>BGPR01000905.1:0-13627 GCA_013235015.1 Araneus ventricosus
TGGCATCCGATATAAAGACTTATTAATGTAGTTATCAAAAAGCCAATGAAATCCGATTTCGCTATCTACTATTATCTCAATTTGTAAGATATTTAATTGAATGCTATTTATGGAGACATAAAAATGGGAAATGTATTCCGATATTTTGCACATGTAACTTTAGAAACACTCGATATAAAGTTCATTTTATATAACACTAATTGTTTGGCGATTTTTTTTTCAGAGTCTTTTTTGTTTATAGATTTAAACCATATATTTAAATAAATATCATATGATAACTAAAAACTGCAGTTAGACGTCGGTAAATCACCACTCCTACGGATACATCGGTGGTGACTTTTTAACTGGACTGGTTGTTTATCAGACGTTACATATAACATATTTTTACCTACTGTCACATATTTAAATAAGTTTTATACGATAACTAAATACTACGATTAGACATCGATAAATCGCCATTGCTACTGATAAATCAGTCGTGATTTTAACTAGATTAGTTAATTTGGTAGTTTATCGGATATTACCTATTGAATATTTTTACCTACTGTCACATATTTAAATAAGTTTTATACGATAACTAAATACTACGATTAGACATCGATAAATCGCCATTGCTACTGATAAATCAGTCGTGATTTTAACTAGATTAGTTAACTTGGTAGTTTATCGGATGTTATCTATTACATATATTTTCCTACTTAACAGATTTTCTCAAGCGTCACTCCTGCATGAATTAAGGCATTTTTAAATTTATAAGCTAAATAGAATTGATACATAGACGTTAGAAATCGAAACAAATTTACGTGGAATATATCGCAAGTATTCTATTGCGCTTAGTTGAATCAAAGCGACAATACGTTCCATAAACTGAAGGTATCATCTTATGAGATAGTAGGGAACACTGAATTATCACCGGTTAAACGTTAAAACGTTAAAATCTTCAGAATACTTGTTAACATTAAGTGTTACGAATGTTTCATCAGTTGGTGACACAGCTGGTCTAACTGTATTAAAAATGTATGATAACTTTTTAATTTATAGATGCTGTTGAATTCATCTACATTAGTGACAGACCATTCGTGAACGCTGAAAAAAGTGCTACAAATATTAATAATTTTGATACTTTGATTGAGACAAGCGTAACACTAAAAATAGAGAGAAAACGTGTTTCCAAAGATATTTATGTACCAATCGATGAAATTCCAGCTTTTCTCCGGAATTCTTCGCTTGAAAACAACAACACGTGTTCTGAATTTAAATTTATTATAATTAAGTGAATTTTTCTGCTTTTTATTCAAAGCAAGCTTCAGTGCCTGTCAAATAATGTTCTGTTCCAGAAAAAAGATAAAAGCATAAAATATTAAATATACGCTAACATGCTGATAACCATGCCTATTAGTTTGTTTTTAAGTGTTGATGGTAATAATAAAATCTAAAAAGTAAAACAAGTTTTTATCGATATTTTATACTTTTAAACTTGTAAAACTAGAAAGAAAAAAACTGAACGGTATTAAAATATTCTGGAATATTTAAAGAATAAATTTATCACTTTGGAAAATGTCTTTGAAACTGACCGTACATTAAAATCTTATAAAAAAATGTCGATGCGTTTTTTAGCAATAATTTCTTATTTTCAATAAATTAATTAGTAAATAAATAAAATAAATTTAATCAATACAGGTAACGCATTTATTTTATTTAACGCTTTAAACAGTTATTGAACTTTCTGTCATCCTTTCTTATTTATCACCAAAAACAGTTATACAAGTGTAAAGTTACTATTGAGTGAGTTATTTATGTCACTTATTATACTGTTTACATAGTTCGATTGTTTACTTTAACGCTCTATTTGTGTTACAGCTGTGGGTAAACACTGGATTTTCAATCTTTCTTTCTAATAGATCATCAGAACGGCTACAGAAATGTTTAAATAAATTGTGAAAAAGTCAAATTTTTGAATTAAGATTTGTTATTTAACTATGTGTTGAAGTTAAGCCTGTTTTGAGAAAACAAAATTATTAGTTAGGTTATGTGCTATCCCATCACTCACTTCGGATTCATAGCAAAATAACTTAAATCAGAGTTTAATAAAAAAAACGATAATGTTTATCAAATATAATTGAGCAGAAGTTGTGGTGTGGAACGAATATGATTTTTTTTGAAAATTTTGTTACTTCAAGCGTGTTTATTACAACAGTGCAACTTCAATAATGTGTTTTGGTGAGAAATTAAATGGTAAACAGTCATTCAGGATTATTACACGTACAGAAAGTGTATGAGATTTCTAAAAGCCGTTTTTGTTCTTATTGATTATATTATTTGTTGTTAATTTGAAAATAACAACACCCAAAACTTGAAAATTGTCAGTGAAATTCTATTTTTTTATGCATTTGTTGTTATTGTGATTTAAAACCGAAAAATAATAATAAAAATATAGTATATGCAGTTATTTGTTTATAAATATTATTTAAGTCTTCAGGTTTTATACTATTACTTAAGTTATGAGATATGTGAGAGCGTTTTTGGAAAAGATTCTAAAATTTTTAGCTCTTAAATTCGCAAGAAAATATTCATACAACTGTAATGGATACTGACTGAATTTTATTCGCTGCAAATTAAGAGTTAGATAATAGAAAATTCAACACTAGTAATCAATAAACAATTAAAATAAAAATTAAAAAAAACCTTTATAAATTTTTCACTTCAGATTCTGATTCAAATTTGTGAATATTTAATGAACTAGAAAATCACCCGTCATGGTATGACGGGTGCAAATTGCCTCTCCATTCGAGAGATTTCCCGTCAAATTTGACGTGTTTAAATAAATATATATGAGAGAGAAATGTTTAACTTTGATTGAAAACAAATAAAATAAAGATATTTTTAAGACAGGAAATATTTTTTTATTTACATATTTCTTTCTTCAGAAAATCTCTTGGTAAACAACATTCCGTGAGAAGTATTTTTCGTTGTTTAACAATTTTATTATTATTCAATAACCATGAAATTCTCAACTTGTCAAACATAAGTCAAAAGATAAAATTTCAAAGGAATTCTTTTCCGAAATTATAATCAAAACAAAGCACTTCTCTGCTTGTGAAACGCTGCTAAAACATATTATCAAATTATATCATCACGATTGCAATAAATAATCAGATGCATCGTGTTGTCCAAACTATATCAGGCGCATTATAAACCACTGACTTAATTTACTACCTTCTATTAAAAAACGGAAATTAATTTGAAATACATAATTTAAAATTTCTCGGGAGCTATTGATCATAGCGAGATAAATTATATAGCAATCAATAGAAAATTTTATTTCACTATTTTAGAGCTATTAAATTTGAAATTAGAAAGACAATTACTCTTTTAAATTTAAAATTACTGAAATTTAGGTGCTCTAACAATGAAATAATGCTGTTTAACGTCTTGCAGTGCTATTGCGCCAGTTTTATTGTTGATGACATCAGAGCGTTACCGAGAGACAGATCTGGGCTTTTATATTAGTAATTGATAAAAAGAACGTTGAATTTGAATTAATATTACGATTTTAGTACTGTAGATGAGGATAGCTAATACTGAAGTTAAGTTTTTTCCTCTGATTTAGTGACGAAACATCCTAATTTAACAACTTCATTTCAGTTTTTTCAGCTTTAAAAAATATATAAAAAGCGCATATTTGAATGCCGTTAACATAAAAACGCATAATACTTACCAATAATTTGGAAAACTAGCTTTTAGGGATATTTTAAAGAGCCTTGTTTCGCTATGTTAACATAAAAAAAGAAAATCCCGGATAAAGAAAAATGATAATAATCTACAAAAATAGTTAGCACTGAAATAACTGGTAATATTGAAATTAAACTGATTTATGTGGTGCAGAAAAGCTAAATACTAGTAATAAAACCATTGTCGCATATGCGAGAAGAAAATAAATGAATTTACAAAAAAGCAACTCTCGTAAGAAAATTTCAAATAAAATTTCGAAACAATCCAGAAACATATTTTTTATAAAGGAATGTTAAATTTCCATAGCGAAATGGTTCAGCAATATTTCTTTTGATGGGGAAGCACATGACTTAAATACCGTGTAAAGATACATTATTTTTTATGAAAACTCTTATTGAATTTCTGGATTAAAGGGAAAATATATAAGTACTGAAAAATAATTTCAGAAAATATACTTTTCATATAAACTTCTGCTAAGGATTTGTGAGAAAAAGTAACAAATACCGGTCGTTGTTTCTTTTCTTTTCACGTTTCAATTCAAATGTATTTTGAGCTCTATAAAATGTATTCACAGTTCTTATTTGTTATATAATGTGCCACAAAATAATTTCTGGAAGAACATCTTCATTTCTTTAATCAATTTTTTAACCTTCCAGCGGACGCGCCTGCGCAAATTTTACGACAAAAGGTATTGTTCATACCCTGTTCTCAGATTCTGACTGACAACTGTCTGAAGGTCATTGCTATTCCTTCATGCGACCCCTCTCTTCAGAATTAAATGGGTTTGTCAGAGTTTCAAGGGGATTTCATACTGTTTTATGCTTCTGTCGAAAAGTTTACGCCGCGCGCTCTCTCGTGTAATTTGATAGTTTTTCACGTCTCAGCATTTTGGTTTGGTAATTATATATGCAGTGTGCATTACGGCGTTTTAATATTTCATTTTGCATTGTCAAAAATATTTAATATGTAATAAGCCTGCTAATAATTCACCATGTCCAAGAATTTCCTTGAAAAACTTAGCCTTCAGTCTTACGAAAAAACACCTCACTACTGGTGGCCAAAAATTCTGATCATTGCCATATGACAATATGTTTTTAAGTCTAAATTATGCATTACAGCCTGAAAAAGCAAGTGAACAGCAAGCAGCATTGACAAGAAGAGCTTGTGGTCAGTGTTTGAAAGAAAGAAAATGATAATCAAAATCCATGAAATGCAGTAGGTGCAACATATATACTTGCAAGCGCCACTCTCTAAAAAAGTTAAATGTTTCGAATGCAAGGACAGTGAAGAGAAACTAAGAAGAAAGTCTTTATTGTACAAACTTTAGTTAGTATTTTAATCTTTTTTATTATATATTGCTTAACAACTTTTTTTTATAAAATATTATTAAACCTCATTACTTTCTAATATTTCAGTATAATTTTAGATTTTGCAAATAATATTAAAATAAATTTTTACTCTTGATGAATAGATTTGCTTTTCTGACCAGTCTTTTATTACTATTATGAAATAACTTACAATTGCCAGAGTAAAAAGGAAGAAAATTACTGTGTCGTAAAAAGTGCGGCACATGCCTACTCGTGTAAAAAATTATCGCGCGCCCACTGAAAGGTTAACCTCTAATAGATACAGTGGCTCCCAAAAGTGTTCGTACACTTACGAGTTTCAATGAAATAGGGCTTTATCCATCAATCAAAATTAATATTTCGGAATAGGCATTTAATAAAAAGATCTATAAACTGTTCTTAACAAAACTACATGAAATATTTTAAAAACATAGTAAAACTTTATTTTTAAGAAATCAATAACCAAAAAGTAACAAAAACTTTATCTCACAAAAGTCTTCGTACACTGAAATATTTTCGGATAAATTCATAATTTAAATTATCGTCTGTCGCTTTATTTTCATTTTTGAATTGTGGTGGCATTTAAAAAATCGTTTGGCTTTAATTTTTGCTTGCTTACACCGTAATATTCTATTTATTATTTAAAAATGGCTTGTAGTCGTAAAGAAACAACAATCAGCATTCGAAAATTGATTATTTTTCATCATAGTAGCGGTAAATCAGTTCGGAATATCGCTAAATTAGTTAATTTCTCCCATTCTACAGTGCAGTATGTGATAAAACGCTTTAAAGAAGAAAATCGGATGGAAAACAAGGTAAGAGAAGGTCGACCGGCAAAGTTAACAGAACGCGATCAGAGATTTATAATTAGAAAATTTGTGAGAAATCCACGTTTGAGTGCTTTAAAAGCTTCTGCAGAATTTAATGAAAAATTTTCTGCTCCAATTTCACCTGAAACTGTTTGACGAGTTCTCAGAGCAGCTGGATTAAATGGGCGTTCTGCCCGTAGAAAATTTTTTGTTAGTGCGAAAAACAGAAAGCTTATGCTTTCCTTCGCAAAATCAATGTTAAATAAACCTGAAATGTATTGGAATAATGTCTTATTTGCAGATAAAAGCAAATATAACATCTTTGGTTCCGATGGACGTATAATGGTACGGAGAAGAAAAAATGAGGAACTTAATCCCCAAAACTTAGTCAGAACAGTTAAGTATGGAGGTGGAGGTGTCCTTGTGTGGGGATGCATGTCAGCATCAGGAATTGATAATTTGGTATTTATTGATGGCATAATGAATCATGCTTTTTATTTAAATATTTTAAAAGACAATTTAAAATTATCAGCCCAAAATTTGGGTATTGGAAACAATTTTCTTTTTATCAAGATAACGATCCTAAGCACACGCCTTTCAACGTTCGCCTCTGGTGTCTATAATTGTCCACAAAATTTGAAAACACCACCTCAGTCGCCAGATTTAAACCCAATAGAACATATTTGGAGAGAACTGGAGGTTAGAGTTCGAAAACACGACATTAAAACTAAAAGCTAACTAAAAAGAGTAATGATGGAAGAATGGATGAACATTGATGCAAAAATTACAAAAAAAAAAAAACTAGTGAAATCTATTCCCAAACGCTCAAAAGCTGTTGTGGATGCTAAAGAATATCCTACTCAATATTAATTTAACAAAAAATTAGAATATTTACTAATATGTAGAGATTTTTTTTAAGGGTACGAAGACTTGTGTGAGATAAAGTTTTTGTTACTTTTTGGTTATTGATTTTTTTAAAAATAAAGTTCGACTATGTTTTTAAAATATTTCATGTAGTTTTGTTAAGAATAGATTATAGATATTATTATTAAATACCTTTTCTGAAATATTAATTTTAATTAATGGACAGAGCCCTATTTCATTGAAAATCGTAAGTGTACGAACACTTTTGGGAGCCACTGTATATATTTAAAAATCATCTTAAACCAGGTACAAATTAGTAGATATTTATCAGACTCTTACAAAAGTTCACTATATTTTAAAACTGTTATTATGTATGTAATGATGCATTTAGTATTTATTCTGCATTGGCGCATTCCCGTATCTCTGAATAAATGTAGTATTCTATAGATTATCCAGTTCTGATTATCCAGCGTAAAGAGTATTTTTTATAATATATCACAAGGATGAATATTTCATACAAAAATTTATATTTTAACGTTTAACAAAATGGAAGAGTATTTATTATGCACGAGTATAGTCGGGATTAGCACTGAGCAAGTTGAAGATTCAATGAACATTGGAAAGATTACAAAAACAACCGAAATTGCGATTTCTCGATTCTACTTTTTATGTCTGGTTTACAGCGGAATTTGTAATATTGTGCAGGAGTTATGTGATCTTTCAACCGAACACTGTCTTTTCCAATACAAAGCAGGCTTTATTAGCAAGCAAAACACAGCCAATCAATTATGCAAACTTTTTTGGAATTTTTACCTTCTTTGCTCGAAATAAATATCTTTTACATTTTGGAACCTCATTTATTTATATTTCGAACAACTGCACACGCTATTTTTCCATAATTTAAAATGCTCCATCTGAATCAATGTAAATCTGGAATATTTTGATATGTTTTTCAGGATTACAATTACTAATATAATAGCCCAGATCTGTCTCGTTCGGTAGCGCTCTGACGTCACCAACAATGAAACTCGCGCCATAGCACTACGAGACGTTAAACAGCATTATTTCAGTGTTAGAGAACCTAAATTTCAGTAATTTTAAATTTAAAAGAGTAATTGTCGTTCAAATTTCAAATTTAATAGCTCTAAAATAGCGAAATAAAATTTTCTACCTATTGATATGTAATTCATGTCGCTATGATAAATAGTTCCCGAGAAATTTTGAAATTATATTTATCATATATTTGAAATTGATTTCCGTTTTTAAATAGAAAGTAGTAAATTACGTCAGTGGTATATCATGTGCGTGATATAGTTTTGACGCCACGATGCATCTACTTATATATTGCAATCGTGATGATATAATTTGATACTATTTTTTGGCAACGTTTGACAAGCAGAGAAGTGCTTTATTTTGATTAGAATTTCGAAAAAGAATTCCTTTGAAATTTTAACTTACGTTTGACAAGCTGAGAATTATTGAATTATAATATGGTTATTGAATTATAATAAAATTGTTAAAAAATTACTTCACAAGGAATATTGTTTACCAAGAGGTTTTTTGAATAAAGAAATATATAAATAATATGTAAATAAAAAATATTTTCTGTCATAAAACATATGTTTATTTTATTTGTTTTCAATCAATGTTAAGCATTTCACGTTCATATATATATATATATTTAAACACGACAAATTTGACGGGAAATCTCTCGAATGAAGAGGAAATTTGCACCCGTCATACCATGACGGGTGATTTTCTAGTATTGTTATAATGATTGTATTAACAATTTACAATCATTATAACAATATTTTAGACAAGTAAATAATTTATGAACAGTAATTTATGGATGTTCTCTTTGTAGAAAATTCAATGATGTTTTTGAATATTTAAGAAATTTGGAGTAATTCTGCCCTTGAACACAAAAGCGTTGTTTCAATTATATAATGCATGCCGAATGTAAAATAAATATAAAACTAAAATAAGCAGTAAAAATTTTCAGAAAAAACTATTAAGTGTTGTTTTAATACATATGGTAATTTACGATATTTTATATTTTCGAAAATAATTTATATTTCTGGCTAATAAATAAACGCACCATTGATCTCTGCGTTCGATTGTTTTCACAGAACATGAGTAATGCAAAAAGAAATAAATAATGAATAAAAAGTTAGCTCAGAAATCAATCGGCAAATTTCTCCGAAAAATGCATCATAATCTGAAATGAAAATAAAGAAAACAACTTATAAATTCGAAAATCGTACACTTGTTCATAATAATTCAAATGAATGACCGTAGAAACTCCGATTTAATTTTTCATATCAATTAAATGTATTCTACTCTAAGCAAACAGTCATCCTTTCCAGAAATCCACGCACGCGCTTGTCTAAACACATTAGATTAGTCACCGAAAACATAAATGTTAAATCTCCTTTCTTAATACTTTAATTATACAGACCATCAACTGCATTTATTAAAATTGTATATTAGCGCTGGGTAAAAGTATTCGCGTCTGATGTACGTTACGAGGTCATGGTCTTAAGCTTCCCGGCAATTAGTACCTTCCCTTAGTTTACAATGTCAGATATCATGGTTATGGTGCTCCAACAAATTTAATGGCCTTTATGCGAAATAAAATAACTCTACATTATCAAAAGCGGTAATTACTTTGTTTCTAGACTAAAGGTGTGTATATTATAGCTCTGAAAGGGTAGATAATCTTAATTTTTTGGAGGTGAAATAAAAATCAGGAACTTATAATGACTTTTAAAGAAATATCGGTTGAATTTGAAAATATTTTGTTGGTTGAATTTATACAACAAGTTAATATTTTCTGTTTAAGGGTACACAGTACTTTTTCAACCTTTTTTAAAATAAAATTTTAGTTATTACCTATGGAAAAGCTTTCAGTACGTTTGAAAAAAATACTTAAAAGGTTAAATAATTTGTATTTTTTAGAAATAAAATAATATTAAGGTATTTAAAACGAAACAGCGTTGAATGTGAAATTATTTTCTCATTTGAAATGTTTACCTGAAAATAATATTCGCTCTTTAAGAGGCTTTTACCCAAAATTTTATACTTTAATTATTTTAGAGAAAATTTTAATAATAATGTTTCTTAACATTCAAATAAAATCACATTTACGGGAAAAAATCGTTTTGAACTGTCTCTTTAGTTGAAATATAAATGAAAAAGTTCAGTTTCTTGAATGGCTTCTATTTTTCAAATTTTAATATTTTTTTCGATTTATTGAAAAATATTACTCAAAATTGTACCTGAATTTCAATATATATCTGATATTAAGTTTTTATATATTTTTTAACATAACTTATAATAATTCTAACTGAGGAAAGTTAACAACATTTCATTTTATTTGTGTGTATTAAAGAAACTAGGTATACGCTTATTTTTATTATAAACATAATTACAAGCATGTATGAAAAATTAAAATTTATATTTTATGTAGGGAAAAACTTCAGCAGTCTTAAAATCAGAAACTGGAAATATATAAATAAATAAAACTTCACGTAGAGAAAAGCCATTTAAACTTTTCATTTGAGAATAACATGTTCCTCTCAATCTGAAGTATTAAAGAAACAGCATTAAAATTTTGACACAGTAAGGATAAGTGAAAGAGCAACAAAATAAACCAATAAAATAAAAATCGTTATCTTAACCATTTGTGGGATACTTTGTCCTCTTGAAAGTATAGACGAACATTTCTAATTTTATTATATAGCAATTTTTCTAGCTTGTTTTATATTATCTTCGATGTTTCAATTTTAATCTTGAATTTCAATTGTATGTTTGCCTACTTTTAACCCATTTTTCAAACACGTTTTATGTGACACCATGGAATAGTGCCAAAAACATTAAGTTTTAGTTGCAGTTTTTCAACTACCTTACGTTTGACGTAGCATGGAAAATTCATGGCAAACCAAACTGAATTTGCATACCATTCTGAATCGAATCATTTGATTTATGACAGAGATGAATGCTCATATCGAAGGAGAATTTTCTGGTGATTTCATTTATGGAATTACAACACTCACTGTGTGAAGATGTACAGTCATTTTTATCGTTCGAAACTTAAATGAATGCCTTTGAACTGGTGAGAGTTTGTAAGAGAAGAATTAGGAAGGGAAGAATTATCAAGTTCGGATAAGTCTCTCCTTTATAATAAAGATAACAATTTTGCCTTAATTGACAATGATTTTTTGTACTTTTTAATCGGATTCTTACTTTGGTTAACTTAATTTTACTGCAAAGAATAAGAACCATAAGCTATATTACCATACCACATGAGTAAGCATAAGAGTGTATTGTATAGAACTGTATTACATAAAATGTTGAACATACAATCTGCAGGATGTTTCAGAAATTCAGATCAACGGTAAAAATCTCTAAATCGCAAACGAACCAGGACAAAAAGATGTCTTTTGTGCGGAAAGTACTAGCAAAACACAGGTAACTGCTGCTTAAAAATAATCAATGCGTCGCGCTTCATTCGGGAGCTCATTTGTCAGATGAGGAACTACTCGTATTCACAACGGAAGCAACATTTCTGCTGCTCACATTCTGTCGTATCATTAAGAATTGTTCGTAATGTTGAGAGAAATGAGGTTTCTAGCCTGATTCATGAGTTCTTGAATTGAGGATAACTTATTGAACATTTGTAAGTGATACTCTTCAAATTTCTTATACTACGCACGCATTGTTTCATCACATGCAGTACATTCTGTTGCTAAAAATTATGACCTATTATAATAATAAATTTTGGTATCGTGACAGAAAAAAATCCGGTTTAATTTCAATCCTTTCTGTGCAAATGGCATCTTTCCATATGCGTTCTCTTACGAGTTATTGATTTTTAAAATTGTTCCTAAATTCTGAAACACCCTGCATATTTAATAACAACTTATTCAACAGAAATCACGTTTCTAGCGAATTTTCCCGGATATGAATAATTTCTCTTTTTTCTTATCCTTTTAACTGCTTCATTTGTTGTGTTGAATAAAAATTAAAACTAATTATTTTATCAAATTGAAGAAAATGCAGTTACACTGCAGCTCTTCTTAAATTTTTTTAATCGTTTCGGAAGGAATTTTCTTTTCGTTCATTGTGGTCAGTGACCGCACACCCTGAAGTAAATTTATAAGTTAATTAGATAAAAAGTAATTAAATATTAGATGTAAAGTAACTGTAAAGCCCTCCCGTAGAAAAAAAAGAACACAAAACAAAATTCTTAATCTAAAAGAGTGAAATGATAGTCATAGTTACAACAAAACAAGCAAGAAGCGCAACGTTTTCCTTTTTACTTTTCGCAATTTCCGGTGATTTCATTAGCATATTTTGGTATAACAAAATCTGTTGTGCCATAAAGTTAATTATTCGAGAATATGAGCATGTTTGCGTTCCAGCTTTAAGAGCATGTGATTGCTTTTTTACTACGCTAAATTTTCAATTTAGCGAAGTAAAGAGGAAGATATGTTTGTCCTTGTAAATAATTCTTGAATATACATTGATATGCGAAAATATTTCAAAAGTTAGAGTGCGTTTCTAGAATTTAGTTTATGTCCCACACATTTAAATATTTTATCCATTTAAAATTAAATTAATAATATTTATTCATTTTATGTTTGATTGGGAAACATTTTATTTCATAATTAGTGACAAGTAGTTAATTCAATAATTAGTAATAAGTAGTGAGTAGAATTTGTCTAATTCGAAGCTCATGGAACCACAATAAAATTCGATTTATCCAAAATTTTGAATTAAGAAAAACTTGATCATTTCGATCATTCGACTTTCGTAACTGAAGTAAGATGAAAAGGATAATTTTAAAACTAAAACTTGCAGTGAATATTTATTTTTTACATTTAACAGTTTTAGTAACTAATATATGATCAGTAAATAAAAAATTAATTTTAACAGTCATTAACAGTGTAAAGCACTTTGAATACAAAAATTGTACAATAAAACTTTCAATAAACAGTAGAAATCACATCTAACGTATTCAATTATGTTTTAAAGCAACAAATCTTTATTACTTTTCTATTAAATACAATGTACAGTAGTAATGTACTCGAGAGAATTAAGAGTCTTTAAGAAATGATTTATTTACGATCACTGAAGATACATGGTACGGTCGTATTTAATTAATAAAATAATTAATAATTAATAAAGCAATTCAGCAATAAAAGCAATTTTTAGTTTTGATTTCGAATTAACCAAAACAAATTCATTTATAGTCGATGCTTTAACATTACTTTAATACGAAATTCCATCGACTGGAAAAAAATTCTAATTTGCAACAAATTAGAATTAAAAGCGTTTGAATGAGCCAAGAAAAATAAGTGATGAAAAAATTATTTGTAATTTTATACATCAATATTTCGCTATTTACGTTATCGCCTACAAATATTCAGTTAAATTGTAAAAGTCTAATCATTCATTTTTAGTTACATCATTTTTGCATATGCTTTCCTTATTATATAAATAAAACAAGATTAAAATTGCATTCATGATATTGCATATGCTTGTTCAAATGATAAAGAAAAGCATGAATTTGAATCAGTTACTCGAAATAACTGATTGTGAGTGTATATCTTCACATAAACTATCGATTTATCTTTTGTATATCGTGTCTGAAAGTTAGAAACTTTGGTAAAATTTTAGTTCGGTTGCAAAACATGTAAGCACAAGCACTTTTCACCAAGCTTTATAAATGGCATCCTTTTCTGAATTAGAACTTCAAAAAATAAGTTAAAAATTATAAAAAATAAGCATTAATAAAACCTTAAAATAAAACACAAAAATGCAAAATAGAACGAAAAATACAATTAGAATGAAAGCAAAATGGAGGAAAATTGT
>BGPR01000905.1:30402-112998 GCA_013235015.1 Araneus ventricosus
GCAGGACTTATTTTTAATTTTATATTTTATTTCAATTTTAAAATAGTATTAGTTAAACGACAAAACAAATAAAAACAGTATTGCAATAAGGACCACATTAACTTATAAGGTTAGCTAAAAATTACACTTCGTAATAATCAGTTATTGAAGTGCAAGAAAATTTCAATGCGATCCTTGAGCTTGTTTCATGGATCTGAGTTTTATGAAATTGGGTTTAAAAGAAGAAAGATATAATTTTATGTCTGGAGCTGCGTCAAGCTTATTTCGGTATTTATTCTTAATATATGTATAAGACGAGAATGCTCTTTCCACAAGTTCTGTGTTCGTGAAAGGTATTAAATATTTTATTGCTTTAACACCGAATTCTTGGTACTCTTCTTTCACTGCTACCCAGAAGTCAATCAAATTCTTTTTTAAATTCAGATTCTAATAAAGAATCAGTGGAAAGTTCAATTAATTTTTCTTTTTCAGAAATTGTTACTTTTTCAACTTTTTGAAAAAACGATTGTTGTATGGATTTAATATCCACATATCTGCATCACTGCGCTTCGGAAAATATTGTCTGAATTACAGCTTAAGTCCGAATGTGCTATTATACTAGTTTTTACTTGTTTTGTTAATTTAAGTTTGTTCTCAGATAAAAAGCTGTGAAGTGTCTCAAAAAACTCATAATGGGTTTTTTATACAGGATTCCCAAAAATTCAGCTTCTTGATCATAGACTCGATTTTGTCAGTTACATTAAAAATGGTTATGGAATGGTTCTGCAATCCTAAATTAAGTTTATTTATTTCTGAAAAAAATGTCAGATAAGTAAGCAAGTTGCTGCAACCATTCACTTTCATAAAATTTAGAGCTCAACATAAAAGAGTAGTCTTCAAAAAACATAAGAACTTCATGTCTCGGTTCGAACAATCTTGTGAGCACATTTCCTCGCGAAAGCTATCTCATTTCTGTGTGCAAAAGTAACGTAGTATGTAGGCTGCCCATGTCTCTACACAAAGATTTGAACAATCGCGTGTTGAATTAGCCTTAATGAAATTTACAACTTTGACAGATTGATTGAGTACTTCTTTCAATGTGTGTGTGTGTGTGTGTGTGTGAACCTGGCAAAGGCTCCGCTGCTAAACTTTGTCTGTGAATGCAGCAATGGCTCTTACATGAGGAACGACTATTTTGATACGACCACGTAAACCTTTATAACAGCTAGACATAGATTTTCCACCATCTGTGCAAATACCACAGCACTTAGTCCAATCTATTTCTTTTCACAGAAATAACCTTGAATGGCATTAAATATGTCCTCGCCAGTACATCTTTTAGTGAGAGGATAACACAATAAGACGTTTTCTTCAAGTTCGTTAACATTCAAATATTTTGCAATAACAAGCAAAATTGACACATCGGACACATCAGTGCATTCATCCACCTGTATTAAAAAGAAGCGGTTCTTTTTATTCTTTCATTTATAGTACCTTCAATGCCAATAGACATGTCCTTAATTCTCCGAGAAACTGTCTGTTAGACAAAGGAATAATTTTGATTTTTTGGACATGGTCTTCATCGAACATGCATTCAACCGCATCCTTGATACACTGAAATACCAAATTTTCAGCGATCGTATGATTTTTTCCACTTTTAGCAATATGATAACTTATTCTGTATGATGCCTCAATCGCAGCCTCATTTGCTTTGTTTATGAATATCAAACAAGAGTTTAAATTAGGGCTGTTGGATAATCGTTGGAAAAAACTAATATTTCTTTGCTTATAAATTGGATGTTTTGTTTCTGAATGGCGCATTAGTAAAGATGGTTTCATGCTGCCATTTGGCAATATCTCTCCACAAACAACGCAGAGTGGTGTTGGACAAACTTCATCACCTGTGACGGAAAATCCATATTTTAAGTATTCGTTAGAATATTTTCTTTTCTTCGGAGGTGACTGATTTTTTTTTGGGGGGGGGCGGTTAACAAAATCAATTTTATTTCTTACCTGAACAGGTCAATCAGTCGGTTTTTTTTCAATTCATGATTATCATCTTGCTGATCCACAGTTATCTCCATAGCTGCCAAATCGGTGGTTCGAATTTCTAGATGTCGATCTCTTAAGAGTTCCAGATTTCAACCACTTGTCCATTTTGAGAAATCAAACAATATCGAATTGAAATCCCTCTAAAGATAAGCACTTCAAATTGAGCACGCATGGCCTACAAACACCAGTTTTGTATCACAAACCAAACCAAACAAATTGAGCTCCCATAAAACACAAAGCTTAAGTTATGAGAATAGTCGTTATTCATTATGCATCCCAATCGAGCAATTAATGATGCCTGCGTTTAATCACGCTTTTAATAAAAACGTCAAAACAAGAATCTTTGAGAGGATTCCGGATTGTTAAGCTACAGCTTTTGCGAACACATTGATGATTCATGCATAATCGGGACTGGTGAAGACAAAATAACAATCATTTACCAGGTTTTCTTTTGCTTTCTTTTTTCTTATTTTGAACGTAGGTTTTAGACTAACACAACTTTCACTCTTACTTTTCACCCGAACTTAGGAAAACAAATACTGTAACATTTTTAATCCTTTATATTTTCTTGTGTCCGCCATTACTGACTTTGATTTCGCGTACCCCCAAATGGTCCTTCACGTACCCCTAGGGGTACGCGTACCACAGGTTGAGAACCTCTGCTCTAGATCATCAGGTGTTCATTTCCGGCCGTACCTCCCTTTGTGATTTTGGCTTGGTTTGGGGTTTTCTACCTTTTCTATGAGTACGCATTGAATTTTAAATCACCGTGCATCTGAAACATTAATGATATTAATCCTATATATTATTTTAAAAAGTTAGCGAAGTGATATGTCAGATTATTTCATATTGGGATTTGATGCTAAGCACTCCGAATTTATCCGTAAATTATCCAGATTTACAAGTTTGACATATGGTAGGGCCATCAATTGTTCTGACTAAAGGACGTTTGAAATTACTCCAATGGAATGTCGATTATCAGGACCAATTGTAGCTTAACACCATTCAAATTGATATTTCTTAATTTCATTGCATATGTAATAGGGGAGACCACTATTTCTAAGAATCGTTGTATCTAAGAACAATCATGTAAAATCCATGAGAAAATGGAAAAGGTTAATAGACTCTCGAAAGTGCGAATTAATCAGCGGCAACCAAGTGCGCTCGACTCGTTTCTTAAAAAGATAGGGGCATATAAAATATGTTTTCCCTATTCGATGGATTAAATTAATTAAAAGGGATCAAAAATTGATTTTTATCCCTTCTTATAAATTTTTTTCTCGATTACCGCGGTAGGTATTACTGATTATAGATGCACGGGCAATTTATATTTTGCTGTTTAAGTGCAAAAGCTAGATGAAATTAGTTGTAATTAAGGACACACAAATGTGGTGTAGTTGCAGAAATTTGCATGTGATGAGAACCCGATCTTCATATAGGATGATAATGAAAAATTAGATAATGGTGCCACCAACTAATAATGCTGGCTGTACAAACCATCAATCAATTAAAAATATTCTGTAGACTTCTCAGTTGGTTTTAGGGTTTAACCATCCGTTAGCTGCAATATCTACGGTATAATTTTTTCAAGCGATAGCATGCCAAATGTGGCAATCCACAAAATTTCAATTGCAATCCTACAAAGTGAAAACTGAATGTTTCTCAAGCGAAACTTTGTGCACTTCGTAAAACTTTGTTTTTGCCGCTATCGAAGATATCGGCCATTTTGCGAGCTCTTTAACGGTAGGTGAATGTTTGGCGAGATCGATGACAAGCTCGTACCGTAATCTTAAGTCTAACCAATGACTGCGACTAACGGAGGGTTAATGGTGTACTGAATGACACTGCCAAACAATGCTGTGTGGTTAAATGGCCGAACATACATAGACTTATTTGCTCTTGTGATTCTACTCTTTGCAACTCAAAATTTCAAAGTTGTACCTTTAATGTTTCAGAAGTTATTTAGATTTTTATTTATATGCGCAAATAACAACTAATGCCTTCGCCCCCTCCCCTGTTAGGTTTTTCTTCATTTATATTTTTCAAAAGTTCTAAAACTTTTTTCCTATTACTGTGCTTTATCTATCACAGCGCTCCTGGAATTGCAGCTTTTAGAGCATTCATTGCGTATGTGTTGTATTTTTCTTCACACATTTTAGGTTTTTTCTATTGTTTTCCATTTGGTACTATTCGCATTTTTATCTTTACTCGGATATACTTTCAATTCGTTTTTTCATATCTTTTCGAGTGTGAAATAAAAATTTTATATTGTATTGTTTTTCTATTATGTTTACTTCTTTTATATATATATATCTTGAAATCCACGTTTAGTTTTGTGTAATATGCTTTAGTGAATCTGCAACTAAAATTTTGTGAAAAAATATTCACATTTGAAAAAGTTGTAGAGAATTTTAAAAATGGATTTTTTTAAAAATAAAATTTTAACTAAACAGGAAGACGAAAATAATTTTTTTCCCCTTAAAGACGATTAAGTTTCAATTATATCAAAACTTTTTTCAATAATATTTATAATGAAAAAACTGAGAATACATCTTGTCCCCATAAAAAATGAAATACAGTATACTCTCTATTATCCGTGCGCGGATTATCCGGTTTGCGGATTATCCGGTTTGCGGATTATCTGTGGTCGTTCCGGACTCACAAAAAAATTTAAAGAGAAACATTTTCACGCTTATCATGCACGTAAAATCGATGTTGATGTTCGATCGAGAGATTCATTCTTTGAAACTAGTGAGCCGTGAAGGCGGAGGCTAAAGAATAGATTTTTTTTCCTCCATGTGCAATCTCTACAGGTTCAACCCTTAATTTTCTGAGAAATGAATCATCCACTTCCTTCTAGCTCATTCTCGTACGAACACGCTTCGCCCTGACACGTCATTCTTTAACTTCTTCGTCTTCTTTCACTTTCGCACATGTTCCTTTAGTTTTTGCGTCTTGTTTATCGTCAGTTAGTATCGAGAAATTTTTTACAGGTAAAAATGAGTGGTGTGAAACGAAAGCGAAACGCTTTAAATGTTAAACAAAAACTAGAAATCCTTCAAAAACTTGATAATGGAGAATCAGCTAGTACTGATGCAGAAGATGTACGAAATGAGGGAAATACAATTTCTCATCCTGCTGCTCTACAATCTGTGGAAACCTTGTTAGATTATGTGGGACAAAGAGGATTTGATTACGGTGATATTACTGCGGTTCGTAAAATATGTGTAGATGTACGATAAGAGATGAATAAACAGCAGAAGCGAAGACGCATTGCAGAATTTTTTAAGCAGTAAATGTTCAAAGGAAAATTCCTAGTTTGATGTTATACAGCATGTAAATGTAAGTAATTTTTATATTTTTGTACTGATGTTGATTTTCTTTAATAAATGGAGTTTTCGGATTATCCGTGTTTTCCTATTGTCCGTGCAATCCCTTCCGGTGATTAACCCGGATAATCGGGAGCGCACTGTAATTAGAGAAAAAAACTTACGATAAAACTGAGTATAATCATGAGATATCAATCATTAAAAACAATAATTATAACCTTGAAGAGGCCAATAAGCAAATATCAATTAATATAACCTTCAAGACACCAATAATTACTTATAACTTTAAAGATCTCAGTCATTAATTATCAGTTTTTATGACTTTAAGGATACTTATCATTAATTATCATTTACTTTAATAACAGTTAGGATGTCAATCCTTTATAAACAACTAATATAATAGTGATAACGTTCGAGATTAATTAACAGCCCTCATATTCTTGAGAATGTGAATGGTTAATTACATAATTTTGGAGCTGCAAATCATTCATAATCATGAAGATATTAATCATTATTTTTCATTTTCATAAGGAGTACATGATGAAAAGGACAGTAATTACTTTCATGCGAGGGACATATAAAGGAATGACCTTGCGATAAATAACTAAAACTTCTTGTGATCAATTAAGCATATAATAATTGAGCACCTAATACACTAATCATCAATTAAGCAACTAATATTTATCCTAAATTTTAAAACGAAAAACTAACCTAATGTCCAGTATTAAGAATGTATTGAAAATTAGTTAATGTATGAAAAAATTAAATATATAAAAATTATTCGGAAATAACATTAAATAAACTCCATTGAATAAAATCATTACAATTAAATAAAAGCAATACCACTAAAGAAAAGTAATTAAAATAGTGACATAAAAACGTTTATCAATAAACAATAATTATTTTAGATTTGAAAACAAATTTTAAAGTCAGAATTAATAAAGAATATAGACAACTTAAAACCCATATGTAAACAACCACAATGTGTACTAAAAATAATAAGCAGCAATTATATTGGATTTGAGAACACATTTTAAAGACTGAATCTGTAAGAAGTACAATCATTTTCAAGGGCACTCAAAAACAAATGCAAACAACCAAATATATTTCCGGAAAACGTAAGCACAAATCACTCTTAAAATCTGCATTTTCTCTTTCAAACAAATTAGTGACCAAACTCAAGTGTCTTCCAATACCTCGAGCGGAAATGAATAACACGGACTAATTTTAAAAGAATGCCACAAAGCATCAAACTAAAAAGGCCAGACACGACGAAGACTGTGTTATTCACGCTCTAAGTACTCCTCATAATTGCAGAGATAAGGTAATTATGTTTTCATCGTCGACGAATGTTTGCCCAACTGATTATCCTCCTTTCTGAACCAACCGAAGTTCCCAATTCATTGCAAGGCTTTGGCTAAACTGCTCTTCTTTTCGTAGAATATTTTAATTAGCAATCCCGTTTTTCGCGCCAAGTCGACGAAGCGGGAAAAGTTTTAGGGCTGTTACATTCGAATCAGAATGTCTGTCGTTCGATCGAGTTTTATTGTTTTCCTCCTGCCGCAGTTTCTTCGTCTTTTTCTCCGAATGTTTGCAGAGGGTAAAGTTTTGGCGGGGCGATTTATTTCGGAAAAGCTTCTTAAGAGTCGAGACAATTGCTGTTATCGATTGTTTGTGCTTTTTTCTTGTTTTCTTGCTCTATGCCTTCTTTCTCGGTACTTGGGTCTTTATGATTCTCACCAGAAATTTTCTTGGAATAGCGGTGGCTTCCATTTGGTGATTTCTACTTCATGAAGCTCTGAGCTTTCCACGAAATTGAAAATCTACATTATTCTGATATAAGTTATCCGGAGGTCACGAAGTATCAGGAACTTATCCACTTAAGGACACATTTGAAATACTTGATTTAATGCAATGTACAACAATGAAGCCTCATTATAATGACAAAATATTTAATTAAGAATACATTTAAAATATTCGAAGTGACGCAATATACAGTGGCGCCTCGTTATAATGACAGAAACTCGTTCAATATGAATACGCTTTAAATATTTTAGTTAATATAACGTACAGAGAAACCTTTTCAGGAAGACAAATGCTTAACCTATTAAGGATAAATTTTAAATACCGTATTTGACGTAGCGTTTAATGAAAATTTGTTATAATTAATTTAAAGAATTAGTTTATTTTTTCAAGCATTTGATTTTATAAATAAGGCACTAGTATCTGAGTGAGAAGCCTAACCAAATAAAATATAAAAACCAGCCATATATATAGTATGAAAAAATAACGGGACTGCTCTGATTACAAAGCTATTCTAATCATAACATGTCTTACGCAGACATTCCCATTAAACAACGGAATGAATTTCATTATCTTTAGTACCTCTTTATTGTTCTATATTACAAGGTGGTGGTCATAAGCACTAATGAACCTAATCTCTCATCTTCTCAACTTGTATAGTCTCCTATATCATCTTTGTTACTTATATGATCTTCAACTCTTTTCAACAGATTTATTACTTATAAACTGTGATAGCTCTTGGACAGGTCTATATTACAATGTGACTTGAGCACTAGGGTCATCAGCACTCAGCACCGGTTAACCTAATATCTCATGTTCATATAGTCTCCTAATTACTCATTTCAAAAGATATATACCGAGTGCCTATGGTACGTCTCGGACACATCTGTCTTACTAAGTGTCTAGTATACTAAAATCATGAGCACTGATGAACTTGTTCTCCCATCTTCGTAAACGAGACAGTCTGGCAGTTGCTGATTTCAGAAGATGTATATCTATTACCCTTGATAACTTTGATAGGCGACAGGTCACTGTCACTGATGAACCTATCTCCCAATTATGTATCCCAGATTGTCTCCCCATAGGCACCTCTTAGCCAAGTCGCTGACATAAGCTCTGATGAACCTTATCTCTCATTCTCGTATCCGAAATGAGATTGACTGCCAATGGGTTCTCTTGACCGGTTTTACTAAGCGGCACTGATGAGCCTTGTTTCCCATACGCGTAACCAAGATGGTTTCCAAATTGCTGTTATTGTGTGGTGGTCTAAAAATGTAAAAATCGATTAGAAATATAATATCTATAGAAAAAACTTTATAATTATAATTATCTGTACGCAAACTTACTTTTAAAGATCGACTCAGCGACTTCTTTATGGAATTACAGAAAAATATCGTTTGTTTATTAAAAACACAGTGTTGTGGTGATTCCGTTTGTACAACACGAATTATTATTGCTACTCTGGAACTAATGTTGGAAATGAGTTAACTGAAGATCACTGAATCTAAGATGTTGTGTCAGTTTTAAAATTAGGAAACAATGTCAAAAGGTTAAAATTTGTATTCATACTTTTACTTACAAAAGATATACAGCTTCGTGGTAACACTTACTATTTGTAGGACTGTGGTTCCAAACTCATTGGTTAGTAAGAATTGATGTGGACTGCATGTTGCAGGAGTACAACAAAGCAAGAATGTTCCGACGAAGCGGGGACAAATGCTAAAAGCAAAAATATATGCGATCCGTCTGCACGGGTTTGATAGCAGAGGAAAATGTTGAGTCCCGTCAGTACGGGTTATGCGATAACAACAAACTGTAAACAAACTAATAGCGCCACCTGGTGATGACGTTAAAGGAAAGCATCAGAGAGAAGTGAGAAACACAACATAATATTTATATAAGAATGAAATGAAATAAAATAATTGAATAGAGAATGCAAAACACAAAACAACACATTAATACAAGGGTGGATCAAATATAAACGGGACTTCTTTAAAAGATCGCTTCTGAAATATATCACAAAATGATATCTATGTTATTTTCTATATATCCTTCGTTAACATCTACACACTTTGCCCAACGTATTTGGAGTTTTTAATTCCTGTACCATAAAAAGTAGTCGGATTGCTCACAAATTCTTCTGCTTCTTCATCCGATGAGAAATCTTTCTCCTCCTAACATTTCTTTGAGGGGTCCAAACAAATGGCAGTCTGAAGGCTTTGAGTTTGGACCATAGATAGGACGTCCGAGTATTGTCTAGTGAAGTTTATTTAATTTTTATTGTGTTGCTCCAGCTGTGTGTGGCCCTGCACTGTCCTGGAGAAGGATAACATAGCGAATTTGGATAAAGCGTCTTCTGGACCGATATGCCTCTTTATCCTTCTCCAAAAGTTCAAAGTAGTTTATTGAATTAATTATTTGAAGAAAATCGATGTACACAATACCCTGTAAATCACAAAAACAGTAGTGAGAACTTTTCCAGCAGAATACCGAGTCTTTGCTTTTAGTAAATTTAGCCGATAACCGAGTTTTTGCTTTTAAAACCTTTTAGTGAAGTTTCATAAATTTCGGTTTGTGAATGGACACTTATCATTCATCTTCTCTTAGAGTGTACCGAAATTCACCTAGCTGCAATACCGATATCTTACTGAATATTAAGGGTACTGACCTGGAATTTTTATATAAGTTTCTCTATATATCTGGCTCTAAAGTTATAAAAGAAAAATTACGCTACCTTTCGTGCACGCGCAAAAATTATTTACTACGAGTATTCATATTTTCTCTAATATTCAAATTATGTAATTTAAATTTTGATACAATTACATTTGTCAAATATTCTGCAAGTTTCGTACAATTTGGTTGAAAACTGTGCATTTTATAAGCAAAAAACATGCGGAGCAAATTGGGGTTTTTTAAAGAAACCTTTATATTTCCTCGAATATTTCTACGAAAATTCATGTAAATATTATGCATATCAAACAAAACCATTGATTGAAGTTGCAATAATTATCATCTTTCTGTGAAACGGAATGGGCTGAATTCCCTTTTCGTCTTCCTCAATTTCTAATCGGTTGGTCCCCGAAATGCCCTCGTGAGCAAATCTTTCTGTAAAATGTGAGTTCCGACAAGTGCATATCACAAAATCTATCTATATATAAAACGCTAACGTACATAACACAGAATAGAGGTTAATTTCTCTTTTGCCGATGGCAATGATCGGTTTGTTTACAAAACAAAACCGGTAACCTCCTCCATATTAGGCATAACTTCATAGTCATGGCTTGTTACTATATTAGTTCTGGTGTATAATAACTTTTTCTTAAAAAAAGAGTTTAAGATGAATAATTCAAAATATTTCTTACAATATAATGAAACTTTGGATGAAATGATTCAAAAGAGATCAGTTAGAAATGAAGCAGATGGGCTTAGGCGAGCCAGATAACGTTTTCAGATCAACGCCAAAATAGTTTAAGTCAGCGAAGATAAAATCGTGTCAATCCACAAATTGAAGTGAACGCAATGGAGATTACTATTGTGAATATTGTACTTTGGCTACTTTTCTGTTACGCTTACACTACTTGGCGCCTTTATTTTTTTCTTGGCAAATTTTCTTGGAATGCTGAATCGCCAATTTGGCGATTCAGGAAAATCATGGTATGCATATAATCGAGCGCAGTTGCTCTGCGCGGGACCAACTAGTTCCCTGAAACTTATTAAGAACCATTGCATCCATATTAAATCCAAAAATTTCAAAATCTTAAAAATGATCCTTAGCAATTGTCCACCAGTGTATCTCGTAAATAAACCCTTTTCCCTTCTTCTCACTGTTTTTATGGTATGTGTTGAGTGTCATGGAGAGATAAACTCTTTTGATATTCACAAACAATGCCAAACATATATCAAAACTGTCTACCGCTTTTAAAAAAAGGCTGGTTCATAATTGATTTACCTGACATTAAAAAATTGAATAAAAGTAATAGCCTGCGTAACGCAGAGTAAGAATTAACAAATCATGAGGCCTACAAAAACTACCTAAATATTTCGCCTTTCTAAGATTTTTTTTCTGTCTAATGGCATTCTTAACAGAGGTTTGCTTATCAAAGAAAGCTCAACTGCTATATTTTCTGAAAAACACGCATAAAAGGTATCTGTATTTGAAACGTGTTGAAAAAATTTCTACTTTATTAAAAGTAATTAGGATGAAAAATGTCTTTGCTCAGGTAGTTTCCCGTTTTTACAGAGCGAAATATTCAGAGCATTATGTGTGTGAAAAGAAAATTAATATTCTACATAACAGAATAGCTGAAGTTAGGCGAAGATAAGAGCTTGTTTTACTTTCATAAATCTTTTTCAAAGGCTTAAAAGACAAGAATTGCTTTGATTTTCGCATCTTCTCAAGAATACTTGAAGTCTTCTTTTACTTGCGAATATCTGAAAGCAGTTCCTTTAAGAAAGTGATAAACCTCACTAGGTCATATTTTATGGTTTAGAAAGATATTTGATGTGGGACTTTGACTTTAGTTTCTTAGCTAAAGATTTTTTTACACTATAAAGACAATTTTTGTCCTATTATTTCATTTTTACATTTTCGTATATGAAGTATACAAAGAGAAAGTACTGCTATCGACAAAATATTTTACTCGAAATATTGATTATATGTCCATGTTTTAGATCTCCCTGAGTCAGAAAAAAAACATAAGAAAGGCGCAGTTCGGGTTCACGCCGTAGAGTTTTCGTGAAAACGTCGGGATAAAATCATAAAACAAGTATTTCGTATAAATATATAATCTAATTATCAATCTCTTTAATACAATATTTACACACACAGAGTAGTATAATGGTTACAGAATATATAAATCACAAGCTACCACACACCCTTGCTTCATGCGATAAACTTGTGATTTATCTGTTCTTTAACCATTATACTACTCTCTGTAAATATTGTAATAAAGAGATTGATAAGTAAATTACATATTAATACGAAATACTTGTTTTATGATTTTATCCCGACGTTTTGAAGAAAAATCTACGAAGCGGACTCGAACTGCGCCTTTCTTATATTTTATTTAGAGTATTTTTTGATGTCGCCATCTGTTGACAGTATATAGAACTGCATTTCGCGTATGCGCAGTAAAACATTATTTACTACAAATGCTCATATTTCCCGTAATATTCAAATATTTCAATTCAAATTTTAATGCAATGTTTCTTTAACGTATTGTCAAGTATTCTGTAAGTTTCGTACAATTCAAAGGAAAACTCTGCATGTTATAATAAAAAAACATGGGGAGTTTGAAATTCTCAATTTAATACCGACTTTTACTTATATTCTAATAAATATTTTTATTGTCTCACTTTTGCTCCAAGTAATACACCTCAAGCTCTTAAAAATGATGCGAGAATCAACCTCCTACCTAAACGCGTTTCCACGCTACACTTATTTATAACCTTACATAAAGATAATACATAATATTCACGTGCAAGCGCTTACACTGTTACGATGACAAGAAAGTTGGACCGACTATCACTGTAACGAGCAGAAAGACGTTTTCACGCCAAAACATTTTGGGAATTATGTCTGTCTGTTTGTGAACCTGATAACTTACCTGTGAATATCTTAAAGCATTTCCTTTAAGAAAATGATAAACCATACTAGGTCATATTTTAAAGTTTCAAAAGATATTTAATGTGGGATTTTGACTTCAATTTCTTATGTAAAGATTTTTTTTACACTATAAAGGCAATTTTAGTCATATTATTTCATTTTTATTTTTTCGTATATGAAGTATCGTCAAAGAATTTGAACTCGAGTCCCAAAAAAACATTTTGGGAATTATGTCTGTGTCCATCCAACCGTTTCGGTCTCTGTAATAGCTTCAGGTACGGGGACATGGGGCGGCGTTCTGTCTGTTTGTGAACCTGATAACTTACTTGTGAATATCTTAAAGCATTTCCTTTAAGAAAATGATAAACCATACTAAGTCATATTTTAAAGTTTCAAAAGATATTTAATGTGGGATTTTGCCTTTAATTTCTTATGTAAAAATTTCTTTACACTATAAAGGCAATATATGTCATATTATTTCATTTTTATTTTTTCGTTTATGAAGTATCGTCAAAGAATTTGAACTCGAAATATTGACGAATTTCCACGTTTTAGATCTCCTCGAGTAAAAAAACAAACAAACAATTTTTCTAATTCTGTCTGTCTGTTTGAGAACCTGATAAATAAAAAACAGAATAAACTAGGCAGGGGAAATTTGGTATGCGATTTCATCAATAAAATCGTACCAATCTATCTAATTTTAGACTGAATCCGTCAAATGGAGGTCTTTCTGCATCTCTGCGTGTAGGTAAACAAGATACTTTAAAAATTCAACAAGCTGGATAGATGACATTTCGCACATTGTTTTATCTAAAGAGTTGTAAATAACCATCAAA
This sequence comes from Araneus ventricosus, assembly GCA_013235015.1. NCBI lineage: Eukaryota > Metazoa > Arthropoda > Arachnida > Araneae > Araneidae > Araneus > Araneus ventricosus. Next base: position 44,007 of record BGPR01000905.1, read on the forward strand.
TTTTGGACAAAATATTTCAACACTTTGACTGTCTATCGGTCTGTGTATTATTGTATATGTGAAACTTATGACTCAAAAGTGCATGACATCAGAGGAAAGAATTCAATGTGAGGTTTTCAGTGGTAGATTTGTGTCAGATTTTGAATCAAATCTGGCAAAATCTATCTGTTTGCTTGTCAATCCGTCTATTCTGAACATGGTTAAAATGCAACAAGCTAAATAGTTGAGATATGGCATGTGGGCTTAACTTCAAAATAGAAGGTATGCATCAAATTTTGGACCAATCAGCAGTGGAGGTTCGTGAGCTCAGAAACGAGGAGGGCTGCAAGATAATATTTATCAAGAGAATATATTTTTAAAAAACTGCTTTAACTTTCAGTAAGCTAAATTTTTTAATCCCAAAACCAGATATGAAATTTCCTGCTTTTCAAACAAATTAAATAACCAGCATATATGACATTTCTACTAGTTTTACTAACAGAAAGTTAAGTGAATGTTGATGTGACGATTCATCTGACGAAAAAAAAAACCAAAAAACAGATCTCTACATACACACTTACCTCCTCGCCCACTTCACTCGATAATTCTCTTCCAAAAATGAATATCTTCTTCAAAAGAAATCTAGTCTTCTATCAAGAGAAAGCAAATAATCAATCAACCAGATGTGTTTCTGTCGACGCAACACAAACCGAAACCAAAACCCTTAAACAGCCAATGAGATTGTCACTTTGTGTGGGAATGAGGAAGAAAAGAAAAATAAATTAAAAAGAGCATCTTTTTCTCGTTCAGTTGGGCTCCGTGCCAGCCGCAGCTGCTCGCCCGGCAGCCCATAGCCCGTGTAAGTTAAAGGAAGAAAGGGTTGCTTTTTCTTTTCGGATTTTCTGCGCAGTGAAAGAATTTTTTGGGGGGGGGATCAGAGTACTTTGCAGCTCGGGCCTGTTTCTCTCTTAGTTGTTGATTCAATTTCTGTCTTCTTTTTCAATTTTTTATTGCATTTTCTGCATTTTCGTAAGTCATAGAACTATGAGAGTGAAAAAGTAAGAGAACAGATTAAAAACGAAAATACAAGTTAAAAAAAATTCAGGGAGTTCTGCATCTCTGCAGCCCTAATGGACGAGCCGCCACTGCCAATTAGTCAATGGGAAGAAGTCAGAATGCATGCTCATATATTTTCATTTTATGAGAAAGTTTAGCTCAAAACACGACATATTACGTAAGTATACGAGAAAGCCCAGGGGAGAGCATTCTAGATTTTTCCTTTTGTAATATGAATCGGTGTGGGGGGGATTTGGCATCTGTCATGTGACAGGACATAAAAAAATCAATGAAAAGAAAAAATGTTTTCAGCAGCATTACAGCTGAACGCAAAGTAAAGTACAGCAGAACCTCAATTATTCGGGACTCAAATAATCGAGGTTTCTGTGAACCGAGCCAGAGACAGAAAATAGAACGGTGTTTTTCATTTTTTTTAATAAAGTGAAAGAACTTTTTAGAAAAGGATACCAAAATTGGCATCGGAGCCAATTTTCACGACGTGAAGGCATGTAAAATGTCGTTATCGGGATGTGATTTTTATAACTCGAGAAGTTATTTAGAGGGAAAAATAAAGTGTGTAGCTCTGTGTAGAAAACACAGTTCGATTCTTGAGTGCTTCAATATTGATCTGAGCAAATTCCACGAGTTTCCATGAATAAATGGGACTGTAAATGCGTCGGAAAGTTTCGCGTTGTTGATCGGGGGAAAATATTCGTTTGAGACTACCCTTAAAGAATCATTAGGAAAATGTAAAGGAAACAGCGATAAGCAGTAGTATTCGTGAATCCTCTTATCAAAACTGTTTGAAAAAATTCATGTATAATGTTTGATAACTAATAAAACAGTTTGTTAAATTGTTAATACATGGTAGTAGTTGCGGACTTTTTTTTATAATTTCAGATAAATAATTTTGGAAAACCATGTTGAAAGAGAAGAAGTCACTATTTAAAAATTAGACTCTATTAACCGAATTTCCAGGAATACAGGGGGGAAATAACCTTGACTTGGATTAGAGCACACATGGGGAATTTTGGGAATGAACGTGCAGATCAATTAGCCAAGGAGGCAACACTGATTTCAGATGAAACAATTAGTTTTGTTCCCTCTAGAAACCAGATGAGAAATGAAGGAAATAAAATTATAAAGGACCTGTGGCAAAATCGTTGGAATGATTCAAAAAATGCGCGATGGACCAAAAACCTAATAGATAAAGTTAACGTTGATACACTATATGACGATTTCTACATAAATCAAATTTTGACGGCACATGGAGTTTTTAGAGAACATCAGGCTAGATTCTTCGGAAAAACGTCGTTATGTTTATGCGGCCAAGGAACGGGATCTGTTCTTCACGTAATTAAAGAGTGCGAAATTTGGACATCATGCAGAAAAAACTGGCCTAGTGGATGGCAATTAATGAGTTTAAAAGACTTGATAAATAATGCCGATATTCGTATCTCATTGCGAGGACTTCTTCACGAACTGCTAATTAAAGAATTAGACTTATTGTCGTCGTTCAGTGAAACTGATGTTTCCTGTCTCAAAAAAAGAGAAAAATATTGTAAAATAAGATGTATCACATTTTTCCTGCATGGCCTAGGCCAGGGCGGGATAATCTAATCTGTAACCGAATTCTCGTTTAACCGAGGTGATTGCGGTCTAAAATAGGTCGAATAAGCGAAATTCTACTGTAGTTCAAAAATTGTTTAATGTCTTTCACAATCCAGAGTTGTTTCACTGGCAAACTTTGTAAGTTGACAACGACACACATTAAATAGATTTACCAATCCATAACCCGCCCGTTACGAGAAGAAAATGTTTCCAAGAAAAAGCAGATCCAAACTTTTTAAAGGTGTCCAAAATCACATCTGTTCTTTCTTCTTTTTCAGCTGACGCGCATTTGCTCCGGTCACTGGGTTTCGACGGCATAAATACTTGCCAAGAATCTCTCACACGCGATCATGAATTCAAGTCCCTTGGCTCAAAATATGTTTCTGTTTCTCTTCTTTTTATGATGTTCTTTTGGAGCTCAAAATTGCTTCAAGATGCCATTTTGTTTATTTTTTTTTTGTCGATGTTGAAATATGGTAGAGAAAAGAAAGTTTCCACCTAGTTTTTTGCTGTTAGAGAAACAACCATTTTGGCTGTTTTTTTCTGTGAGAGTTATTTTATTATAATATGAGAAACAATAATTTCGACTATTTTTTTTCTATGAGAGTTAGTTTATTATAATGTGAGAAACAATAATTTTGGTTGTTTTTTATGAGAGTTCTTTATTATAAAATGAGAAGCAATAATTTTGGCTGTTTTTCCTATGAGAGCTATTTTATTGTGAGAAACAATAATTTTGGCTGTTTCTTTCTGTGATAGTTATATTATTATAATATGAGAAACAATAAATTTGGTTGTTTTTTCTATGAAAGTTATTTATATAAATTGAGAAGCAATAATTTTGGATGTTTTTTTTTCTATGAGAACTCTAGATAAACTGAGAAACAATAATTGACACTTTATTGTTTCACATTGTTGTTTATAATGGTATTTATATAAGTTTGTTTTATTCTTAGGGCAAAACGAAAGATGTCATGAATGTTAATAAATGAAAGAAGACACAACAAGGAACATTTTCTAGGGAATTGTTTCTCCACCAAAATGGCTAAAAGCACATAGTGTGTGATAAATTAAAATTTTTCGTTATTTACGGAGGAGTTTTAATTAACCACCTTTCTTAGATTTGCTTAGTTGCTTTTCTTGGTTAGTTTCGGTTAGTTACTTTCTTGGAGTGCTTTTTCAGTCACTGATCAATTTCTTCTTCCATGTAGATATGAAGTAGAACAAAAGTTCTGCTTCATATCTAATTTCTTTTTTCTACGAGACAGTAAAAAAAAAACCTAAACTATTTTGTAAATAAATGGTCAATTGTTATATAAATGTTTTCCCTCATGAAATTCATTTATAAAATTTTTTGTGATTAATTTCATTTATTGTAACTGCATTTGTTGATGATGTTTCTGAAACTAAATACGAACTCATTTATAAGATACGTCTCTTTAATCAATTTAATAATCTATATATATAAAAGGCAAATACTATGACTAACTCACTCATCACGAAATCTCCCAAACCATGAGGCCTAGAAACTTCAAATTTGACAGGAGGTTGCTTTTTGGATAGTAAGTGCTCATTAAGAAAGGATTTTTAGAAATTTTAATTAATTAAAAATTACCTTAAATTGTAATGTTTTTCAGCAAAAATTTCGGAGAATATTGTCGCACAAATATCATTTTAACATCATCTTAAAGTTTAAAAAATTAGCTTTCCAATTATACCAATTTTACTTTCATGAGACGTTCTGTTTAATTTTAATTAATTTTTAAAAATGTTTCTAAACACAATTTCAAACAGCGGGGCAGAGCAACAGCGTTTCTAAAAGTTCCTCAAGGTCACAGTTCTATTTATAGCACTGGAAAGGGAGGTGAAGATTTGTGACGGGCTACTATCTAGGGAGAAATGCTGCCCATTCATAGTTCACACTAGTAGCGGCGAGTCCGAAAGGAAGGGTCAGTCGCCCCTTACTTTTTAGGGAAAGATTAACTTTTTATTTCATTTTAGCTGCCTGAAACTAGGAATTACAAAAAAGCAATAGTGTTCGGGAAAATTAACTAATTTTTTAATTAAATTTTTAAATTTTATTCTCTATCATTATACTCCCGGGTCTTTTAGATTCCAATAAAATTTTTGTCGTTTCACTTTTTCCAGCCACTGGTTCACACGGGGCGTCCAGTATGTTAAGCTTTCGCGATCATCTTCAACGTTAATCATTCTACCGATGAGTGGTAGATGAATTGAGTGAGAGTTATTTGAAACGAAGTTTTTAAGTTTCGTTAGCTGTTATTCATCATATAGAATTGTATCGCTGGCATTTTAAAATTTCTCCTTTATATATTTTACTATCTTAAATACAATAAAATATTCACTTTTATTTATCCATCTTTCCTGGGTTGTCGCGGGTGAAACCGCGACGAAGAATGTTATAATTATTTAAAATAAAAAAATAAAAACTAATTAAAACAGGCGAACCAGCTGGTCGCCGAAGGCGGCTAGTGTCTTTATAAAATAAGACTTCTTTAATTCGGACTTAAAGAGATTACTTTTTTGCCCTGTGTATCAATATACTCAAAGAATACGTAAATTTTTGATTCAAGATGAATATCTTTTATTTTGTTATTTTTATTTATTCTGATACAATAAAATATTAAACTTTTTTATAAATACATTTATGAGAATCTGATTTCTGGTTTGGATGAGAGTTAACTTTAGCAAAAGAAGCTGTGTGTGTTTTATGTTAAACTTTGAAAACTATACTTCGAAAGGCTATTGCAAATTCGAATGCACTATTTTAGTATTCTTAAAATGAACTGATTTCAAGCCTTTGTACTGGGATGTGTCCCTTCCGGCATAGTTCTAGACGTTGCATCATTTTGACGTTTTTCGACCTCAATATTTAAAAAATGGCTACTGAGTAGTAAGAAGTCGCAGATTAATTTTCCGGGAAAAAAAGCAACCTATACAGTTATATTTTTTACTACTCTGAGCAACAAAATGATCCCTTGCATTAAGTGAATAATAGTATATTTCGTATTATTGAGTGAAAATTGTTAAATTAACTCAAAAACTTCAAAGGAAGACATAAGTTTTGAAACCTTGCTCAACAATCGGATATGCCAACAACATTAAGAAGATCATGTGATTGAATGTTTCATATTGCTTAAATTTCTAGAAATATTTATGTATCATTCCCTGTCTGTTGCAAGCCAATGTCTAATATGTATCCAATTTTAGAAAATATTACAGAAAATCTTCCTCCTAAACCCCTATAATAAATCTGTTTCGCAATGCTATACGGACGTCCTTCCATGGCTATATGAACTTTCGTTAAATCTATGTTATTCGTAATAACTGTATTTCATAAGGTTGTTTATCTTTCGTTGCCTAGTTTCTTTTTTCTTTATTTATCTCATTTCCATCCTTGGTGTTTCCAATGTGTTCACATATTGTGGTTGAAACAGCAATTGAGACTGAGCAAAAGTACATGGCACTGGTACTGATGTTCACAAACCAATCCTCGTTACACAAATCTTATAAGAAACGAGGTTAAAAAGGAGCATCATCTCCGAAAAAAAATAGAAAAAAGATGAAAGAAGAGCACAATCTCCAAAACAAACCTGATAAACTGAAAAAAATATTGTTCCAAACAATACTATGCGTGAAACATGGCCTAACATAGAAAATCTCCTTATACTTTTCCAATTCAGATAGTATTAGCACAACTGCGCGAGCCTTTTAAATTTTGAGACTAAGTTACGTAAAAATCCGACCACGAGACATCTCTTTAAGTTTTATAACCCTTTTATTAAAATCATTTGTGGTGTTCCTTAGAGAAACACTTTCGCCTTTAAATGATACAGAATAAGCTTTTAGATTGATTTTAGCTTCAACCACCTGTAACCTTGGGAGGGATCCCAACACAATATCCAGCACCCAGGAGTTACCTCATTAAGAAACTTCATGCCATCTCCACCCGACTATGGCAAAATGAATGTGTCAACGGTGACACAGGAAGAAACGTCCACCTCATACTTCCAAAGGTCAAGACTTCCCCAGAAACGTGGCAAAGACCAGAAATCCTGTTTGCAACGGGACATGGCTCATTCCCAACTTACCTTAAGAGATTTATCCTCAGAACGACAGGTTGTTGTGGTTGTGGCGAGTTGGGAAGCCCTCTGCACTTCGCAACCAGCTGCCCCCTTACAAGTTCATTTCATCTTACCAAGCCCTCAAGCGACCTACAACATCTCTGATTGAAAAGAGTCCTCAATAACCCATTGTCAAGAATTAAGATAAGAAAACTGATTAATGTTTTCTCTGAAAATGAAGACATTCTCTTCCCACCCAACTAATTTCAATATTTTGAAGGTCTTAAAGTATTGATACTCTTCAAAATCAATAGACTCTCAACGGCAACGGACTTTTTGAATCCTCATTTTACTCCTCCTCTGCATCTCCTCAAATTGCATCTCATGTTCAATTTTTAAGTAGTTTTTTAAATTTAGCTCTCCTTCCAATGCATTATCATTACCAGATATTATTATCTCAAATTTTCATGCTTTTCTCTTTTTAATTTTAGGCCTCTTATTTTATTATTAGTCTTTTTTGTTCTTACACTGTATATTTTTGTGCATAGGTATCCTTATGTTTTTCTCAACTAGGAGTATGTTTTTTTGTGTTTTTTCTTCCTTTTATATAACCTAGATTTGTTGTGTTACTTGTCTATTATCCTTCCCTATGTTAAACTACCATATTTGTTGCTTGTCAATTTCATATCAAGTGTATTGTAATTGGTTGTTTCTCATACCATAACTAATTCATCATTTCAAAATTCAATTATGTCCTTTGGAACTATAAATCCAGTCGATACCCCTTATGGCCAGTATGTGTACAACTACACTCATCCAAGAAAGCCTCTGTGCTCTGTTTCTTATGGACACATCGCATGGGGGGGTGACTTCACAGCCTATGTCCGCGGTTTTAGGCTGATCAGTTGGAAGCAAATGCAATCAACTTTTGGCCTCTCAGAATATTTATTTACAGAGTACTTATTTACACAACATTTCAATATACATTGTTTCTGGTTAGAAGCCTACCATATTCCAATAATCAAGTCAAATAATCTTGAAGGGAGGAACTGCAACTCGGGTTGAGAAAACAGAAGTGATTAATCTTCTTTCACCTAACTTGCACTCCGCGAAGATAATTAAACATTTTCCTGGATTTTCAGCAAACTCCCGCAAGATCAGTCCGAGGTCCGGACTGTCCGCAAACACAATAAAATCACATCTCCCTCACGGAAACACTTCGAGACTCGATCTGCAAATCAAAACTGACGCTCTCTTCAGCGCAGCGCAAGTCTAACTGCGGCCCTCAAACCCAAAATCCCAGTTCTTTTTTGATTGGGTTCTCACCAATCGTAATCTGGCAAATTTTTTTCTTCGCCATCTTCGAAACTTCCCCGACGCGTTAGCGCCCTGTGCCGTCTCATTTCTGATCTTTGATTTTTTTTTTTAGATTATGAATTGGTGGTTTTGTTACAGGGGTCAGGACAGGGTTGCCATATTGGCCTTTAAAAGGCCAAATTATGGAAATTTGGCCTTTTTTCATAGCCCTTGGCCTTAGTAATTTTCATTTGGGCCTTAAATTCAATTTTGGGCTTTTTTGGCTTTATTTTTGTTAATGTCTTTTCGAACAATTTTTAACTACTTATTCTATTGTTTTTTAATAAATTTTTGATATTACACATTCGAAATGATATATAATGAGCTATCAAACGAAATAGTTCTTGAATAGAACAAGGATGTTTTAAATTTCTTTCACTTAAATTTTAGTTTAATAATAGCGCATTGAACATACGCCTATCAAGTGGGATTCGTTTACATGAAAGATAACCTTTTTTCCAAATATCAAATGAGGTTTTCAATAAATTTGTTAAATTTGGCCTTATTTTTAAGAAGGTTTGGCCTTATTTTGCTATTTTGATATGGCAACCCTGGGTCAGGACAACTTCACGGAAGCAAGGACAGATGTGAGGTCAATCATGTCTCTTGACGGGATCACAGTATGCACTTCTTTCCACGTATACCCATTCAACTGACAAGGAACCCTTTGAATTCCGATCTCAGGGTGTGCGGTGGCGTTAATGTTAATGTCTTTATTGTGAGAGAGTGTACCAAAGGAAGAGTATAGATGACTAGCCGATGTGATCGGACGAATATCGTTGATAGCGAATATGAAATTTGGACCGATGCGCTGGAGTCATAAGTTAAAATTTCATAACAAGTGAAATTGTTTAATCTCCAATCCTTCTTGGAATCTGGTTGGAAATACCTTGCTGATTCGATGTATTGCGTGCGACTAATGGTGCACACCTTAACCCTTTCAAGTTCACTACATGTTTCATTTTAAAAATTACTAAATTTATTTCAAAAATGAGTATTAGATATGTAGATTATCATAAATATGTAAAGGAAAAAAATTAGCACTTTTTATTTTCAAGAAATTTGTGGTTTCACAGTGAAACCAATGAACGGTAACACGCTATTTTTCCCCTGATTAAATTATCATCGAAATGCAATTTAAATTATGTATTTAATTTATAAGTATACGTGAGTATTCAAGATATTCAACCTTCATAAAATTCAATATTACTTGCAAAGATTCAATTTTAAAAAATATCAATTTGTGCGAGAACCCTCATCATTTTGGTTATCTTAGAGATTAAAATCAATTTAGCTCTTGAAATGCCGATATCTTTGTGAATACTAACGATATTGAACTGGAATTTTTATATAAGTTGGCCTATATGTCCGGCTCTTAAGTTATGGGAGAAAAATGACGCTACGTGTCGGACATGTGTACTAAAGAAACGCTCCATGTGTGGTTTTACTGCAAAACCAATGAACGCGAAAGGGTTAAAATGTTGTAATCCTAGTCAAAGATATCAATAAACACCCTGATTCATTCTTTATTACATACAAGAAACATAAATGCGCATCTTTGAGTTTTTTTGTTCTTTTAATGATGTTATTAAAGGAATGATGATGCTTTTCGGACACCCTATGTATTTGTGATATATGTACTATTTCAAAACGGTTTTAATTCTGCAGCGAGCTTCCGGCTACTAACTTATAAGTGAAGAAAGTCGAATTTTATTTTCGTACGAACGGTGTTATAATTTTGCGATTAACAGAAACTTATTTAAAACAAATATTTCCATAAAAAGTGTAGTTTGGTAAAAGTGAAAAGTGTAAGTATCTAAATTAAATTAAATATGATGTACTGCAACTAATCAATAAATATGGAGTTAAGTCATGGCATCAAACCTCAATCTTGACGCAAAAAAAACAGACTTTCCGTTCAAAATTAAATTAATACAAGTGCATATTTCTTTCAGATTATCTAAAATTTCAAAATCCATATTTTTAAAGTGGTTCAGTACTAAGTTCAATTGAATTGCAAAGCGAAAATAAAATGAATTCTCACTTCTTAATGGATTAATCGAAAGAGGAGCTGATATTCAAGTGAAGAAATTTCCCTCTTTTAACTCGTGTCATATACACAGTCCAGTCACATTAATGTGACCACCACCTACTTTCGACGTCAACGTGAAATAACCAATCACAGAAGGCAGGTGGCAGCACAGTGCAGTGGAGTGTATATAAAGGATGTCCTATGGCATCAGAAAGCATTTCAATCGTTTGCGTAATGCAGAAACGTAGCGATTTATCCGACGTCCAAAAGGGCATGATTATTGGCTTTCGGGCCAAGGGTGGAAGCATTTCGGAAACGGCTAATTTTGTGAACTGTTCGCGTGCCGCCGTGGTAAAAGTATACCGTGCATGGCAATATGGCACTATCCAAAATCAGCGGCGTGGCACATGTGGTGCACCACGGGCTGTAGATGACAGAGGCGAACGAAGGCTACGGAGATGCGTTAGGGCGAATAGATGTGCAACTGTTGAGCAACTGACCGCCCAGATGAACCAAAGGGCTACCAAGAGTGTATCCTCATCATCTGTCCTTGCGGACCATGTCCACCCCTAAATGCGAATTATTTTTCCTCAGAATGATGGCATCTACCAGCAGGACAATGCGATGTGTCATACAGCTCGCAGTGTTTGTGCGTGGTTCGAAGAGCACCAGGATGAGTTTACCGTACTCCCCTGGCCAGCAAACTCACCGGATTTAAACCCAATCGAGAATCTGTGGGACCACCTCGATCGGGTTGTTCGCGCCATGGATCCTCAACCGCGTAATCTAGCTCAGCTGCCCACGGCACTGGATGTCGGCATGGCTCAACATCCCAGTGAACACCTTCAGAAACCTAATTGATTCTCTTCCAGCACGTCTCGCAACGGTCCGCCCTGCCAAAGGTGGTTATTCTGGCTTTTGACAGGTGGTCACATTAATGTGACTAGACTGTGTAATTCGGTGGTTCGAGTGTCCATATTCTAAATGGATTGAAAATTACTTAGAAGTGAAAATTATAAGCGCATTAAATTTTTAACGCTCAAATTAAAACTGAGTATTTTCTTTGGGTGTGGATCGTGGAAACTCGCATTAGTTTTCCATTGAGAAACTATTATTAACACGTTTTTCATATCCCTCATATATCTCAGTATAACCTATACAAGTTTATAGGCTTGCATTTTGGAAAGAAAGTTGCGTTAAATTTTCGTACTTTTAATTAAGAAGTTTAATCCCTGAAACGCCGTTATGTACTGAAAATTTGATTCGTGTCTTAATATGTCGATAGTGTAAACCGTGTTATAATATCAGAGACAAAGATCAAACGGGATCTATCTGTATCTTTTTATTTCTTTTGTTGTATTCTGCCAGTGTCAGTTATTAATTTATGGCATTAATTTTGAATCCCTCTCTTTTTAAGCCTGTGATTCAGACAGCCAGAGAGAGGGTGAAATCCAATAGTCTATGCCATAGGTTGAATACCGTCGGTACAGAAGACGGAATACCTACAGACGCCGCTTGCAGAGACGCTAGTATTTTATTCTTTGCATTAGTGAAACTTTTCATTCTTTCGCAGGGCGTTAAGACTGAGTCTTAGTATTACATTTGAATTTGTTACAGATTTCTTTAATAACAATAATTGATTTTGTCGATCAATTGTAATGGAACTTTTATGGTGAAAGAACCCGAGACTTCAGCACGTTTTTAAAGAATCTGATTTTTTTTATTTACCAGTATTATTGTTTTAGTAAAGCTATTATATCCACAGAGGTTACATCAAGTTTTAAGCATGGCTGAAAGATGCTGGAGTATTTCAAGGAAGTAGCACTTCTGTGATATATGTATGAAAAAGAGGAGTTTTAGTATTTTTTTCTCTTCTCTTTTTGTTTTCGATTCATTTTTCTGAGCAGGTTAAACATTTTATGTGCTTTGCCCTAAAAATGGAAAGCGGAACTTCCATGGGGACAAACTTTGAAATTTCTCTGTTAGATGAATGTGTTTGTCAGAAGAAATCTGGTATAAACCAGTCGTCGGAGATGAAACGGAAGCGTCAAAAATAGCATTGTGTAAGTGTTTCGAATTGATAAAGACAGCCCGTCAGTTTTAATTCCTCTAAAACCTACAATTTTAAAATGATATCCAAAAATTAATAATATTCCGTAGCCATTAATGTTCACATAAACATACAATTTTAAAATCGAACCTAAATATTAGTGACAACGCATTGGCATTAATGCCTCTACTCTTCTTTTTATTCACATTAGCTTGGTCTTTATATGAAAAACTAGATAAATACATTTTAGTTATTTAAAAAGAAGCTCTACTCAACGTCTTCATTTCCAGATCCCCCAACAACCTTCTCCTGTATCGAAAGTTAGGGATATGCGGTATCATATACTTTCAACCCCTTACGTAAATTTTAGCACCATCCTATACATGCTTTATTTTACCAACAGTCTTTCACTGAGGGCTAAAGAATGTTCGTTTTATCTGACCAGCCTTAGGGAGACGTCATATATATATATATCAATGTCATGAAAGTTAAAAAATGTTGAAATAAAATGGAGAGACTGTAGTAAATCGGTAAACGCGTATAAATGCTCATCAGGGTAATTAAAATCTATACGAAACGCTAAAAAATTAGTGAAATCGTAATGTTTTCTGCGAATATATATATATACGAAACAAACATAGCAGAAATGTAAAAGCAACATATACAAAATAAACATTCATAAAACAAAATGTCAAGAAAAAAATCTGCGGTAAGAAAAAGCCGAAAGTGGAATATATATATAAAAGGGGAAGATAAAAAAATATAGAAAGACATTTTTTGACTTTCATGATATTGATATATATATATATATATATTCTCTATAAAATATCCTATTTTTTGTTACTTTTTTTGTCAAATAATATTAACACACGTATGCTATAATAACTCTTTGTTATCTCTATAAGAATAACAGTAGCAAATTGTACAAGTATGTGTCCGTGTGTTGACGGTTTTATTACGAAAGTCGCGATTTGGCATGATGCTGGACTTGCTAAAGCCAAATTTGTAACAGATATACTTTTGTGGTGATCACATGAACCTTGGAGCGATTTTTTAAACTTAAATTTAATTTTTCATTAATCCAAAATGCACCATGGTGTATAATAAACTCTATTATGTACTCTGACTTGTGAGTAGAGAAGGTGGAAGATCACATCATAAAACTGTTTAAAACTCTTTTTGAAGCAGTTTTAGAACATCCAAAGCCACTCATTCGTTCTCAAGTTCTTTTTAAACACGAAGATTCTAATTACAGTTTTCCCTACAAAATGCTCCTTTCCGCTCAAACCCCCATAATAAATCTGTTTTCCATGGCTATTAAAATTTTGGTTAAATCCATATCATTCCCAATAATTGTATTTCTAAAAGGAGTTTTTTCTGATTATCTCATATCCAATATTAGTGTTTCTGATATGTTTTCATACTGCGGTTAAAGTAGTAATTGAAACTGAGAAAAAGTGCCTAGCAAATTCTCATTTACTAATCTTGCAATACTTTGGGCCAGTAGTGTATAATGCTGATAAAAATTATGTCCGTTTATGGCAGCATTCATGATGCATTTGAAGCAATAAAATTGATTGATTGCGGCTAATAATTGCGTCGTTCAATAAAGATATTACATGAATACATTTTCTTTCTTCAGAATGACGTCGAAGTGAATAGGAATACGCCATACTCACTCGCAGTTGGTAAGACAATTATAAAATATTGATAGAAAAATATTCAATTTACGGTAATCACGAACGGAATGCATTATTAACAACAGCATCCAGATGCCATCTTTCATGCTACCCAAAACTGAAGTATTCATTTGCTTAATGCATGCATTAAGCTTAATATGTCTTTTATTGCGGAAGATTCACGAGAGGGAAACTTAAATTTTTGATTATTTTTTCTAAATTGTGTAGTTCCATATGAGTACATAAAAACTTATTATACACCAGGTGTAACATGATAGGGTAGACCGGAGCTAGTTGGCCATAGGGGCACGTTGGGACAGTCTGGATATTTTTAATACATTTCGGTATTTAACTCTGTCATTCCAGACAAGTGTGTATTATCCCGCCCTCCTTCTTCCACATCAGCGTTATTGAAGAAGTAACGTTCATTAAAGAACTAGCCTGGATTTTCGAATTTTTGCCAAGCTGAGTAAATTTCCTCACTTATGAATAATCTTTTTTTCTTTGCTTATAAATTATAATTTCCATTTTTAAAAATAATATTCAGGAAGGTAATTCTTAATTGTTACTTTCGGGCTTATTTACTTATCGAAATGCTTTCAGAATAAATCCCTACACTCATAAGAAATAAAAATGGCGATATGGGGCTAGTTGGCCATTTCACATGGGGCACGTTGATCGCGCTGCTACACAGGGTCTATGAAGACGTGCGTTACAGAAATATCTCTGAATATATGGGATGGAATTGTACCAAATTTATTATGCAAGATACTTGTTATGAAAAACCATGCGTACTCAATTTTGATTATAATTACACAATACTATTTGACGATGACCTTAAAAGTTGTATCTCAATTTCTATTGAGTAGAAATGCACAAAATTTGCATATAATACACATAATGTGAATAATAACACAACTACGCTACTTAAATTAATAAAGCGTAATAATATGGAAGAATGTTTTGTAATAGTCGCTTCATGCTAGTAATAGCTCAACTTACCCCGCAGTCGGGGCGGGTTGGGCCAAGCGACATAGTGTCAGTTTGAGGTTTCAAATTGATACTGATAGTTAATATATTCAAGTTTTGTTATGGTGAATTATTTCTGAAGGTTCACTAATAGTGTCAGCTTAATTTTTTTTTTAAATCTTGAATTACCTTTTTAAAAAAATTCTTAGAAGGAAAAACGGCTCATCTAGCCTCGGTCTATCCTACTTTTTATTCTACGTTCTTTTAAGATGATCATAAGTTGTATAGTTAAAGTTCTTTAATAACTTTTAATGCATTTAAAACTCATGACTCAGGGTTTAATCGGTCTTGACAGGACAATAGTGAAGTCTATAAAAGGTATTTTCTGTGTTTCATTAAGTAATCAAAGAAGTAATTAAAAACATTACTTTCTAATTTAATATACAATAAGTAAGAAATTAACGTATTTTTAAACTTAGTTTTTATCGCTAACGTAGTTTAGACCTGGAAATAAAATTTACTTTAAATGGATAAGCTGAGAACTTTAGGAAGCCTAAAATTAAAATATAAGTTTCATGTATATATTTTGAAAATACTTACTTTTGAGCCCAAAATTAAAATACAACTTTTAAGTACAAATCAAGTTTCAAGTATAAATAGAAGTTTAGTACAAATTTTAAGAGTTTTTACTCAAGAAGCAAGTGTAGTCGAATTGCAACAAGTTGATAATATCGCGCATGTACGAATTGGACTATTTTGTATTTTAGGCTATTCAGGAAGGTATTTAAAGTTTTCCTCTATTTCAAGTCTTACCCCAGTAAATAATGTGGGTTAATATTTTAAAAGCTGCATATTCAGAAGAAAAAAATCCACATAACAAGTTTCATTGTTAAAAAAATGAAGATTGTTTTTCCTTATCGTTTGACTTGTGATGTTTATAATGGAATTTATAAAAGTTTTACTTACGCTGAAAATGAAACGATAAAAGAAAAAAAATAACTAAAGTTGATGAATGAAAGAAGTTGCAAACATTAAAAAAAACTCCCAGAGAATTATTTTTCCACCGAAATGACTAAAAGTAAGAAAGTAAATAGCTTTCCATTGTGATAAATTAAAATATTTCATTGTTTACGGAGCAGTTTTAATTAACCGACATTCTTACATTCCCTTAATTGTTTTTCTTGGTTAGTCATTTACGTTCTTTCTCAGTTATTGGTCAATTTTTTTCTTCTGATTTAGGTAAGGAGTAGAACAGAAGGATTTCATTAAACTGTCTCATAAATGAGATGGATTTTAAATTAATATACCTATTTTTAATAAATTCGTAAATGAGAAATGCCTTGCGATGAATTTACTTTATTACAGTTTTAATATTCTGTGCTACTTATGAAAATTAGTATGAAATTATAATTATTAGAATCTTATTACTTCATTTTTTATAAATGGATATCAAAGAATTTGTTATTTACTTAATAAATTTTTTTTCTTAGCAACTCTATGTCAAAAAGAATAGATAACTTTAAATTTAAACATTAAATAAAGTTCCATTTAAAAAATAAGAATTAATTGTTTGTAGTTTTTACTTTCTTAGACATTTTTCATACCAATGATTGAGATTTGACTTTTGAAAAAACATGCTTTTTATCCATAAAATTATTTAAGCTTTTGTTTAGTTATTACTAAGGGCTCGCTTCGAAGCAACACGATGGCTCTTTTGGAACGAACAATGCAATTTTGAGAGATGACGAGAACACCTGAGGAGGCATGGCGGCATCCCCTCTTCACACCAATCACCTCACACCAGTGATCTGGTACATTCCATCCCAAATTTCCACGCAACACAAGTAGGAGCACGTTTGAAACTCGTAGTAAGATTTAATGTCTGACACGCACACACAGGGGTCCACTAAAGTCCTTCTACCCCACATTAACTTGAGAACGGCGACCACTATTGCCACAAACTTTGTGTTTAGGTATAGTCAAGTGGCCATGCGCTCGCTAAACGGTGGGATTGGTTACAGCGCCACCTGGTGACAAAAAACGGAGTTAGCTTTCCTATCTAGAAAAGCACAAGATACGGGGAAAAAGCCAATAACAAAATTATAGAGCCTCTTCGATTTAGTACGAAAAGACACCTTGAGCGAATAATGCTAAGAACAAAACGTGTAAAACGGGCATTTGTTTGATCGCGACTTTTCAGTGTGTCACATGATATGCTACAAAATGTGCAACAAGAAATTCAAAAAAGATTCCAGATGTGCATTGTAGCTGACGGAGAGCATTTCTAACACTGAAAATAAAAGTATCTGCTGATAACTAATCGTTCTGCTTTCTTTCTAACGCTTTTTTTTTTGGCGTAAGAGTGTTGGAAATCGCGACCAAACAAATGCGCGTTTTACACGTTTTATTCTTATCATTATTGCGGTCAATTTTCTTTTCGTACTAAATCGAAGAAGCTCTACAATTTTGTAATTTATTTTTTTTTCCGTATCTTGTACCGTTTTTGAGATTGAGACTCTAACTCTGTTGTTTGACGCCAGGTGCCGCTGTAACCTATCTCACCGTGTAGCGCATGGTCACTTTACTATACCTAGACAGAAAGTTTATGGCAATAGTTGTCGCTGTTCTCAAGTTAATGTGGGGTGCAATGACTTTAGTGGGCACCCTGATACATGACAGATTTTCCTTGGAATCGTGTTTCGAGAATGGAACTCTTCGATCTCGGAGTGAAGAGTTACCACCACTGTGGTAGCTTGGTGGTACAGGTACTGTTGCACAAACAGAGAATCGTAGATTGCAAGTCAATTCGACAGAAGATTCACATGCGCACAAAAAATATATACGTTAATTTTTATTTTTTTATATAATTATGAACTTATTTCTTTGTTCTAATCTAGGACTGTTATATTTTTGGGGGGTGGGATAATGGTCTCTATTTGGAGGGCTCAGAGTTAAAATGGACCAAGTCCATGCGAGTCATTTCCTTGGAAAATCCCAAAGTCGATCAGCTGCATTTAAAATAACAGTGGACTTCTAATTGTTATTGGAGGACACGAATGTTTATTATGTAGAAATTATAAAATTTCTACTTTACCATGGAAGCGTTGATGCAAAATGAGCAAAACATGGATTTGGCCCACTTTAACTCTGAACCCTTCATTTAAAGTTAACTCTTTGCACTTGAAAAACAATTAGATGCATAATTATTCTCTGATTTACAAGAGCTCATATTATTGCTTTGGAACTTAAAAAATATCCTTGTGTAAGTTCATTTTTCCTACTAATTATTCTACAACTTCTTACAACTTTGTAGATACTTTTTTTAAAGCATCGAAATCAAGAAACGTCAAAATGATGCACCGTCTAGAATGGTGACTGAGAGTCACCTCTCGAATGCAAGCGGTCATTTTTTTTGTGCTTTATTACACAGAAAAACACATCCTTTTGAATTTCTTCGGAGTATTTCTTTTCTTGATAAGCAATATGCCATGATATTCCTTCCATAATTTCTTTCCTTTACGTTCTTGTATTTCGATTGTGTTTTTTGTGTGTCTATCGTTATTTCGCTTCTTCTTGACGCAGTTTACGCGTGAAATAGAAATAAGTTGTATCCGTTTTTTACATGGAATAGCACTTTTGAAATCTTTTCTGTAATTTATGATCGTATTTATGCGTTATAACATATCTATAAACTTTTGAGCAACGGATGGTCAGGGTTTCAGGGTTTTTTTTGTCTCTATCGTTATTTCGCTTCTTCTTGACGCAGTTTACGCGTGAAATAGAAATAAGATGTATCAATTTTTTTACATGAAATAGCAGTTACACATTTGAAATAGCACTTTTGTTAATTTATGATCGTATTATTTTTTAAATTTTTGTATTTATGTGTTATACATAAACTATAATAACTTTTGCTCAAGGCGCGGTCCATGGTTCCAAGGACAACGATCGGAGACGGCTGGCAATATTTTTCCGGAAGCCATATCGTGAGAACCATCGTAATTGGTTGTAGTCCTAAAAACAATCTACAGTATGTAACTAAACTAATGGTTAGAACTTTAATGGGTGATGGAACTTGCCAAAAGCAAAAAACTTTCTCTGTACAATGTAGGGTCTGGAAGCAACCGGCGAGCTAAGGGGAACTTTGTGTTATTCACAACTTAATTGCCCCCCTCCATCTTTTGCCAGCCCGACTAAACAAACAGAAGTACCTCACTTTCCTTCAGCAGCTGCTGCATAATCTACCACGAACTGTGCTAGCAAATCTTCGAGGGATTACGTGATTGCAGCACGACGGAGTACAAGCACATTTTCTCAGGATTGTGAGGAAATACTTGGGCATTGTTTTTTTGAACAGATGGTAGCCGCGGTGGGCCCATCGCTTGGCCTCTCAATCTCCCGATATTCCTGGTTTTTCCTCTGATTACAGCTAAAAACTATCATTTGCGAGATACCCATCCAGTCTTCAGAGGACCAAATCGTCCGAATTAGCGTCGCATCCGCAGTCCTTCGTGAAATGCCAGGAATCTTCTGAAGTGCACGCAATTCACTCCGCCGCCAATGAGTTACAGCTTGTGGCTGCTCGTTTAAGCATTGCTGTAAAGTTGTCGATAACAAAGATACTTTGTCCTGCATTATTCATCTTTACTGTTTTCCATTTTCACCATGAAGGCTCTCGTGGATTGCCATTTATTTTCCCACCCTACATTGTGTTGTGAAAGCTGTTTGTTTTGGTGAGGTCTATCATTCCTTAAAGCAAAATGCACCAAACTCTCTCATTTTTTCCCAACTTGACCTTACCATAACAACCCTAAGTTTTTTAAATTTCACGATTTCTATGGAAAACTTCAAGTGGAAAGAATTCCTGTAAGCCATATAAATACTTCACCAAAACAATAATAGTGGCGTTTTTAAATGCAAGGCTTCAGATTTGCTGACCCGCACGATATGTATAACATGTGACGCATTTCATATCGAAAGAAAAAGGACTGGAGGAAGGTATAACCTCCCTTTGGTTCTCTGATATACTTCCACATACTCTGTAGATAAAAAATGAAAGTTAAAGGAGGAAAAAAGTTAGAAAGGCATTGTGAATTATAAAAACTTTTCACCTAAAATATTTTTTTGAAATTATGATTATTTTTAATTTATGATTATTATTTATTTATTTTTGTATTTAAAATTTTATTTAAATTCAACGTATACGTATATGATAATTTTTCTTTTTAAAATATTTCGCCAACAGTCAGCTGCTTTGTGTTTCACATTTCATATTAGCAGGAAATCAAATTAATTGCTCTCCTTTAGGAATGGCATAATGAATTGGCAAGCAGCTTTTAATGTTTTAAAATATTTGGAAAAATTTTACATTCATACCCCTCTCCTTATATTATCCTTGTTTTTGAATGAATTAATTTGTTTATGATATATATGTAATCGGTTGTTATATATAATAACCGAAGATTATGCATAATAACAAAGTAAGCCGCTTAAAGTGGATAATGAGAATTTATCACATTAACCTATTCCCACAGTTGATCCGGATACCGGTCATACCCTAGTTTCTACAAGAGAAGACTGAGTGGGTTGGGGACAGCAGTGGCCTATCGGTAGTACCTCGTCTTCGGGTCAGGAGGGTTCAGGTTCGGAATGAGTTCGCTGAAGAACCGTTGTGTACGTGGGCCTAGTGGACATGAAATCCGGTATCGTGGATCAAACATTCTGAAGTTTGCATGATGCGGAAGGAAAAGGATACCATCATTGTCATCTGCTCTCTGTTCAGAATCACGAGGTATGTCCATAATAGCCCTCGAGTTGCTTCAAAACATGACGCAAATATATTTAATTAACCAAACTAACTGAGTGTGTTGGTGCAACGGTTTTTTTTTATCTACTTGCAGTTAGTTGCAACATTAGCAGTCGTCTTCGGGACTTGTAGCTCTAAATCTTTTTTTTCTGTACCTTTCACAAGCTGATTCTGTTCTTAAAAATGCATTCCTCACTCTGAATTGTAGAAGAGTTCAGATTTAGCCATCTTGCTGTATGGGATTGACTAAGGCGAGCTTATATTCTCCTCAAGTCAAGGCAAGTCATCGTAATTCTTCTGATAAATGATGTTGAGTACTCATGTCTACAAAATGACTATCTCAAAGTTTCTTTATGCAGTTTTTATTGGTAGAAATTATAAATGCTTGTAAAGTGTGTTTTCTGCCATGATGATAAACGACAGCAGCTCCGACAATTTGCATATCATATCCGGATGCAAAATAAATTTACATTAAAATATAGAAGACAGAAGAATGCTTATGCTTCCCAGGTATTTAGGTCCCCATCCAAAATTAACTGCAGGTAATATAAGTAATTGCAGCCTGCATATAAGTATTGATTAATTCCTCAATAATTGATATTATTGTCTTATCTATGAGAATGTCCAAGAAATCAGAACCGATGTTTCAACTTATGCTTGACTAATATTTCTGGGCAGTTTTACGACAATGTTGCGCGTAAAAGTTCTTATATTTTTTCAGTGGTTCTCTTATAAGCCATTTGATAATTCCAGATTTCTAACCATTCCTTGTTTTTAGCAGCATTGTTTAATCCCATCTTTCTCCTAAATAATCAGTGAATTCACAAATATCCGATTCATTGTCCTTCTTAGAATTCGAATTACGATTTCTATCTATTCATCAACAATATCTTTATTTTCTTCACTAACCGATTATAAGTAGCTTATAGTTCATCTAAAACTTTTCCAATCTTTCCATTTCATATTTATTTCTCAAACAGCGATAAATTGTCACGATTTATCGCTTCTCCACTGCGATCCTACAAAGTTACATGAGCGAGCGCATTGGGCTTCAGAGGCCCAAGCATATGTTTCTGAGATAAGAAATGGGCGAAAATTCTTGAAATACATTTGGTCAGCAAGTAAGTGACCTTGAATGCAACTACTGTGAATCTGGAACTTTTTCGCCTAGGAGTTCATTTTCTGTACTAAATTCTTGCAGCATCCGGGCCTCAGAGGCCCAATGCTCGTCTTCCCGGTTTAACGTATATTACGTTACGTGTTTGAAAATTTATTTATGTTTCACAGCTTAATGGCATCGTTTTCGATTTTTCTTTAACTTTTGAAAGTGTTTATACAATAATTTTGATCTTGAATGACCAGTTATTAGCCAAATAATGAAGATCTTTTAAAAATAAAGTACGACTTTAATTCCGCAAAGTTTGCTTCGATTTCATACGGAACCTTAAAGTCAGTTGGAGCATCGATTAGATTATGTGATTTCAGCTGTGATTTTTTTTTTTGCTTCGAAAGAATCGAAAAATTTAATGTTGAAGGTTGAGAGAGTAATATTAGATACGAAGATGAAATATCAGAACAGAAACACGCAATAATGAATTTAGTAAATTTGAAAGGCAAATTAAAATGGAATTTGTGAAGAAACTGGTATTAAAATCGGATGAGAAGTTAACTTTCATTAAGAAACTTAAGATATAAGTTTTCATAAGTTAGACGATTGTTATACTGAGATGAGTCTTGTCATTTTTAAAGGAGTCAGATGACCAAAATGAGTCCATTGCCAACACCACTGCCTCCGAGCGTTCACGTCACTCCGACATGAAGTGTCATATAGCATATTTTATTTGCATTTTTATGGCATATTTAACTTACACCAGGTTCTCATATTCTCATAAACGGTGGTTCTTCGGAGAACGAACTTAGGCTTTCTCCTCAGCCGATCACCAATAAGTCCTTACCGTCAAGTCGCCATGTTCCCTTTAGTAGTCTGGAATCAAAGAAATTAGTCATATGACAATGGTTTTGAAAAACTGTATTTGAGAGTGACTCAAATACAGTTGATCTCAAAATGTGGTCTAAAACGGTTGATCGAATAATTACTGTGAGTTATTTGATAGTCCTTCATTGAAAATGATAATGCTTGAAAGGTAATAACTAGCAGTCGCAAGTTAGTGTTTTTACTATTTTATTTTTGCTAAAAATTAAAAAAATTAATATTAACTACGCTAGGATGGTTAGAAGAAATCAAAGCCCGAATTCCCCTGACGGGAACACCGAAAAAATTGTCAGTCGGCGTGAAATAAGATTAACCAAGTTTCAGCTCGATCGGATTACGTTAAGACCTGCCTCGTAAGTCTTAAAACCTTAAAATACTGTTATTTTTCTCAAAAAACGGTGTTTTCCATTATAAAAGTTTAACTTTTTATCCTAGGATGTCTGCTTTAATTTTAGTTTTGAAGAGAATATTCCTAGCTTCACTTCTCACTTTCACTACTGGCATTACACGCATGCTGTAATGCAGACTACGTACTTTCTCTAATAGCAAATACTTTCAGGAACTCACTGAGTTAGTTCATGGTCACGTGATAGATAATCAACGCTCCTCAGCAGTTTGATTTCGGAATCCTTTGTGAGCCTTGCAAGAACGTGCAAGACAACGCACAGTTATAATTTAGATAGCATGCGCAGTTACGTTTGGTATCTAGCTGTGGTGACTCGTGAATTTATTCTGTCATACACTTACTTTGCATGAAAAATAATTTTCGCACGTTAGTTTCACATTTTTAACATTTTTTCGCTTCATGGGAATCTTTTAAATTCTTCTTATTCTCGCATAAGTTAACCCTTAAATGTTCAGTGTTGCCTTTCAGCAACATTATAAAAATGACGGGAGGCTGTCTTTTTCAAACAGCCGCTGATGTTAAAAGCGTAGGACTACTTTACTCGCGTGACTCTTTTCCGATTTTCAAATTTTTTTTGTAACTTCTGTTGTTACCCTTTATCTCTAAAATAAGACATTAGTTATGTTCTCAACGTATGTAATTACCGAGATATAGAGGATCTCCCATATGACGTTTTTCATAGCGTTTTGGCGTGTAAAACAAATTCCTTCCTGAGACCTCAATGGGAGGAACGAGGTCTATTTCACTTGAGGCTGCATCTTTTTAGCTTTATACGTTCGAGAATTCCAGATTTCATTCTACAATCTTGTAGGAAATTCCTTATCCGAATTATTATTTATTAAAATTTATCTGTGTTTGACATCATAGAATTTTATCGAGGAAATAATTTTTTCCCCTGAAATATAGCCCAGTGTTGTCGGTTTGTAACAAACTTTTTTTTAGCCATAAACCATTACTTACAACAAAATATGATTTTTAAAAGTATTTTTCCTATGTTTTATTCAAGAAATACTAGTCAAAAACATTTTAAAATCAATTTTTAAAAATTCGGGCTTTTAAGGGTTAAGAACAGTTGGATATTGCTTTTACTGAAAAGGTTTAATTTGTTGATCCGTCTTCAAAACTTTAACCCTTCTCAAGCGTTGTGGTTAATAAAGATGTGAAAATATACAGCTAAGACAACAAGAACTATACTATTTTGTATCTTTAGCTCGAAAGAGCTAAATTTCCTGACTTTAGAAAGAAAAGAAATATGCGACAGAGCGAATTGTTATTACCGTGTATATAACAACTATACTTAAGCAATAATAGCGGTGAATAGGAAATTTAAGAATTCTTAAAATGACGGTGCAATGACGGGTACTTTCGCAATTAAAGTTCTACTGTAGATAGTTGAGACAACCATCTACTTTAATAAACCATTCTACGTATAGCAAAATTAACCTCAAATCCAAGACTCAGCTCTAACGAAGAACGAAAGAGAAAAAATAAACACTTATACAATGTACAAAATATCACTTCAGCAGAGTCCATAACATGTCTTTTTATTGACCATATTCAGCCATCGGATCGTCTAATGGTATTCAGTCTTCCCTTGACTACTTGATCTACAGGATCATAAACAGAGTTCGTTACAACTATTGGATCAAAAACAACTAACACTGACTGTAAAGAGTCATAGTAAATGATAGTACAGATAAGAAATGTATAGTCCGAAGCTAGGAAGCTACGTGTTAGAGAGCGATTGGATGATTTTTCAGGGACGCAATGGTTTTCGTTCTCAAGGGACATGCATTTTGTCGAGGTTTTACCAAAGGTATTGGTAAAGTATCTCAAAGGCTTTACCAACGGTAATGGTAAATAATCTCAAAGTATTTACTAATAGTAATGGTAGAGAATCTCAAAGGTTTTACCAAAAAATTTTTCACAACAGACGTGTTGCCGTTTAAGGAATATTTTTGAATAATAACGCCAAAGGAGAGCCTTCTAGTCACATTCTCAGGCCCATGGATTTGTCGAGGGAAGAAGGACCCTCGCCTCTTGTACTTTGGAGATAGATTATGCTTTTTTGTGATGGCATCTAAAGCTGGACATTCACGCGAAGGCTGTTCCATTTCATTTGGGACGCTTCTTAGCAGTCAGTTACCATTTTCAGACCATCAATTTAGGTGAGACATTCACGGCTCGGACCGCGCCAACCGCAAACATATCAACTAAGGGCAACCCGATCTCCTAGGCTTCCTCCTCCCCCCGGTATCGAAACAGCCCCTTCCCCGATTTCCCCAGACTGACTCCCACCCACACCCCTCCCCCACAGGTGGTTTTCGCTTTTCTTTGAGAGCATCATCCTGTCCCGAAGAATCATATTATGGCCGAATGGACTGAATGAAAACAAACGATTTTGGATTTCCCTACTTTTCCCCGGTCTACACCAATTCTCATCGGATTTTTACATTGACGGAGGGTTTTGCCATGCTGTGCTCCAAAAAAGTGGAAAGGCCTAGTCTTGAATGTCCCTCTTAAAGTCCCTTACGTAACACGCTCCTACCTCTTCCAGAAGGAAATTGATTAGCAGACTAAGCGGACTAATGCAGACGTCTGTCAAACGCCAGGGATTTTACGGACTCCTTACGTCACAAATGCATCACGAGTAACCTCACAATTTCGAGTAACTTCTGTAAATATTATTAACAAACATTTGTTAAAAATTTCTGTAGTGTACAGTTCTAATTAATTTTTTGTCGAAAAAAGTCGATGCATCGGGCGTGTCCTAAGTGTGTTGTGTAACACTTCATGTATGTGGAGGAGAAGGAAAAGTATTCTTTAGCTCCTAATCGCTTCATTTGTGGAATAACATTCGTGGCTGTCTGTTTTACCTTCCCCAAAACTCGATGCATTAGTTTTGAAACATACATATCTAGATCTGAGACATATCCCACGTTATTCAATTTGAAAAGCAATTTCCCTTCCAAAAAAAATCTGTGAATTCAATTAGCTTTTGAGATTCAGTTAAAATTTAGGTTGAATCAACGCTGAAAAGGCTGTTTACTGAAATATTGGTTAATACAAATGATGGAGGAGCTTAAGTTTTATTTTGTTAAGTAGTTTTTAGGGTATTGAATTAAAGTAGTAATTATGGTGATCAGAGTTCCCTTTAAGGATACCCATCATGAGAGTTTGAACAAATTGGACCTAGTTACCGTCAGTGATTTGTAAAAATGGCTTTTTAAAAAAAATAAATAGGCGTTTGTTAGTTGAAGTTCTTATACTAATAGACATTATGTCATCCGTCATTATGTAGAAACGTTACAATTTCTAAGAAAAGGCAAGCTTCACAATCAACTTTTTAATCATAAACATTCCACATTTCATACATGCCGATTTAAAAATTTTCAATAAATACAGGTTTACCATTTATATAATGGAGTATAAAATTTAGGATAAAATTATGAAACACTAATCACGAAATCGGTTTATTTTGTGTCCACATGCCCAGTGTTATGATAAAACTATCAGTAAAATAACATAATAAGAAAATAAATTTTTTCAAATATTTAAGTAAAACTGAATATGGCCAGAAAAGAATACCTGATATTTTCAGAATGTTCCATCTAATAAAAAAGATGACCATCTAGTGCTGCTTTATAAGTCTTACAGCAATCCTTCGTGCTTCATATAGGATTGCCGATCGAAGCCTTCGGCAACAAATCCCATACTTCCAACAGCGTGAATTTTAATTCTTGAAAGGTCCAGGGACGGCAATGACGTCATGCAGTGGCTCTTCCTAGAACATATTAAACATGATGTATAGGGTTAAGGTCAGGTTATCTGAATGGCCACACCATTTGACGACTACTCTGTTAGTCCAAAAATTATCCACAGACTAAGATTTGCTCTTTCCTCTCCTTGTCGTTCATAAAAAACAAATCGTTGCCAGCAGCTTCCCAGAAACGCTTTACATAAATATCGTGAACCTCATCTCTATACCACTGTGCGGTCCCATAATAAGCATCAGAAACATGCAGAGGAGTTAAACAAGATTCTCCCTGTGCAAGGATTCCACTTATACTGATGGGGTTTCCTTATGTTGAAGGGATCGTAGTGGTCACCATGTTATCTCCAGATGAAAATTCGTCGAGACTTATTCAGTATGAATTTCGACACATTGTTGAAAAGGACTGGGTCTAATCTTGCTTCGACCAAAGATGATGTTCTTGATTCCCTCCCAAAATGGGCTCTCTTCTGCCATGTGTTGAAGGGAAAAAAAACATAGATCACTGGATGTAAAGGCCCTTCTCATCTAGGCGTCTTTTAGTGATTTGTTTACAAATTATTGTTGTGGATGCACTTGCTAGGCCCCTTGAGAAGTTAACTCTTTAGCATTTAAAAGGAGTCTTGCATCTTTGATGGTTTCATCAATTGCTTCTATAGGTTTTTATCATTTGACATTACTTTTAAAATACTTTTTTATTGTTTTATAAAAAGGAAATAGTGATTTGATACGTTCATTAGATTCAATTTAATAATATTAAAATTCTTTTTTGATTTCTTTGTGAATTTTTTTGTCGTTTTATGAGAACTTCCCAATCCAAAAAAAATTATTTTGAAATTTAAAAAATCGTATATTGAAGGGTTGATACTAGTCTGTGGGGCACTAAGTCAGTGGCATGATTTGGAAACAGAGGAGACTCTTAAAGCTCGAAAAAATGGTGGAAAACTGTCAAATTCGATACATTATATCTCTGAAACAATACAATTCACAAACTAACTTTTTTCTAGAAAAATATCTGTTCTTTCTCTTATAGTGCACACATTTTCAAACCTTCATGTTGGTATGTATTTATTTGAGAGAGTAATGAAAAGGGGAAAAAGTTTTGGAGAAAAAATGAGTTAGTCACCTTGCGCGCATGATTACGGATAAAATATTTATCTAAAAACATTATTTTGGGTATCTAAGTAATCCAAACAGTCTGTTTAAGAAGCTGAACCTCAATTTATTACATTTAATTTCTATTTTATATACAAATTTAAAATAAAAATGTTAAAAATAATTAAAATTTCAACTTTTCTAACCCTCCCAAAAAATTCTTTGGAGATATATATACAAAAATATGTGGTTCAATTTGTAGAACATAGCAAAATACATATTCGGTAAAAAGTTTATGTAAAAATATTCAATAGGTCTTGAGATATCGTGCTCGCAATACAAAAAAAACCACATTTTGAGATGCAGCACTAAGGATATGGCCATATTCAATGTTTACGTTGAAGAGCTGATACATTTTCCTTCATAACTTACACAATTATGGGATTTTTTTATCGCGAATTGTTTTAAATTGTTTAGAAAGACATGGGAATAATATATATTTTTTTCATAAAATCGAAAATTTTCGAGGTTTAAAGATCGTATGTCCGCTTAACGGAAAAATCTTAAAAGTTCAGTTTTTTTTATTTGTTCTAACTTTTAAAATCGTTTAATACAATTTACGTTCCCTTTTGTTGCTCAAAATTTAATAATAAAAAATAATGATAACGTTGCATTATTAATCACTACTGACCAATACGCCATGGCTGTCAGGAGTCATACACAGGTGCAGTGATACGATAGAAAATCAGATAGCCAACGTCCACTTGGAAATATATTTTTTATGAATTCTACATTAGATATTTATACTTTAATTTTTTAATATTTTCCACTGATTTTTCTTCCTTTATGATGTAAAAAAGTTTATATCATAAAGGGAGACTTAAGACATAAAGGAGACATTTAAAAAGACTTCGTGGACCAGTTTCTGACCGGCGGGTCATAGATTCGCTTCCACTGCAATACAGCGTGGTTTATGCATCGTAATAAAGTAAAGAAAAATCGAGCGGGCATATTGTGCGTCTTTCTTTCTACCGACTATATTTTGCTAGAGATCTTCAATTCTAATGATAAAACCGTATGCGAAATTTGATCCATCTAGCTCTTCGAGTAGTCGTTTCCACATGTGCACGGACGTACAAACTTTCTTGGACGGATTTCGTCCAAAATTTGATACAAATCTGCAATTTCTGAATTCTGACACCATACCAAACCTCATCCGTCTAGCTCGTTGCTATTTTCTGTTACGACGTTCACAGACAGTCATTTCTTTTCCAGTCTCAGGAAGATGTAAAACGTGTGGATTAGACCAAATATCGATGTGGAGTATCTTGCCGATTACGATACTGTTACGAAAATGTAAAGCCGCTTTCTCTGCAATGTTAGTCTTGTGGTTAGAAAGAGAGTTTTATAAAGACTCAGAATGGTTGCCAGGCCGATGACTCCAATCTTGGTGACAAAAATGAAGGTTCTAGAAAATCCAAGAATTACGGCTCTATCTCTTATAGGAGCTGAGATCTGGATTTTTCTGGAGAATTTCATGTAGCCCCTCGTTCTGCGGAAATCTGTAAATAAAACAGGAGAAAGGTTATTCTCAAACGAGAGAATAACCTCTTTGGCATCCTGTTTATCATTGCGAGCTTGTCAACTGCTAAATGCTGAGTGTTATTGATAGTGCTATTTCTGTTCTTATTAGTGATTCCCTGTCTGCTTGTGTTGCTATTTTGTACAAGTGATGTTTTCTTGTTATGCACACTTTTATTCATGTATTTATTTGCCCACGCCGACACAGCCTACCCAGAGGGTGTAATTCTCTGATTCGGACGGCGGGCAATAAAAAACAACAATACAAAAAAAACGTTACATCAAATTGCATTACCTCACATCATGACCCTATTACATAGAATGCAAAAAGTAACAACAAAAACAAAAGTGTGAACAACCACAAAAGACAAAGAAAGCGTAAAAAATAAAGGAAAGACAAGAAAAGGGGGAAAAAAAACTTAAGACAACATAAAAAAAATCTGAAAACAAAAGACAAATAAAAATAAGAAATAAAAAAATAAGAGTTTAAACACGTTACAGAATGCATGATGATTCAAAGAAAACATTTAAAATATCATATTCCAAAAAGACAAAAAAAAAATCACAAGAATTTTAAAAAAGCAAAGACAACCTTCCTTCACTCAGGAAGCTCACTTCAAATGCAACTGGAAATCCTAAAGATCTCTTTCAGTTTCACAAGTCTATATTTAGTATTAACTAAAATATGGACTTAGATGTGTTAATTGTTTTAATTGTTTGCGTCAATATGTCTATAAATGAAATTGTCTAGTAACAGTATAGTCGAAAACATAGTGGTCTTCTCCACCTTGTGAACCGCTTTTGCAATTTGGTATGCTGGCTAATTTAAAACAATATAAATACGAAACAAATGGACCATGGCCAAATATAATACATCTTTGTTAGTAATAATTAAATTAGGGTAAACGGACCCAAAGTTCCTGTTTCAGAATCCATCCAACAGTTTTGCCAGCTGCTTAATGTAAATTCTTTAATTTTATATTGTAGGAAAAAGTAGGGATATATTAATTTTTTGACCAGCAAATGAAGCAATTTTAGCAAAGTGGTCTGCAAGTTCACTGCCTGTGACATCAGCATGGGCCTTGAAACAGAATAAACAGAGTATACATCTAGTATTATTAATGTGGTTTTTAATGTTTAATACGAAACTGGATCTGATGTTAAAAATTTTTAATGACTCGATTGAAAACAGAGAGCCAGTGAAAATTTTTATTTTAGCTCTTGAATTGTATCTCTGAGAGATACGAGGTTTAGGGATTTTTAGCAACAAAGACTGTTTTCCCTTAATTGAAAAAAATATTTGTTCCAAAATTCGTTTCAATCTGCTTAAAGCATAAGTAAAATTCCCATCAATAGATGGACTAGAAAAATTGCCGTTCCAATTCGGTCGAGACAACAATAAAAAAAAAAATGGCGTCCTCCTAGAAGGGCAGCCATATTCTTTTTCCTTATTTTATCTCCTCGTATGGACAAGATTTCTGTTTTGTCTATTTTGGAATTACACACCTTTTTCTGGTAATCCTCCGATTTTTAGCAATCAACAAATCCGCTTGGATGCTGTATCAAGCGCCAAATTCGAACTAGTTCTTTCTTTAGTACACAAAGCGCTGAATTCTGTGTTCTTTGAGTTTAATTCTTTTTCTTTAAAACAGCGAAACTTCAAATGGAACGATTGTAATTAGCTAAATCGTTCGGTTTATTTATTTATTTGCCCACGCCGGCACAGCCTACCGAGAGGGTGTAAGGCACTGGCACGGACTACGTAAATCGCTCGGTTAAAAATTTAAACGCCAGTGATCATCTAAATCGTTTGATTAAAAGCTTAACCATCATAGAAACATATGACGTCATGAAAACATATCGCGAAAGAGAGCGATAACGAATAATTATGGCTGCCCTTTCATAAAATGAGGCTCTTATTTTAAGTAAACATTGATAGTCACAGCAATAGAAACATCGAATTTAATATTCTCAAAGTATATTTAAGCCATAAGATTAGAAAACTCTACTTTAAACAATAATTAACTTCTTCAAACAGAGTGTTGAAAGTTTGAAGGTTCCCATTGATGAAACGTAACACCGGAAGTCGGTCGGTACAGCGGAATATTACACCCAAATAAAAAAAAACAGAAAACTCGTCCATAACAGAAAATAAAACAAATAAATAAAAATTAGTAGCTCTATAGCACTTTTTTTTCTTTATTTGTACTTTCTTTTGAAACTTTCTAATTTTAAAATTTTGCACTTTTTAATAATGGCGCCCAGGGCATGTGCCCTTTTTGCTCCATTTAATTACGCCTCTGAACTGAGTTGCGAGTCGGTGGCACTCTGACGCGGGACTCCTTAAGTGTGGGGCCCAGTTGGAAACAATTGGTCCAATTAGATCAAAACCGAACCTGTTGTCAGATAGCACTCTGTCATATGAAGTGACACTTCAATCGATATTAATTGACTAAATCAGAGATTCCCAGCCTGTGGTATGCATACCCCCCAGGGGCATGAAAACGTGATCTTGGTAATGGAGGAAAACACAAAACATAGTAATA
The DNA here is from genome assembly GCA_013235015.1 of Araneus ventricosus. Lineage (NCBI taxonomy): Eukaryota > Metazoa > Arthropoda > Arachnida > Araneae > Araneidae > Araneus > Araneus ventricosus. The sequence continues at coordinate 76,023 of BGPR01000905.1, forward strand.
TTGTTGAATTTTTATTTTCTCTTGTTCGTGTGAAAAATGAAAGTGAAAATTGTACGAATCCAAAGACTTATTCACGAAATAAGAAAAAGGAAGAAGATTAATATCTAGTAATTGATTGATAACTGGTTGTCAGCCATCTCGCCAATCGTCAAACTTGTTGCAGGATTATGTTTGAATCATCCGTGTCTTCGCGAATGCCGTTACTAGGGGCACAGTTCTTTCTGTCCTTTTTCTTGTAAAATATCCAGAAAAATATCGAATCCCCTCAAAAATTTTTGTTTCGACAATTTCATTTAAAACGTGATGCAGTCATGACTAATTGATTATCACTAGAAGTAATTGTTAGTTCTCATCATAAGTAAATGCGAAATTATTTCAATGTTGTTTTTATTCGTTTTGAGGTTGAAATAATACTATTAAATGAAATCTTTATGACAAAAATGTTCATTTTTAAATATGAGTTTCTTGTTTTGTTTACAGTAGTGGAATCTTCCTATTGAAGCAATCATGAAAACTAATTAGCTACTTTTTAGAGAGCCAAGAACAAAGTGTTTTGATTTAATTTTCAATGTCTGATGTGCATCCAGAACTCATTTGCTTCCCGTTTCACTTTCGCTTTGATGTATAATGTCATAAATATTTTTTTTGACCTCCATTTCTCTTATTGGTATATCTGCATGTTGCATTAGCATCTTTCAACGATTAGTTGAAAAAAATTGTCGAATTTAATTCAATTTCAATCAAGTCAAATTTAAATTGAAAAAAGGTTTTGAATAGATTTGTATATATCACGGTCAATGTGATAATGCGGTTATTATTAATAATATCCAGTAATTATAAATAATAACCTATAAATCACATTAACCGTAGCATAGATATATCTTTCTTTTCATAATAGTTTGTTATTTCTCTTGTGTGCTTGCAGTCTAAGACTGTTGGTAAATTCTTGAACAAAAATAAATTCTATTTTTTTGTGTTTTAAGCATGGGATTCCTTGATCTTTTTATTTGCATATATGTATTTCATTAGAACCTTTCAACGATTAGTTGTAAAAAACAACAACAATAGCATTCCAGTCGAATTTAAATTGAAAAAGAATTTTTAATAGATTTTTTTAACTAAGCTTCTATATCAGCACAGAGAAAGACTGCGAAGTATTCACGGAAGCTTTGCAGTAAAAAGTGGATCATATTTGAATTATACACTCTATTCTACAAAAGTAAAAACTATAAATAGACACTTTAGAAGCAAAACAACCTATGCCAATTTCTTGAAATTTCAAAGAGTAAAAAAAGACTCAATTATTCGCAACGAATAACGAATATTTCTACATTTTTAAGATCTCATTTAAACATGAGACTACATGTTTCTACCAGATGTAGAAAAAATTCAAAAATATTCGTTATTGGTTGCGAAAATTGAATATTTTTTTTCTTTGAAATTTCAAAAAAAATTGAGATAGGTGGTGTTGTTTGTTAAGCGACGAAATTTGACATTTTTTAAGTGTACTGAAGACAACAATCTTAAAAATAATACTTTAAATGCTAATTAATGTCGCAAACCAAAGAGATAAAAATTTAGAGATCGCCTTTGACAATGCATTGTGCACCAACCAGAAGCTCGAGATACCCAAACGAAGCAAAACAGAAATTCCATACATATGTAAGCAAATTTCAATAAATTTTCGCGAAATCCTTAAACACTTATATCTAGAAAGAAAATTTTCAGTCTTAAACAAAACAACGGGTAGAGAACAAATTTTTATTTGAATCAATCGAGGAATGTAAATTTTTTTCTCATCAGTGATAAAATTTAGAGATCACGAAAACGATACATCCTGCTGTCAAACAGGCATCCTGTTACCTCGAGGCCTTCTGTTTCTGTTATGCCTTCTGTTCCTATGAGGCCTTATACTCCTGTAAGGAGCTCGACAGAGAGGACAATTTCCGTTGTTGTTCAACCACATGTCGATACATGACTGATGAAATACATGAGAGCACCGAAGACGCTTAATTTGATCCTGGCGAAAAGAGGTGCCCAGGCAAATAGGGCATGCAAATTCTGTTGCATTGTCCGTGCTAGGAGGCTGACCTTCTCCACTGGTGCCTGCATCTTGTACAATGGCAGATTGCGAGTATTGATCTGTTCCTGTTACCACTGAAGGAGCTGTCGTCTCAGCAGAAGCGTCAGGAGAACGGTTGCTGTTTCCGGTATTTCCCATGTGGTTTCCGGTATTTCCCATGTGGTTTCCGGTATTTCCCATGTGGCTTCCGGTATTTCCCATGTGGCTTCCGGTATTTCCCATGCGGTTTCCGGACTGAAAGCGAGTACTAGGGGGCAGATGTTTGTGTCTTGTACAATGACAGGTGATACTTTACTACTGGCGTTCCTCGGGCGTTTCCTCGGTGTGTCTGGATCTGTTTGTATCAGCACTGAAGATCAGTCTTTCATCAGAAGCGACTTGAGAATGCTTGCGTTTTCAGGTACTTTCCGTGACTATTCCTCCCTGAAAACGCAAAAAACTTGACAACACTTCGGGGATATGACATGGAATGGAAACAACCAATAAACATTAAATAATCGTTCGAAATTTTATTTACGGTAAAACATTACGTTTTTCGTCAACCTTCATAGGCAAATATTTTTAAATTAACCCTCCGTTGGTAGTTATCATTTTCATTCTTAAATTATTACAATATATATCGCGTTTTTAAATATATTCTATGATAGGCTTTTGATAACTTTTCTTTATAACTATAATATTTAGTCTTAATGAGAATGTAAATGACTTCTCTGTAAAAATGTTCAAATTCTAATGCGTTAAGAACAGCTAATAGGTGCAGTCTACATGCTTATCTATTAGATGAGGCGATTAACGGAGGGTTAAATTGAAGTGTCATTTCTACTTTTTGATTACCAATTATTAACTTGCGAAGGGGCTCTGCCCCCTGCTCGCTCACGCTTGCGAACCGTTTAGCAATCTCCTCAAGTTTGTTACGTAAATTCTGCTAGCTTCGCTCGCTGTAATAAGGACACTGAACGTGCTAGAAAAAAAGCTCTTATGGTTCATCTTAGCAAATTGGCTTCTGATGCTTCAATTTAAATGAGCACAGAATAAATTTTTTGGCCTTGTAGAAGATCATTTTATTGATTTTGCAAGTATTTCGAAGACAAAATGGATATTCAAATGAAGCTAACAAACAAAATTATGAAAGTGCAAATAAGAAACGATAAATAAGGGTTTCAAGATATATAAAAAGAATCCTAAAAACAAATCTGTAACATTAAGAACAGGCTGAAGTTTCGCTGTCAAGCTCACCATAATCGCACCAACAGTTAGACCGCCAAAAGGAGAGAAAAAAGGATTCAGAATTACCACATTTCGCGAATAATAGCCCAATAGATAGTCGATTTTGTCAACCGAACTGCATTTTTAAGTCTGGTCAGCACGCTGAGCATGTTGAAACAAATTATTTTTCTTTCTTCCCGAACGCCTTTCAAAACTTGCATCAATTGATTCATTTGCACGTTCAATTTGCCTTCTTTCCTTGTTTTGATAATATTTAACAGCAAGGTCAAGACTCGTCATGAAGTCATTGAAAATAAGGCTCAAACTCAATCGAACTCGTTTGCTTACATTTTGAAAGTGAAATCACGACAGATATCAATTGCTATAGATGTTTCCAAATCCTATAGCTAAATAACGCTTTTTTTATAGCTTCACACGTTAAATATTTGTGCAGATGAGAAAGAAAATGCCAAAACCCAGATTATTCAATTCAAGTTCGGATAAAGATGTCAAAAGAAAGATTGGAATCTTGCTGGGATGGTTTGCCTCTTTACAAAATCAGGGGAGGAAATATCATTTATTAAAGCAAATGATACATCGACTAACAAGAGTTGATCAGTTTGCTACTCCTTACCCGCCTTCCTTTACTAATGTCTGCATATTGATCGAAATTTGTTCTGTTTTTTTCAAAATCTTGAAAAAATAATAAATAAAATAACGATCATCGAGGGAAAAAAACCTTCACTTTCTTTCTTCCTTATAAAATTCAGAATTATTTTACCTGTATCAAAACTTGCGAAACTCTTCATTTTTTAAAATTAGAACTTTTTAATCCTTTCATATTATATAATATAAACTACATTGCCATATATTTTCCTGTGATCTAAAAAAAAGGCATTCAAAAACCCCTCATCTAGTGCCGAACAAGAAAACTGAAGGGCAAAATATGTGGCTAAAATATGTTGCAGGCAGTCTGACGCATACAGCAAAAGCCTATCGTTATAAACATCCCGGGAATTTCAGCATCAAAAAGTAATCCGAATAATATACGTTTACGAATTTGAAAACTGTTTATCCGCTATGTTAGTCACAGGGCACGAAAGAGAGTTTTACATAGGGTTTACTGCAGGTCAAACTAATGAACCCCGACCTTAGCGACAAACTTGGCGACCATTTTTGCAAAAAAAATGCAGCTTCGGAAACAAAATGAAGGTTCTGGAATTTGCAAAAATTATGGTCCCATTTCTGCTTGGAACGGAGTTATTGAAAACCATCGAGAGAATTCTATTTGATTTCACACCTTGCCGGAAAAGGTATAAATACCAAGCTATTCAAACGAAGAATGAATCTCTTTGGAGTTTCGTCAGCAATGCAAGCAAGTGAATTGATAGACTCTGAGCGCTTTTGAAAAAGCTGTTATTGATATTTATTAGTGAACTGCTGTCGACTTGTATTGTTAATTTATACTAGTGCTGTTTAGTTTTGTAACCTGTAATTCGTGTTTTGCTAGAATATTCGTGGAATAAAGCTTCATTTTTTACTATCCTGCCTGTTGAACTACATTCACGTATACCCTCCGGACGATTTTCTTAACAGTACGTTGCCGTCATACAATTCTAGGAGCAGCAGGGATGAATTAAGACAGAGTACCTATGAATAGAACAATCGTGGCCTATGAATAGAACAATCGTAAGCTGATAAATATTATTTTCTATTCGGAAGCTATCATCGCTAGTAATTAGAGTAGTTTGCATTAACCCTTTAACTGATTTGCCTTTACTCCGGATGTGCGTCGAATTATCCCAATTTTAAAGTTATAAACTAAAACAAAGTCTCTCACAGTCGTTATAATTCGATGCAAAAAATTCATGGGAAACTATAAATATTTCAAATGTCCTTTGGGTTCTCAAATGAATTAAAATAACAATGCATTCTAGAAATAGAAGCTGTCATCTAAATAGATAGTCGAGAAAACAAACAAGTTAAAGGGTTAAACCTGGTTAACTTCAGGACAATCAAAGGACAATGCAGGACACCACGCGGTGCCATTAACTCTTTGCACCCGGCTAGAGTGAGAATTCAAGTGCCTCAAAAACTGGAGTAAATGATCATTCATGTAATCAGAATGAAATCCTCCCTTTCTCTACAGAAATTCCAGGACGACGACACCCTTGGTTGCGCGATCAATTGTCAACAAAGAAAGGAACTAATTTTCTCCCGCAAAATTCACCGAGGTGCCCGAAACCGCCTGAGTCCGGCCTGTGTCGAATGAGGCGGTTTGAGGCGGGATAGGGCTCAAAGGGTTAAGCCTCGTCATTACTGATTCAGTCAATAAGCTAGTGTGCAGTAACAGCGGATTGGTGAGATCGACAGTGGCGTGTTGAGAATGGTGTCTAGTGACTCCTTTTTCGACTAGTGATTGAGACATGCAAAACAGACTTTAAAGCAGCGTTTACACTACCACAATTTCCCGTTTGCAGCAGAAAGGCACAGGACCCAATCAAGTTCACGTGATTAGTTTTCAAGCAGCTCATTATTTGACAATTCCATATTTTTTGTGGATTGTCGTTTCCGTATTCAAAGACTTATTTTACTCGGTTCCATTTCTCATTTTCTGGGCTTTCTTATTTCCCCTTTATGTTTTACATCGCTTCGTTTTACGGTTACGTTTAGAGCTAAAATGAAACCTCCCTTTGTTCAGAGACAACATATAACCAGAAAATGAAAGAAATCGTCGAAGAAGAAATGGACTTAACTCTTCTCCAAAGTAATGAATAAAGCACTGAATTAAAATCAAAAAGAGAGTTGGCATGTACAAACATAGTCAAAAATCCATTATATAATTTTATTTTAAAATACATTGATAGTGCGCAAAATAGTGCGATAGTGATTACCAAAATATTAATATCAATCGAGAGAAGGTTTTACCGCGTCTTGAAAAGTTAGATAAGATTCAATGTAGAAAACTAAGAAAATTAAAATTTCCCTCTCTCTAATGAACTGACCCAGATAGCACGTAAGTTTGCAGCAAGTTTGATTTTGACTTGTCATGGCAAAATTTGACGCGTCAAACTTGAATCGAGCTTGTAGCAAATTCGATGTGACAAATAGCGCCACCTCTTTGCAAATCAAACTTGCTGCAATTTTGCAAAGCAAGCTTCCTGCAAAGATAGCACAATAAGAGATAATTATCTTTGTCTCTGTTTTAAAAAACATCCGATTTTAATAGCATCTCCTAGACCGTAATTCTTTTTTATTAATTCAATAAATCAATGATAATTTGTGAAAAAGATAACTTTTTTATAAAAAAATTTTTTGAAACATTTTCCATGTTTTTACTAAATATATCACTCTCACTTTAAAGAAAACTATATCGCCTTTTTCTTAATGTTGAAATTTTAACGTTTATAAACAAAATTAAATCTAAAAAACAGTCAGTGTTTGTTGAACAATAATAACTAGACATTTTGTCCCATTTTAAAGTAATTACTTTTGAACTCTAATTTCATAATTTATTTTACTAGCAAAACGTAGTTATTAGCAAAAATCGCTCTCTCTTTGACTTCAAATCATATTCTCAACTCAAAAAATTAATGAAATCCAGAAAATAGTTAAAAATAAATCGTATACGAATCGAATAGAACGATGTATTAGCGAAATCTATCTTCTCCTCTCAGAGTTCGACTGGCTCAGTGGTTTGCGTCTCCGCTTCGGAACCGGGAGGTCGCGAGTTCTATCCCGGGTTGTGTTTCGTGCTCTCTTTTTGCTTTAATTTGCAATAAGTGTGCACGGCAAGTTTGCTGCAAGTTCGTTTCATGGTGACTTCGGAGCTTTCGTTAACTTGCTGCAAGCTTGCACTCTTGTCATGACAAATTTGTGGCAAACTTGCACTCTTGTCATGACAAATTTGTGGCAAACTTGCACTCTTGTCATGACAAATTTGTGGCAAGCTTGCTGCAAACTAAAATTGCTATCTGGGGACCGCCCACATTGTTATTGATAGCCAGATAGCACTTATCGAAAATATGATTGAAATACAGAATTTGGTACGCTCTCTTTAAAAGATGTGGACTCGCCAAGGATAATGATTAGATGCAAAAGTGAAGATCTCGTTTTGGTGACTTGGCGCTGTTTTAAGTGCACCAATTTCTAGATTCGATCCCTGAAGACCTGTAGAAGTTTTATTTTTTGTATTATACTTTGTGAGAATTCTCTATTTGGTATAATCTGCCCCTTCTTTTTCCGCCAACATGACAACCATTTGGTCACCAAATCTTTACTGTTTTAATGCATTGTTTGGTCGCCAAATGTGTCGCCAAGTTGATGAAAAATGCAAGGGGAACATTACACTAAATTTCTACCCTCTTTCTTTCAAGCTCACAATTTTTGAGCCGTGATTAAGGAAAGAGAAAATTTAAGCCTCCTCTGTTACCTCCTTTTCGTGTTTCAACATCGCTTCTTTTTGCGGTTAAGTTTACAACTGAAATGACACTTCACTTTGTCCAGACGTGTCATATAACCAATATATATAGGAAATTGTCGAAGAAATGTGTTGTAAGTTGCTCCAAAATGATAAATAAAGCATTGAATTAAAATAACTAAAGATAATCGGCATGCACATGCAAAATCAAAGGTCCATTAGACAACTAAATTTTCAAGTAAGTTGACAGCTCCAAAATGATCGCTTGCAGGAAAAGAAGATTGCTAAAATATTGATACCTAATAATGAGGGGGTAAAAGTTAAGTTTGGTACAGCTTTGATATATGGCATCACTGGCGATAGTTTTGTTTTGGCGACTTTTTTCAACAGCTTCAATATAGGACCCCATTAGAGATATTTTGTTTTGGCGACTTAACGATGCAATGTTCGGTTAGGCGACAAAAAGTCGCCAATACATGAATTTCGTCAGTGATGCTGTATATTAAAGCTGTTCCTTAAGTTTAAGGTACGGAGCCTTCCTCTCCATACCTCTCCTACAGAGCCGTTCCTCTCTTTTGGGTGAGCAGTGAACATTTTATTGTTCTCTTGCGCACGCGTTCCGGGCAAATTTTCTAAATTTAAAAAATGTCAGCGGCTTCTCTTTCAGCAAAGCGGGAACCTAGTAGCTACGCTTATTCACTGAACATTAGGAATCTAGATTTTTAAAAAAAGTTCCAAAAACGAGAATTTCAGCAATGTAAACACATCGCTAAACCTTCTTACTCTTGGAGCTGTGAATCGGCGATGCAAAGTGGAGAGGAACGGCTCGGTACCTTAAACTTAACTTTAATCAACGAGGGGAGGTTTTGCAGTTTCTTCGACTTTTAGATCAGAAATAATGTACGAAACTAAAGAAATTAAAAGTTTCCTCTTTCTAAAGAGTTCAAAGACTGCACCGTTGTTGGTAGCCAGATGGCACTGCTAAAAAATACGGTAACTGTGGGCAGTTGTTTGGGGGCAGTCTCGGTTCATTGTACCGTAAGATATCGGACGACAAATCAATTCTTCCTGTGTAGCATTTCACTTAATCACACTGATGTGAATAGCTTTAAAACTTGTATTTTTATATTATACAGTTGAACCCCGGTGTAACGAACCCTGAATATAACGATCTCTCGGTTATAACAAATTTTTCAAATGGTTCCAAACAAAACCTTACGCCCGTAATATATTTTGAACTTGCTTGTAACGATCTTCAAAAACAAGCAAATTGAATATAGTGAACCAAAATTTCCGCATTTCAAGCTTAGTTTCAGATTTTTAACGAAAAATCTTTACTTTTCGTATGTAAATGTAAGCACAATTAATTTCAATGTTTAATTTTTTTAAGAATAAATATCGGTAAAAGTAAGTTTAAGGTACGGGGACATTCCTCTGCGTTTTGCATCGCCAACTTTTTGTCGCCAAGGACAAGATGGTTTGGAGATGTAAGGACATTTGTTTTGGGTGAACAGGGAACATTTTATTATTACCTTGCGTACGCGAAACGGGCAAATTTTTTTAACTTAAAAAAAACATCAGCTTAACCAAACAACGCTTTCAGCAAAGCCGGTAGTAGCTTCGTTTCTTGACTGTCAAAATTAAAACCATTAAATTCTAAACGAAATATTATGCAAATTCGGTACTTTTCCGTTAGCCGGGCGCAAATGTCGCCAATTGTGAACCAAACGCGAGCCAAGTTGCGAAGCGATTTGGCGCAAATGTCGCCGATTGTGAACAGCCAAGTCGCCAAGCGAAACGATTTTCCGTTAGCCGGGCGCAAATATCGCCAATTGTGAACCAAACGCGAGCCAAGTCTCCAAGAGAATGGTTGTAAGAAATTTGGCGGAATTCTACATTATTTGGCGATTTTTCGCTTGCGCCCGGCTAACGGAAAAGTACCGCAAATTCCATTAAATCGTCCAATAAAATTTAAACTAGAGCATAGCTGACCAATCAAGACGAAGCCTCGAAGCGCAGAACTCCAATTTAATGATGCGCGCGCCAGACACTAATTTGAACGTCACTGAGCAACCAAAACAAATGTAAACACATCGCTAAACCGTCTTCTTCTTGGCGTCAAAAGTTGGCGATGCAAAGTGTGGAGAAACAGGCTCCCTACCTTAAGCTCAACTTTATCCTAAATATGTACTTTATTATAACCCATTATTAATTGCAATTTAAGAACATCTTTGATATACGGCATCACTGGCGATATTTTGTTATTTGACGACTTTTTTATTGCGTAAACAAACATGGCGTCGGTTGTGTTGCTTAAACAAACATGGCGACTGTTTTTCTGCATAGTCAAACATCGTATCATGGTTTACGCGATAAAAAAGTCGCCAAACAACGGAATATCGCCAGTGGTGCCGTATATCAAAGCTGTACCGCAATTTAGTGTAATTAATTTGTTCGACATAGAAGAGCATTTAAGGATTATGGGAAATCTTGTGCAGCCAATATTTAAAAATTCGGGTTGAAATCTAGAAATTGATACGCAGCTTTCAAATGGCGCCAAGTCGCCAAAGTTAATGCAAGTATTATTTGGATTAAATTTGGCGACTTGGCGTCAATGAAATGCAGCGGTCAACGTCATGCGTTGGCGACTTGGCACCATTTTAAGAGTGTGTACCAACTTCTATATTTCAACCAAAATTCGGATATAGTGAACTCTTGGTTATAGAGAACATCTGGATCGGTCCGTTGAGGATTCGTTATAGCGGGGTTTCACTGTACTTAGAGAATTCCTCTATTTTCCAAATTGGCAGATTTTGAGTAATGATTATGGATAACTGAAATTTGCTCCAGTTATTTCATTGACACTTTGGATTAAAATCAATTCACACGCAATAAAATTTATACTAAAACAACTAAGCTGTAAATTTATATTGTTAATATGCAAACCAAAATAATGAAAATTTTAAAGACTACATTAAAGTAATACAGTTTTCCCTCCAAGTGAAATTTACAATAGAAATTGATAAAATTCTCCTCTTAACTCTAAAATCTTGTTTGACGGAACTCTTTAGGAAATAATTTTTTAATAAATGTTTTGTAAAACTTACTCCAAAAATTTCACGAAGAAATGGAAAATGCCTACATAAAAATAAGGGAAGGTCTTTCAGGATCTTGAAAAAAGAACTTGGAAAGAAAAGTCCGGAAACAAACTGCTGCACTTGGAAAGAAGAGTTGAGACAAAATCCGCTGCAGACTACAATTACTGAAACAATTTGATATTTACAAGTAGACACGTATTTCATCAATAAAGATAGTATTTAACCCGCATTCATCGTAATGGCACGTGTAATATTGCGCCCGTAAATACCATTTTATAGACATATTTCATTTTTGAAACTTTTTTTGGGAGACAATTCCATAAATTATTATCTTTGTTTTTATTAAGTTTAATATAGCATCATGTGCAGATGATTTTGTGAAATTGTAGCATATCTTTATCTATAATATAGAACAGAAAATACATGTATCTGTATTGTTTGTGTGTTGAAGTGTTATGTAAATAGGCAGCTTTTTAACACAAATGACATTTATTGACACACACACAACAACCACACGTTACAAGCATTCGATTCTGAACATAAACAAACCACGCGACAGTTACAGCTAAGCGCGCGGTTCACAGGCTTTGCTTATAGCACATCTCCCTTCCTTTGTAATTTAAAGGTCAAGTCTCTCAGGAGGTCGGACAGTCCTACCACTTCTGGTCACATAGGGATCAGGAGATGCTTCTGTAGATGAGCTAGCTCTTTCAGGGTAAGTCTTTGGAGACTGGGGTGATGACATCAGAGGCGGACATCCTGGATCGGAATCGGCAGGAGAGTGTTGGTATCCCGTGACATCAGAGTCATCCTCTGGCTCAGGTTCTGGATGAAAATCTGGTGAGGGAATCAGGTGATTTCGGTTCCTTCTGTAAACACGTCTGCCGGACTGAACTATCTCTCGTGTTTTTTGCTTCTAACATGCAGAGTTTTCATCCAAATTATACGAAACTTACCAAACCCTCAATAATATAATACAGAAGTATTTTATTAAAATTTGAAGTAAATACGTCGATTATTAGAGGAAATATGGGAATTTGTACTAAATAATTTTTTACTGCGCATGTGCGAGACATAGAAAACGCACCGAAGAATAGATTGAAAAAACACAGAGAGTGATATCCGAGGACCATGGTGGCCACCTGCAAGGAGATATTCGACTAATTATGGGTTCGCCTGTGAAATATTGCCGAAGAGCATGCTTAAGACTTAATACTCCTGACAACACGTGAGGAAGTGCTCCATCGTGTTTGAATACGGTACACTACAGGTACCAACGCTGTGGCGGATGTGGAATCACAAATTTTAGAAGCATTGTTCGATTTTTCAGTGTAGAGCGGAATAAGGGACCAAAATGACGATAACTTGTGCCTTTTGAAAAGTTGGAGCTCCCATTGTAATTGCCCATGCAAATTTCACTATTCTCATGTATGTGCTGTTCAAACTAAATGATCCGTAGTATCGTATCCCAATCTATAATCCAGAAGGGTCGACCCAACCCAGTGGTTGTAATTTTGATTATCCCGCGGGAAACAGAAGCATAAGGATGAATTAGAGCTGCGGGAAGGATCTTCAATCACATTTATGTAGAGGTGTAACTTAAGAGGAAGGTCAATACATTTATGCAGTTATTAAAATAACAACCACCGAGACAATAACACGCAAGAAAACAACATGAATCAACAACGCGAAAATAAAATTAGTTCTTTGAAATTGTGTTTTCTATAATTCTTTTGGTTAGTTGAATTGACCAACCGCTTGTACAGAGCTTTACGTTGTATTTTACTTGATAGCGAATATTGGAACTTTCTTTCTTTGTATAAATCGAAATTCCATATTTGGAATAGTTCGTAAACCAAATTTGTTTACATTTTGCTGAACAGATACTCTTTACAATCGACTTCCAAGCACCTTGCGTTATTTTACCTCCACGCTGTATTTTAATGAGTAGTTATCAAATCCTTACAGAATTCCATAAAGAATCTCTGCGGTGAAACCTTTCAATTTCTCAGAAACAAATGTCTCCAATAAATTCTTGAACCATACATTTTTCACGTCTTATACATTTCGTTTCAAACGATTTCAATATATATAAATTTGCTATTTAGGTGTCACTGATTTCTTGGTTATTAAACAGGGTGTAACGTGTTTTCTTTACCTGGCCTTTATTTTCACAACCGTCGGGCGTATATATATATATATATATATATATACTTTCAATTACAAAAACCTTTCAAATGAGGTAAAATTCTTCTTATGGTATTTTTTAAAGGAAAAAAATCAATATTAATAATTACCTTATGAAGGTTTACCTCATTTGAAAGTTTTCGTAATTGGAAGTATATGTCTACGACTAACAGTTGCGAAAATAAAGGCTGTGTGATGATAACAAGTTGCACCCTGTATAGTGTGTTGCACTGTGGTAACTGACTCCAAGCCTGCTTCTCTCGTTGTTGATGAAGACTGATAAAATATTGTAAATAAATTTTGATTTTATAAAAAATAACTACTTTTATTTTTCACTGCTCGTGTATTGTCGCATTGCAGTTTTTCTCATCCGTTCATTGATGTACGAGAGTTCTATCAAAATTATTAATTCAGATTTGTAAATAAAATGTTACGTTTGTAGCTTTCCAATGTCGTCCATATTTTCTTTTTTGGTTCTTTGGTGAAATATAAAATCTTCATATAATTAACCGCTCTTGTTAATTATATCAAGATGTAAAATATTAATTGAACATCACTCTAGCACCAGAGTTCTTTTATTTAGACTCTTCATCTTATCAGGTTTCCCCCAACAAATGAATTTCCCTTAGCTCAATGTGCGACTTTAATTATCTATTGAGTTTAATTTTTGATTAATCATTATTGCATCATATGGGCCAATAACCAAAAAGGAATGTGTAGTTGAATAAAAAATCAATCTTAAAGGATTCTGGATATGATGGTGACATATTTGTTAGCTACCAAACTGTTAATAATTGAACCAATGAGTACGGTGACCATTACTATGAACGTCCACCGACCATTGGGTATAGAGTCTACAAGGATGGAGTCATTAAGGTTACAGATGCTATTTGCTATTTTTGTTATAAACGTTATTGTACCAGATTTTTAAATTTTAATTTCCATAAAACGCATGGTCCATTATTAGCCCCTTGCTCTAACAGATATTCTCAGGAACTTATCCTGATCGAGTTAATTCGTTCTCGTAAGCAGAATGCCCGACCAGTCCATTAGAATCCGTGAGTTTTTCTGGATGAAAGGTGTAAGGCAACGTGTAATTAATTGTTAGATGATATGCCCCCTTTGCTATTTAACTTTGATGACACTGCAAATTTACTCTATCACAGATGTATTTTGACGATCAATAATTTTCAGGTGAACATTTAATACCAAAAAAATTTCTCTTGTTAAAATATTTAAACATATTTTTTTTTCGTTTCCAGGGATGATATTCAGAACATTTTTTTCTGGACTGGTTTAGGAACATGAGAGTTAATATTAGCTGTATATTGCTTTTAAATGTATAGGGTGACCAATTGAAAAGGACACTGTTGTTCTAGCGGCTTTACTCCACGGGGCAGAGCTTCGAGATTTCTCTTGCAGATGACTGCGTTTACCAAACGAAATCTAGTATGCGACGGCTAGTGGCGGTGTATCCTTGAATGAAACAGAAACAGAAAACAAGTAACACCATAGATTTCTCCAATCAGGCTCAGTAATCCAGTTTTTTTCGTCAGAAATTGTTTATGGAATCAACATTAACATTCGACTGAAGACTGTGCATACCATGCTGTGCTGATTTAGGATGGTTCAAGGATCTCAATCACTGGTTTATGTGAACACAGATGACATACCAAAAACGAGTCAAACAAATTTAATGTTTAATGTAAAAATTACCTCGCCCTTATTAAGTGAACTTTATGATACACACTCAATCCCAAATACATTCGATTGCAAACGTTGGTTCCAGTAATTCTGGCGGTCGATAAAAATCAGATTACTGCGAGTTGAGCCAGTTTGTAGGAATCCACAGCAAAAAGTTACTTGTCTACGCATCTTTTTCACTCACCGACACACTGTTACTGAGCGCTGTATACAAGATTTCTCCTGACATACAAAATGATCTACCAAAAAATCTCACAGTTCTACATCGTGGAATAAATCCGTTAGAACAACAGCCTCCATTTTATTTGGGCTGACTACATAAAATGTTTAATTCGTTGAACTCTAAATCCTTTTGTTACAAAAATTGCGGAAAAAAACAAAGGCTCTTTAGAAATACGCTACGGTCCTCGGAATCTTCACATTTTCATATAAATAGCACAAAAGTGCTACATTTCTTGATTTTCAAAAGAGTAAACGTCACATCCCTGAAGCATGTGCACTTACTACTATGTATATAAAGTCTGTGCTTAAACCATAATACTGGTGAATATAAAATTTCAGATTCATTAAAATGATGTAGTTTCGGATTCTTTTACAATCAAAGTTCCAGCGCAGATGGTCGACACAATTAAGTATTGTTATTAGGGAAATGTGTCGCAATATCAACTGGAACGCTAAGACTCAGCTTTAACGCTATACCAAAAAAAAGAAAAGTTACATTAATGCAAAAAATAAAGTTTAAGCTTCTCTGTAGCGGTTTCCAAACTCCGTCTTCTACGCTGACGGTATTCAATTGATTACTTTTATCAGTGATTACTAATACTTATTACATACAATGGTAACTATAGCATATGAGGCAGAAATATCTGACCAAAAGTGTAACTAAAAGAAAGATCATATTTGATAACAGATTAGTTTTCTTGATTGGTTTCGACAGAATTCCAAAATTTAAAGTTCTCGTATTCGAAGAAAATATAAAAAGAATGAATTAAAAGTTTGAAAATATTTGACGTGGATTTTTTTTTAACCAGCACGTTTCCGACTTCCATTAACAGAATTTTTTTGAAAATATGTCTGTTTGATATAATAACACAAAAACGTAACATGCTAGCATGACAGTCTTCATGGCATCAAAACTTTAGATTTCTATGAAATTCTGGGCGAAATACTTGCATTCTGGGGCCGTCGGAGTGCATTGAACCAGATACCACATAAGCAGAAAGGGCTTTTGGGATGAAATTTGGTTTCTAGTTTTATTATAAGAATTATAAATATTTATTAAATTTTGGACCAAAAGCTGGACAGTTTGCCGGCCTATCTATTCATGTGTGCAATGACGTAGGTCAGCGGAATTAGTATGTAATCTTGTGACCACAACCGTTGATATGTGTTAAATATTTGACTCAATTGGTCAAAAGGAAAACGTCCAAAATGCATATTTAGTTTTTTTTAACTATGTTACAGAACATAAAGCGCTTCATATTGTGTTAGTGTGTAAGGAATTCGAGTGACGAACCGTCTCGATGTTTACAAAAAAGCCATCTGTTATTTCTTAACCTCATTCCGACCAAATTTCCAGTACATCACATCGTTTCAGAGATAATGCTTCGTAAATAAATGCAAGAAGAAATATCCATTCGCTACCCATATGAAGGCCCCTAAATTCCTATCGGGTATCCTGAGACATAGGAGAATGTGAAGAGAGCGTATCTAACTATTCCTCCACGAAAAGGCCCTTAGGAAGATTCCGCGTCTAGAGAGAATATTTGATTTTTAATTGGAGCGTTAAATGCGGAACGCGTTTGTAATTTTCGCCACTTATTAATTTCAATCTATTAACAATGAGCTTTCTGGAAGTATGGGGCTTCAAAAATGATGCAATAAACTAACAAATTATACTGAAAAAATACACCGAAATACAGACAAATTCTTTCTCAATCTTATAAAGTTTCGATCTATATAAATAAATTAGACCTTTAAAATGCTGCTGCGTGCCTTTGATATTCTACGTATAAACTCTCTTTTTTTAAACTGTGTAAAAATTATTAGATGAAGACTTAATAAAGTTTGCTGTGATCATGAACATTACTTCCATATATATATAAAGCACATAAGTGACAAATTTCTAGAATTTCACATTATAGACCTTGCCTAATAAAGACGGGTAGTTACTACTTTGTATATAATGGCTATACTAAGCCAATAATACTGGTGAAAGCAAAATTTCAAATATATTAAAATGATGATGTAGTTTCGGGATCCTTCGTTATAAAAGCCTCAATGCAGTTGATCGATACAATCAATTCAATATGGTTGTATCGATCAACCTTATTGTAACCTTATCAACCTTATATTAACCTCTTTCTTTGGTATGTCATTAAGAAAATCTGTCGCAAAATCAAATATAGCACTACCATTCGTCTTTAATGACATACCAAAGAAAGAAAGGCTAAACTAATGCAAATAATAAAATACTTGGGTCTCTGCAGCGGCAACTGTACTCCACCTTCTGCACTAAAGTTATTCAACCGATCAAATCGGCTTGTGGATTTAACTCCACCTCTAGTTGTCGCATTTACAAGATTATAAAGAGAGAAAGAGATTCAAAAGTAATACTATAAACTAATAACTGATATTGACAGAATACATAAAACGAAACACATTTTCGCGAAAGAATGATAGATACATGAAGAATGAAATAACGCGAAATTCAAAAGCAATGAATGTTTGATGGAAAATGAAAAAATCCAAAAAGAGAATTGTCATCATTTTTTACTCTTCCACCTCCACAAAAGAAAGCACTCAACGCTAGTTGTTGACAAGTTATGTGCCTTGAATGGGGTTCAAACCTTAAATGAATGAGAGCATCAAAACTGGTTAACGAAAATTAGTGCCGAATTAGTGAATTACTTGAAGATGAAAAAACCTTGGTTCTCCGGCTTGGAGATGACATCGGCCAAATCAAGGCAATAATTACTGAAGGTGGCCTTAGTAAACACATTAGCATTAGATCATGCAGAAGGTCGGTTTCCCATACATTCTTTTAAAAGCGTTTAAAGTAATTTGGCTACTAAAAAAATCTGGATTCTTAACAAAACGCATAGACATCCTAGATTTGTTCATGAACTGCATACAAAGTGTTCATTTTTGATATGCTGGATTACCGGAAACGAAATATGTATTGGGAATAATAAAGGAAATCGAAAAATATTGTGGAGCAAGTAACATGAACTGCTACAAACAACATCCCAAGTTAATCTTCATCAGCAGAAGGTTATGTTGTCAGTTTGGTGGAATTACAAATGAATTATTTCTTTCTTTAATTTTATCTAGCAATCAAACGGCCAATTCAGTTGTGAACATTCAACAACTAACCAAACTGAACAATGCAATTAAAGAAAAGCTGATAGAGAGGAGGTATTGCGTTTCACCCTGGCAAAGTCGAAGCCACGCATATAGTTGGTCACTCGGCAAAAATAATTGGAACTTGGTTGGGACGTGTTTTTGCATCTAGCATAAAGTTTGATCTTCTTCATCAAGATTGGTTTGTTTATGCGAGTACCGATGCTAGGCACTTTTAGTAAGTCTCAATTGCTGCCTTAACCACAGTATAAAAACACATCGGATATGAAATAAATAGGAAAAAAAGATAAACAACCTTATAGACACACATAGTGACATGGATTTTACCGAATTGTTGATAATCATAGAAGGGAGTCCATATGACTTTGGGAAATAGATTAATTATAGGGTTTTTAGCGGAACGGACCATTTTGTAGTTTTGCAGGGGAAACAAATTTAAAATTGTTGCGAGCAAAAATAAATTAAATTAAGAACGAATGAGTGGATTTGGACGACCTGAAAGGCCTTTAAAAAGATTTCTAGATAGTTTTCTAAAGTGGTCTTCCACCTTCTCTCCCTCAAGTCAGAGTGTATGTATAACCGAATTTATGATGCCCCATGGCACATTTGTTATAATGCGAAGAACATTATTCTGAAATACTTGTACTTTGTTGCGCTTATTCTTAGCTGCCAATCCCCAGATAGGTGATGCGTACATCATATTTGATCTTCCGTCATATTATCATTTATATATCTACCTTCCAAAATTTCCTGATTGTTAAAAATTCCAATAATGATAATGATATGAAATCTTTCTTGTTAATTGTTTTGTCAATAAAAACTAAAGGTTTTATAAACATGGAATTACGATGCTGTCAGTAGGGTGACAAAGGGTCATAGACAAAAATATACACTATGTTACGGAATACAGTTATTTCGTTCCATTGAAAAAAGTTTTATACTTTTTAAAAATATCCCCAATTATTTATTTGAGATGAAGCTTTTAATTTGTAGGGAATGCTTTTCCGATCAGTCGATAAAATTTTGGTGCAGCTTAAGTAGTTATTTCGTTCCATGAAAAAATGTTTTATATTTTTTAAAAAAATGCCCCAATTATTTATTTGAGATGAAGCTTTTAATTTGTAGGGAATGCTTTTCAACTCAGCCGATAACATCTTGGTGCGGCGTAAGTAATTATTTCGTCCCATGGAATTTTTTTTAACTTTTTTCAAAGATCCCTAATTACTTTTGTCGGATGACGTTTTTAATTTGTAGAGAATACTTTTCAGATCAGTCGAAACCCCCCCCCCATTTTGGTGCTGTGTAAGTAGTTATTCAACCCTCGGAATCACGAACGTAGGCATCAGTACTCGAATTAGTTGATAAAAAGAAATTTTTTAAATGCAAATTTCAGAATTCTGTGAAGATACGAATTTCATTTTCACGGAAATTGCATTACAGAAATAACTGATCAAAAACGTAAAAATTTTTCTGAATTTTGCATTAATGAAAAATCAAATTTAAGTTTTAAAAATCGCTTCAAGGTGCACGTGATCACCACAAAAGTATATTTGGGACACATTTGGTAATAGAAAGTCCAGTAGCACGTCAAGTCGTGACCTTCGTAATACGAGCGTCAACTCACAGACACATACTTATAAAATTTGATATTATTATTTGAGATAACAAATATTAATTATAGCATACATTTGTTACAATTATTTGACAGAAAATGTAACAAAAGACAGGATATTTTATGGAGGATTTCATCGAATACTCTTTACGATGGAATGCACCTTATTTACGGATGATATAAATATTTTTCGTAGTTTAATATTGCAATAAATCTCCGATTAACGGAACTTGGGTTAACCGAAACCCGGTTATCCGAAATGACTCTAAAATCACAAATCCGAAAAACAAGTACTGTGCTGCACGGAAATAATCGCGAAGGCGAGACTTTTTGCAACGATATTTCCGCTTTTAAGTCTTCCCAAGAAGGTCAGTGATTAATTCTAGAATGCTAAAATTATTCCACTTTTAAACCTTCCCAAGAAAGTCTGTGATTAATTCTAGAATGCTAAAATTATTCCACTTTTAAGCCTTCCCAAGAAAGTCTGTGATTAATTCTGGAATGCTAAAATTAAAATTACTGGATATAAACAATATTAATTACGATATCGTTTATTTGTGCCTGCCAGGAGCATTGCGCCCAAACTCGCAGCGCCGGTGCGAATATTGCACCCGACGGAGTATTAATTTTAATAAAGAACATAAGTGTAGCCTACAAAGAGAGTTTTGAATTCGTTTTACATTCAAAATATTTCAGAATTACATACTGTAATTAGATATAAACTAGTTATAGATATTCATGGTTTAACCGAAAAAATCGTATATCCGAAACGCCTCTCCTTTAGTTCAGATAACCGAGGTCGTACTGTATTAAACTGTGACGTCTCCCCGCGGCTGACAAGATAATTTTTTTTAATAATTTTAATGTGAAGGTGTGAAATATGAACTTTTGGTGTCTCAGTGTATTTTTAGTGCTTTCGTAATTGCGTGTTTTCATTTTAAAACATTTATGTGTTTACATATTTATAATTGATGTGGTTTTGAGCTTTGAACTGTTGTATTTTCTGCAGTTACTTTTTTTCTTTGTGTTTCAATTCACTTTGTGGCTTGTGTTTTTTGTATGTTTTTGATATGCACTCTGTAAATGGATTCATCTCTGTAGTGCGCTTTCTTTGAATAAATAAATAAAACGAACATTCTCTCGCCCTCCTAGTGAAAGATTGTTGGTAAAGTAAAAGAGGCGTAGGATGGTGCAAAAATTGACGTAACGCGAGGCATTCACCGCTGTTCCAATCTGGAATTTTTGGAACACGGTAAGGTAAAAACCTATCGTCAAGGTCGAAAATCTATGAAATTTGGAGCAAATGGATTGGAAGTGCTGGAATTCTGAAGAACTCAAAAACCAAAACTCCATCCGCCGGTTCCAGTTCGGGGCCTCGATGCGAGCATAGCGGGAAAACAAAGGATCTGCCTACATTGGGACCTCGCGTCGAGGCTAGAAATGAAACTCGAAATCCCCCGTGTGGAGAGGAGGAGTGTAGGTAGGAAAAATTCTACGACTTTGAACCTTGTCTCAAAACAAACTTTGGAACATCCGGGAATGATTCGCCTAATTTTTCGATCGAAATGAGTGGAATACAAACCAGTTGTTGGGACAAATGGCTTAGCCTTTCTTCCTCTTGAATGGCCAGCTTAAGGTGTCGAAAGCAAATGACACCGCAGATCCCCAAATGTCGACACTAGGGAAGGTTGTTGGGAGAACGGGAAACGGTGACTTGGAGTAGTGCTTATATGCAAATAACTAAAAAGGATTTACCTAGTTTTCATATAAATACCATGAAAATGTGAATAAAAAGAATATAGATACATGCCGTTCGGAATTTGACTGTGATAATTTAACACGGTTCACATTACTGACATATTATAACACGAATCAAATTTTCAGTATATCGCGGCGTTTTAGGGATTAAACTTCTTAATTAAAAGTACGAAAATTTAACACAACTTTCTTTTCAAAATGCAAGCCTGTAAACTTGTATAGGTTATACTGAGAGATAGGTGAGCTATGAAAAGCGTATAACTAATAGTTTCTCTATGGAACGCTAATCTGAAGTTTCTATATCCTAACAAATACTCGATTTTAATTTGAGCGTTAAAAATTTAATGCGCTTATAATTTTCACTTCTAAGTAATTTTCAACCCATTTAGAATCTGGGCACTCTGTCGACCTAATTATAGAACGCGAGTTTAAAAGAGGAAAACTTCATTTGAATATCAACTAATCTTTCGATTCACCCATTAGGACGTGATAATTCAGTTTACTTTGTTTTTGATTTGCAATTCTATTAAAATTTAGTAATGAAGCATTTTGAAAGCTTAGATGATGTAAACGAAATATGTACTTATATTAATTTAATTTTGATCGAAAAGTCGGTGCTTTTGGGGTTAAAATGGAGGTTTGATGCTATGACTTAACTCCATATTTATTGATTAATTGCAGTGCAAAGTATTTAATTTAATTTAATTTAGATACAAATTTCTTCATTTTTCATGGAAATATTTGTTTAAAATAAGTTTCTGCTAATTGTAAAATTATAAAAAATTATAAAACCAAACATGCGAAAATAAATTCCAAACTTGCTTAACTTGCAATTTAGTAGTCGGGAGCTAGTTGCAGAGTTAAAACCGTTTAGAAATATTGCGAATCTCACAGGTATAGAGGGTGTCCGAAAAGTATCTTCATACTTTTTATAAAATCAGCAAAGAAAAAAAACAGAGGTGAGCATTTATGTTTTTTGTATTCAATAAAGAATTAATCTGTTTAATAATATTTTTTGACTATGAAAAAAACATTTCAAAGTGCTCAGCATTAGCTGCACGCAACACATCGAATCAGTTAGAAGTTTCCGACCAGATGCATAAAGGATTTTGGATTTGGCACATTAAACTTATCATGAAATTTCAACTTATGACTCAAGAGGAGGCATCAGTCCAAACTTCGTGTTCTCTATCAACGATATTCGTCCGATTCACATCGGCTAGTGTAGTATACTCTTCCTCGGATGATCTCTCTCACAATAAAAACGGAGTGTTTCAAAGGCAACGCAGTAAACATTCAGTAGTGGTATCACTCCTCCTTATAGAATGGAAGTCAAATGGCTACGTTTTCGAGGGAAGTTAACCTTCCAAAGGGCGCGCCTGTGCAAATTTTATGACAAACGGGATTTTTCATACTCTGTTCTCACATTCGGAGTCAAAACTGTCTGAAGATCATTACTATTCCTTCATGCGACCCCTCTCTAAAGGATTAAATAGGTTTATCCGAATTTAAAAGTGATTTCAAACTGTTTTATGCTTCTGTCGTAAAGTTTACGCCGCGCGCCCGCTCGTGTCATTTGGTAATTATTTTACGTCTTAACGTTTTATTTTTGTAATTATATATTTAGTGCACATTACGGCGATTTAATATTTCATTTTACATTGTCAAAAAAATTTAATATATTACCGGTTTTGTTTTGAAAGTTTCGGTTAGACGTCACTTTTTCCGCACGTTAACAACGGGAAAAGTGACGTCTCCCAACCCAACCGGGGGTACCAGAATAGACCCCTAAGTCTGCTAATCCACCAAGGCGAAGGATGTTTTTGAAAAACTTAGCCCTCTGTCTTATGAAAAACCATCTCACTACTCGAGGCCAAAAAAATCTGATAATCGCCATTTGACATTACAATGTCTTTAAGTATAAATTATACATCACAACCTGAAAAAGAAAGATATCAGCAACCAGCATTGAGTAGAAGCACTTGTTTGTATTTGAAAAAAAAACACGATCATCAAAATCCATGAAATGCAGTAAGTGCAATATAGAATATACTTGTAAGCGTCACTCTCTAACAAAAGTTCAATGCTTCGATTGAAAGTGCAATGATTAGAAACTAAGAAGAAAGTATTTGTTGTACAATCTTAGTTTGTATTATAATCTTTTTAATTACATGTTTCTTACCCAGATAGCAATTTTAGTTTACAGAAATCTTGCTCTGCAAATTTGCAAGCTTGCAGCAAGTTTGACAAGGCAAGAATGCAAGCTTGAAACAAGTTATTGCAAACGGCGAAGTCGTTGAACTTGCAGCAAGCTTGTTGCCTCAAACTCATTGCAAACTATAGCAAAAACAGAGTACGTAGACGAACCCCCGATAACCCGCTTCCTAAACCTGTCGCCATAGCCACTCAGCCAACTGGACTTCGATTTCCGAAGACAGATTACGCTAATATATCGTGCATCTACACATTTTATTTAAAACTATCTTCCTGATTTCATTATTTTTTTAAAATTTCGTGTTGAGAATATGATTTGAAGTCAAAGAGAGCGATTTTCGCTAAAAACTACGTTTTGCAAGTGAAATAAATTAAGAAATTAGGGTTCAAAAGTAATTACTTTTAAAAATATGCGCCAAAAAGTAAGTTTTTATTTATCAACAAGCATTGACTGTTTTTTAGGTTTAATTTTGTTCATGAACATTAAAATTTCAACATTAAGAAAAAGGCGATGTTTAGTTTTGTTTACAATGCGAGTTCTATCTCTATATATAAAACGCTAAGGGAGAAAAGGATTTGGTTGAAAAAGGGGGTTAATTTCTCTTTTGTCGATGGCAATGTCTGTTACAAAACAAAACCGGAAGCCTACGCCATGTTATGCATAACTTCATAGGAATAGCCTGTTACTATATTCGTTGTGATGCAAAATAATGTTTTCTCGCAAAAAATGAGTTTAAGACGAAAAGTTCACAATATTTCTTACAATATGATGAAACTTCGGATGAAATGATTCAAAACAGATCAGTTGGAAATGAAGGAGACGGATTATGAGAGCCAGAGAACGTTCAGGTGAAAGTCAAAATATTTAAGTCAGCGACTTGGATTTTTCTTTAAAAAAGATTGAATCAAAAACTTGCAAATAAATTTTATCAAACCTTCTCCTCAATATAAAAAATTCAGCAATCTTTAAAATTCTAAACTACGATATAAATGACGGTTGAAATAAGAAAAACTTCTATTTCACCTTCCAGCCGTGCGTTCCGATGGTACAGTTGTCAAGGCACTGCGCTTGCAATTCAATGTTCCGGGGTTCGTTCCCTGAGAGATAAACCTTTTCGCCGAGTGTATTCACTCGCCATTATTATCCTCTTCTGCCGCCCATAATTATCTTCTCATTTTAGTATCACCTTAATCAATTTATTTTTAATCCTTGTAAATTAAAAACTTCCACAAAATATTTACACATTTTTCATACATATTCCTAAGCACTTTTTCCTTCATCCTCTTTGTCGCATGACTAATATTTTGAATAGTTTCAGATAACATTTTCCTAAAACTCATGGGAAAATAAATTTTTTACTAGATTTTATTCTTTTTTCCAAAAATGGTATATTATCCGATAAATTTAAAATAACTTCTAATGTAAATTACATCTCTCCAATTTATAAGTGTTTTAAATTAAGAAAAGAATAAAAACTGTTTTTAAAAACACTGTTTTATTAGTGTACTAAAAAGTAATTTTTTATTTTAATTATTTTCTACATTTTAGTTTTCAATTTAGAATTCATTATTATAAATATCAATTTTTTAACAATTTCTTCTTAAATTCATAAGCAGATGCCGCCACTGGCATAAAATATGTTAATCGGTTAACTGATAATAAAATTCTGAAATAATTAGAATAGTGTAGTGTCATCAAGAAAACACGAATGTACAAGTTAACAGAATGGAAAACACCTGTAAATAACATTTTATCCGTTACTACTGTACCTCCAATTAACGTTTCAGCTGCCCGTGCAGTACATACAAATAACGCTTTATTCAAACGCACAATACCTGCAAATAACGTTCTATTCTAACGCATCGTACCTGCAAATAAGGTAGGCTAAGGTTCAGGTCCCAAATTTTTATTCTTTCTTGATTAAGGTGATTAAGGTGAAACAAATCAGCTTAAGATTTTTATTTATTCAAAATATTGTCTTTTTTATGTTCATAGTGCTAAGATGTCACACCACAATCTCTTTATTATTAATATTAAATCTAATTTGTTTTCAGAATAATTATATTTGTTTTAATTTTGCAACTCTTATGTATTTGTTTATTTATGCACTTTCATAATTTTCTTCGAAAGTTTTATTTGAAGAGAAATATCTTTTTTTGAGGCTAAAAATGTATTCTGTGCTGTTTGAAGCTTTATATATATATATATATATATATATATATATATATATATATATATATATATATATATATATATATATAAAGAATTTACAATAATTGTGCTAGGACACGCAGAGTCTTTACTGTAGCGAGCAAAGTGAGCAGGGCTTGTGTAGCAAACCTGGGAGGATTGCGTTGCAATCCTCCTGGGGGTTGGCGAGCTTTAGCGAGGAGGGGGTAGAGCCCCCTAGTATTTAGTAAAAAGATGGATAATTTTTCAAAAGTAATTTTTTAAATAAAAAGACCTAGTTAGATTTTTTTCAAATTATAATTGATTTATTGAATTAATAAAAAGAAGGACGATCTAGGAGATGCTATTAAAAATCGGATGTTTTTTAAAACAGAGACAAAGATCAAAACCAGATATATACAACTGTATCCAGGTCGAGCTGTGTAAGTGTGCCATGTCAACTTTACAGCAAACTTGCATTGCAAGGAGGGTGATCGGTTATGCTTTGCAGGAAGTTCGTTGCAAAGTTGTCGCGTCAAGCTTGTCATGGCAAGCTTACATCAAGAAAAATCACACTTCCTGCAAGTGTACATGCTATCTGGGATAATACCTTTCCCCCAAAATGATATTATTAAATCTGATTTCAGTAAAATTTTAGATTTTGCAAATAATATGAAAATTACTTTTCATTCTTGATGAAAGGATATGCTTTTCTGACCTGTCTCTTAACACTGTCATGAAATAACTTACAACTACCATAGTAAAAATGAAGAAAATTATAGTATCTTGGAAAAGTACGACGCGCACCTGCTCGTGAAAAAAATTATAGCGCGCTCGCTGGAAGGTTAAGAACCTTATTTACTGAATAAGGAAGGTTTTAAGGAACCCTTTATTTACTGAATTTACCTACTAGCAACTTCTTAATTTTGTTTTTTAATCATTAGATAATTTTTGCATGTAGAATAACCCTGGGAATGAGGAAAACACTTTTTTAATTAATTTAAATTACTTAATTAATTTAATTAATAATTGAAAAATTTTATTTTCTGCCTTCAGCTGCCATTTACTGCTTGTTATTGAAACTCCATTCTCCGTGTTCTTGTGAATACTGTCAGGAAAAACGGCCATATTGCGAAGGTATGAACGTGATTAAAGCAGTACTTTAAAGTACCGTCAGTAGATAAAGGGTTAAGGAAGTTAAGAACTTAACATCGGTAGAAGAAAAGAAGAATATCTCTTGGTCTGCTTGTTGTCCACATTTGCCCATTTTAATTAAAAATTTGTTCCTTTATATTAAGGAGTTCATTACCTATAAGTGCTGCATTGATACGAATCACGGTGATCTCTGCTGCTTAGAACAAACGCGAAGAAAATATGATTCACGCAGCACATGGGACCAACATATTGCGAATCGTATTTGATTCATACGATTGTTAACTGCTAAAAAAGCAAGTGGTGAAAAGATGCGAAAATATTAAACACCTGGAAATATATATGTAATATATATCCCATTTAAAAATTTGTTTCTTAAACGGTGATAAGAAATGAAGACAATAAAGAGCGGTCAACAGCAGAGAAAACAGTATACGTAAAAGGAGACTGTCCAAAGTGCAATAAATCCCTACAAATATTTTCCAATTTAAAGCACCTTAGCACAATTGCGCTAATTATTTTCAGTGTTGATGGAAAGTTTCTTCGCTGCAAGAAGATGACACTTCAAGTTAATTAACTATTTTATTAGAGAAATTATTGCAGTATTCTCAATGAAAAGTTTCAGCTCCTAAGAGATATGATGGCGAATAATAAATTTCTGTTTGAGTTTTTATTTAACCTCTTGTTTCTTTTTATTTAGCAACGCATAAGATACAAAAATGACTTAATATGAATTAAAATATCTAAGTTGAAAAATAATTTAATTTACAAAATGGGAATGAATTCAAAGTCTTTGAAGCTTGATAAAAAGTTGAAAGCATTGCACCTGCATAATATGTAGGTCTATTTATTAACCAAGACAACAGAATACCCAAGGTGAAACTGCTTAAATCAGTATGTGAGAAAAGTGGAATTTATGGAACACAAGAAAACTGTCAACCAAACATCCACATTTCTTTGTAGTCTAAGAATTGCATACAATTATAAAATTGTATATAAGTGAAAGCATTAATATTTGGATACAATTTTAAAATTGTAGGTTTGTAGAGGCATTAAAGCTAATGGTTTGTCATAAATAAATAGTTTCAGAATTAGGTTAGGTTTATACCAGATTTCTCCTGACGAAAACAGTAATCTAATAGAGAAATCTTGAAGTAATTTCCGTGGAAATTAAGCCGCTTGAACCACAGTCGTTTTTTTCATGTGGGGGCAGTACATATAAAGATGCTTAATTCGCTGAGATAAAAATTCTCTGCCAAAACACGACTATTTCATACATATAGCACAGAAGTGCTAAATTCCTTGATTTTCAGAATTTGAAGCAGATACCCTATTACAGAGACTTACCACTGTGTATATAATAGCTGCACTAAAATAATAATACTGGTAGTAAACAATTTTCGATCAATTAAAGTTATTTAGTTTCCAGTGCTTTCGCTATGGAAGCTCCATTGCCGATCATCCACACAACTAAATCTTGTTATTAAGAAAATCTGCCACAAAACAAGTGTAACATTAAGACTGCGTTAAAGCCGTGCCAGAGAAAGAAAAGTTACACTAATGCAAAGAAGAAAATTCATACCTTCCCTGTACCGGAGTCCATACTCCGTCTTGTACGCTGACGAAATTCAACAGATTGCATCGACTTTATCCTCCCTCTCGATGTCTGGTTCTCGGGCTAACAAAATTGAAAATGAATGCAATAAAATAATAATTGATACTGGCAGATTGCAGCGACAGAAACAATTTTCATTCTAGAATGAATGATGAAACATTCGGTGGTTACAGCGCAGTTTTAAATGCTTTTGGGGTGTGAGTGTGAAAGAATTAGTTTTCATTCTAAAATTAATTTTTTGGGAATGGATTGATATCAAAATGGTTATGAAGTGGAGTTTGCAGCGTTCTACGATTAAGTTGAGTAGAGCTTCTTTGTAAATAACTTAAATGTATATAACTCGTACTCATATAAAAGCCAAGAGAAAGTAACTTTAAAAAATAGATAGATCCCGTTTTGTGTTAGACTGGGAAATTTTCACACGGTTTACACGATCGACATTGCAAATACATTGCAACACGAATGAAATTTTCAGTAGTATATCACTGCGTTTTAGTAATCAAACTCCTTAAATCAAAGTACGAAAGTTTAACACTAGCTTCTTCTCAAAATTCATAACCTTAATATTATATTGGTTATCCTAAGAGGTATGAAAAGCGTGCAACTAATAGTTTCTCTATGATAATCTAACACGAAATTTTTTTATCCTTAGAAAATAAACGATCTCAATTTGAGAGTTAAATGTTGAATGCGCTGATTATTTTCACTTATTACTAATTTTCAACCCATTTAGAATGTGGACATTATTATTTTGGTTTCTACTGATGATCCCGGTTTTAGGACTGATTTACGGACTCCAGAGCAAATAGTAGCAGGATATCTCTTTTAACTGTATAGTATAGCCAAATGCAAAGGAAACTGTCATTGTAGGTGTTTAATTTAACGCGTTGGAACTTGGAGGTTTCTCTACAAGATGACTGTGTTCATTAAGAGAAATCTAGTAGAGAACGGTTAGATGCAGTGTTTCTTTGAATGTAACAGACATTATTATTTTGGTTTCTACTGATGATACCGGTTTTAGGACTGATTTACGGACTCCAGAGCGAATAGTAGCAGGATATCTCTTATAACTGTATGGTATAGCCAAATGAAAAGGAAACTGTCATTGTAGGTGTCTTAATTAACGCGTTGGAACTCGGAGGTTTCTCTAGAAGATGACTGTGTTCATTAAGAGAAATCTAGTAGAGAACGGTTGAATGCGATGTTTCTTTGAATGTAACTAACATTATTATTTTGGTTTCTACTGGTATAGTCCGGTTTTTTAGGACTGTTTACCGGACTCCAGAGCGAATAGTAGCAGAGATATCTCTTTACTGTTGTATGGTATCCCAAATGAAAAGGAAACTGTCATTGTAGGTGTCTTAATTAACGCGTTGGAACTCGGAGGTTTCTCTAGAAGATGACTGTGTTCATTAAGAGAAATCTAGTAGAGAACGGTTAGATGCAGTGTTTCTTTGAATGAAACAGACATTATTATTTTGGTTTTAGTGATCCCGAGTTTTAGGACGATTTACGGACTCAGAGCGTAGTAGCAGGATATCTCTTATAACTGTATGAGTATGAAATGAAAAGGAAACTGTCATTGTAGGTGTCTTAATTAACGCGTTGGAACTCAGGTTTCTCTAGAAGATGACTGTGTTCATTAAGAAATCTAGTAGGAAACGTTAGATGCAGTGTTTCTTTGAATGACAACAGACATTATATTTTGGTTTCTACTGATGATACCGGTTTTAGGACGGTTACGGACTCCAGAGCGAATAGTAGCAGGATATCTCTTTAACTGTATGGTATAGCCAAATGAAAGGAAAACTAGTCATTGTAGGTGTCTTATTTAACGTGTTTGGAACTCGGAGGTTTCTCTAGAAGATGACTGTGTTCATTAAGAGAAATCTAGTAGAACGCGGTTAGATGCAGTGTTTCTTTGAATGATAACGAGACATTATTATTTTGGTTTCTACTGATGATACCGGTTTTAGGACTGATTTACGGACTCCAGAGCGAATAGTAGCAGGATATCTCTTTATAACTGTATGGTATAAGCCAAATGAAAAGGAAACTGTCATTGTAGGTGTCTTAATTAACGCGTTGGAACTCGGGTTTCTCTAGAAGATGACTGTGTTCATTAAGAAATCTAGTAGAGAACGGTTAGATGCAGTGTTTCTTAGATGAAACAGACATTATTATTTTTGGTTTCTACTGATGATCCCGGTTTTAGGACTGATTTACGGACTCCAGAGCAAATAGGTAGCAGGATATCTCTTTTTTAACTGTATAGTATAGCAAAGGAAACTGTCATTGTAGGTGATTTAATTTAACGCGTTGGAACGAACGGAGGTTTCTCTACAAGATGACTGTGTTCATTGAGAGAAATCTAGTAGAGAACAGTTAGATGCAGTGTTTCTTTGAATGTAACAGACATTATATTTTGTTTCTACTGATGATCCGGTTTTGGACTGATTTACGGACTCCAGAGCGAATAGTAGCAGGATATCTCTTTTAACTGTATGGTATAGCCAAATGAAAAGGAAACTGTCATTGTAGGTGTCTTATTTAACGTGTTGGTGTTGGAACTCGGAGGTTTCTCTAGAAGATGACTGTGTTCATTAAGAGAAATCTGAGTAGAGAACGTTTAGACGCAGTGTTTCTTTGAATGATACAGACATTATTATTTTGCACTGATGATACCGGTTTTAGGACTGATTTACGGACTCCAGAGCGAATGGTAGCAGGAATCTCTTATAACTGTATGGTATACCCAAATGAAAAGGAAACTGTCATTGTAGGTGTCTTAATTAACGCTTTGGAACTCGGAGGTTTCTCTAGAAGATGACTGTGTTCATTAAGAGAAATCTAGTAGAGAACGGTTAGATGCAGTGTTTCTTTAGATAAAGATTATTATTTTGGTTTCTGAGTAGTCGGTTTTTTAGGACTGATTTTGCGGACTCCAGAGCGAATAGTAGCAGGATATCTCTTATAACTGTATGGTATAGCCAAATGAAAAGGGAAACTGTGTCATTGTAGGTGTCTTAATTAACGCGTTGGAACTCGGAGGTTTCTCAAGAAGATGACTGTGTTCATTAAGAGAAATCTAAGAAAGAACGTTAGATGCAGTGTTTCTTTGAATATAACAGACATTATTTTGGTTTCTACTGATGATACCGGTTTTAGGACTGATTTACGGACTCCAGAGCGAATAGTAGCAGGATATCTCTTTTAACTTACTGTATTATAGCCAAATGAAAAGAAACTGTCATTGTAGGTGTCTTATTTAACGTGTTGGAACTCGGAGGTTTTCTCTAGAAGATGACTGTGTTCAGTAAGAGAAATCTAGTAGAGAACGGTTAGATGCAGTGTTTCTTTGAATGAAACAGACATTATTATTTTGGTTTCTACTGATGATACCGGTTTTAGGACTGATTTACGGACTCAGAGCGAATAGTAGCAGGATTATCTCTATAACGTATGGTATAGCCAAATGAAAAGAAACTGTCATTGTAGGTGTCTTAATTAACGCGTTGGAACTCGGAGGTTTCTCTAGAAGATGACTGTGTTCATTAAGAGAAATCTAGTAAGAGAACGTTAGATGCAGTGTTTCTACTGAATGAACAGACATTTATTTTGGTTTCTACTGATGATCCCGGTTTAGGACTGATTTACGGACTCAGAGCAAATAGTAGCAGGATATCTCTTTTAACTGTATAGTATAGCAAAGGAAACTGTCTGTAGGTGTTTTTTATTTAACGCGTTTGGCAGGTTTCTCTAGAAGATGACTGTGTTCTGGAAAATCTAGTAGAGAACGGTTAGATGCAGTGTTTCTTTTGAATGAAACAGACATTATTATTTTGGTTTTCTACTGATGATACCGGTTTTAGGACGATTTACGGACTCCAGAGCGAATAGTGGCAAGGATATCTCTTACCTTTGTATGGTGTAGCCAAATGAAAAGGAAACTGTCATTGTGGTGTCTTATTTAACGCGTTGGAACTGGGAGTTTCTCTAGAAGATGACTGTGTTCTAAGAGAAATCTATGAGAACGGTTAGATGCAGTGTTTCTTTGAATGAAAACAGAACATTATTATTTTGGTTTCTACTGAGTGTCGGTTTTAGGACGGTTACGGACTCCAGAGCGAATAGTAGCAGGATATCTCTTTTAACTGTATGGGTATGGCCAAATGAAAAGGAAACTGTCATTGTAGGTGTCTTATATAACGCGTTGGAATTTGGAGGCGTCTCTAAAGAAGATGACTGTGTTCATTAAGAGAAATCTAGTAGGGTTAGATAGAGTGTTTCTTTGAATGTAACAGACATTATTATTTTGGTTTCTACTGATGATACCGGTTTTAGGACTGATTTACGGACTCCAGAGCGAATAGTAGCAGGATATCTCTTTTAACTGTATGGTATAGCCAAATGAAAAGGAAACTGTCATTGTAGGTGTCTTATTTAACGTGTTGGAACTCGGAGGTTTCTCTAGAAGATGACTGTGTTCATTAAGAGAAATCTAGTAGAGAACGGTTAGATGCAGTGTTTCTTTGAATGATACAGACATTATTATTTTGGTTTCTACTGATGATACCGGTTTTAGGACTGATTTACGGACTAGGTGAATAGTAGCAGGATATCTCTTATAACTGTATGGTACCATGATAGAAAGGAAACTGTCATTGTGGGGTGTCTTAATTAACGCGTTTGGAACTCGGAGGTTTCCAGAAGACTGACTGTGTTCATTAAGAGAAATCTAGTAGAGAACGGTTAGATGCAGTGTTTCTTTGAATGAAACAGACATTATTATTTTGGTTTCTACGATGATACGGTTTTAGGACTGATTTACGGACTCCAGAGCGAATAGTAGCAGGATATCTCTTATAACTTGTATGGTGTAGCCAAATGAAAAGGAAACTGTCATTGTAGGTGTCTTATTTAACGGTTGGAACTGGGAGGTTTCTCTAGAAGATGACTGTGTTCATTAAGAGAAATCTAGTAGAGAACGTTGATGCAGTGTTTCTTTGAATGAAACAGACATTATTTGGTTTTCACTGATGATCCCGGTTTTAGGACGATTTACGGACTCCAGAGCGAATAGTAGCAGGACTCTCTTTTAACTGTATGGTATAGCCAAATGAAAAAGGAAACTGTCGTTAGGGTGTCTTATATAACGCGTTGAATTTGGAGGCGTCTCAGAAGATGACTGTGTTCATTAAGAGAAATCTAGTAGAGAACGGTTAGATGAAGTGTTTCTTTGAATAGAAGCAGAAACAAGCAGAAAAAGTAGCATCGCGTCATAGATCCCTCAATCAGTATCAACGTGCAGCAATCCAGTTTTGTCGGCGAAAGTCTTTATGGAGTCGGCATTAACAGTGGAATAGAGATAGTGTATGGGACTATATTTATGTGACGCAGTGCAGTTTTAATTTGGTGCAATGATTTTATCCTGGGAGCTCATTCAAATACATCTGATCTCACAAATAACAGTCCATCGCACTTAGTTTTAGTGCAAAAATACACTTACCATCTGATAACTTCGTGAGCATACACTCAATCAGAGATACATTCGATTGTAAATGTCGGTTCACTAAACTCTACGCAGATAAAAAATTTCATTACTGTGCTTTTTAACCTGTTTGGGGAATCAAATGACAATTAGATAGAAAGTCAAATCGAGCTCCAAAAATCGAAATTTTGAATACACCCGAATCATCATTTTTAATTTTTCTGAAAAAATTTTTATTAAAAAATGAAGGAAAACAGTGAGGATAGAAACAAAGCTAATGTTTATTCTATTTTTAAAAAAACATTTAAATTGGTGTTTAAATTAATATGACACCTTAATTAGTAGACACAAAACAGATTATTTTCTTTCGACGTAAATTAAACCTATGATAGAATCTCAGATATCTCTTTCCGTACACGCTTTCACTGTTGCCCAAGGTAAATACTTTTACTGCATTTCGCATATCAAAGACTATTTTGCGAATTTTCCAGATAATCTGAATTTTCCAAAATTAAAACTGAGATCCAGTCCAAATAAGTTCGGATTCCCCAAGTTTTATTGTATTTGTCTTGTGGCTTTTATTTTTTTCCTCAACGCTACACAACCACTAACTGTTTTATACAAGATTTCTTCTGAAATACACAGTCATCTAACCACAGAAATCTCAAAATTTGCCTCGTGGAATTATGATTCTAGATTCCCAGCTTCTTTTCCGTTTGGAATAATTGCGTAAGAAAATAAGAGATAACAGCAAAGATAAAAAAAAAAATCAAAAAAAAAGCTAAAATGTCCTGCTACGTACAC
This sequence comes from Araneus ventricosus, assembly GCA_013235015.1. Classification (NCBI taxonomy): domain Eukaryota; kingdom Metazoa; phylum Arthropoda; class Arachnida; order Araneae; family Araneidae; genus Araneus; species Araneus ventricosus. Next base: position 110,900 of record BGPR01000905.1, read on the forward strand.
GGAATCCCAACTATTTCATATATATAGCACAAATGTGCTACACCTCTAAATAGATTTTCGTCATAAAATCCACTACGTAAGAACGTGGTTTCTATTGTGTTTATAAGACTGCATTTAAAGAATAATATTGATGAATGCAAAATTTCAGATTCATTAAAATGTTATTTAAATTTTTTTTACAATAAAGTTCCATTGTAGAAGGTCGACGCAACCAACTATTCTTATAATGGAAAAACCTGTATTAAAATCAACTGTAAAGACTCGGCTTTAAAGCAGAAAGATGCACTATTGCGAAGAAAAAAATCCTAACGTCTCTGAAGCAGTATCAAGTTACACTAATGCAAACAATAAATAATAAAATCAAAACTTCTCTATAAAGGTTCTATGTCGATCCAAACTCGATTCTTCCTCACCGACGGTGTTATTCAGCCGATCGCATCGGCTAGTGCAGTCACTCTTCACTCTGTGTGTTTTATATATTTGCTTTATTATTACTAAGTTACTATCGCTTTTTTACAAATGCTAACCATACATACAATGTTAATTACAGAATATGTTTTTACAAATATTTGACAAAAAATGTAACGAAATCACTGACAATAGTATATAACAGATTTCGTCCATGTTTGTTTTCGAGCAGATTCAAATTATTTTACTTCCTAGCATCCAAAGTACGTATAAAAATGTTAAATCAGAAAATATTTGGCATTGATAACTCTATGCGCTAACACATTTTAGACAAAAAGCCCCATTAATGGCAATATGTCTGATGTGATAGTTCAAGCAATCAACAAGTTAATAGGGTGGAATTTGGCATGGTGGTTTTATCATCAAAAATGTAGATTTCTGTCAATTTCTGAGACGAAATCCGGGCACTCTGAAGTCTGTCTGGCCAGGACTTTTCGAGTTGTATGCAGTACGATTCCTCATAAGTGGAGGATTTGGATGAAATTTTGTTTCTATCATTACTTTTTCTATATATGTTTAAAATTTTGCACTAAATCCGCAAAATTATTGGACAGACTATCTCTATTCACGTGTATATGAACTCTGTAGAAACGCAGTGACTCGATAAACTCATTTATTAAGGAGTCTTGTTATCTAACTAAGATCCAACTGGTTCACTAGAAGATTTTCCACCAATGCAGATTTAGTTTTTTAAAAACTACGCTACATAACATAATACGATCCATACTGTAGTAGTGTGCGGGGAATTCGAAGGGAGAACATGTCGTTGCTTACAAACAAAAAACATATGTTTTTTAAACTTCATATTAAATAAAGTTTCTAAAACATCACACCGTTTTAGGAGGGAACGGAGAAAGAAAAATTTCTTAGCACATTCATCGCTACGGACGAGATATATGTCGTCTCTAAGGAAACTTCGCTGCGCTCTAAAATTTGACTTGCATAACAAATTTGTTAATTTAAACATGTTAATAGACGCCCGCAGAATGGTTCACCTCTTTTTTATTTATAAACTGTCTGGAGCGAGCACGGTTACCTTTTGTCTTTCTTGGCGCTTGCGTCTAATTCGTTCATAGCGATTAATGTGTTAAATAAGTACGAACATATAACACTCGATGCTTTCAAATTAAAGCACCATAAACTCGTATCAGTTGCTCTGAGGAAGTGTGAAAGGAAGAATCTAACTCGTAGCTTCCCCACGGAAGGCTCTTGGCAAGTTCCGCGTCCAATGAGAATACTCTATTTTAATTGGGCGTTAAATGAAAAGAACGCGTGTAGTTTTGCCGCTATTTTTTCGGCCGTTTTAGAATGGAATTCTCAAACGACCGCAGTATAAAGAATGAGTTTAAAGCGAAAAACTGTAGATTGAATAATCTTATCTTAATAATACCTGTTTAGGCGAATGAAGAAGCACGATAATTTACAGCAAAATGAATTAGAAAGTAACGAATCCTGCTAAGATTATGAAACTCCACTATTATGCTACTACATATAGCACAGATGTGCTAAATCGCGATTTTTCCCGATTTGTTCACACCGATAAACCGCTTGTAACTCTGTATGTAACAGCTGAACTAAAGCATTAATACTGGTGAATGGAAATTTATTGTATTCAGAATATATAAATCTTC
>BGPR01000905.1:113008-157879 GCA_013235015.1 Araneus ventricosus
TACAGTGCCAAAGGATGAAAAGTTACACTAAAATCCTTCTCTGTAGCTATTTACAAGCTTCGTCTTCTGAACTGATGGGATTCACCTGATCGCATCAGCCACCCTCTTACACCTTCTTACAGGCTTATGAATAAAGTGATTGAAAATAAATGTGAAAAATCCTAATAACTGAAACTAGCAAATACACCAAATGAATCAATTTTCATAATAGTATCATGATTGCATGTTCAGCAGTTACGCGCCTAAGGATGCTTGAATGCTTTTTCCAAGTGCGCGTGTAAAAGAGTTAGTTTCATTCTCAAGTTCATTTGGTATTTGTAATGGATTGGCATACCGATGCTGAATAGATGGGCACGCACTTTTCTTACCAGTTCCCAAACCGCAGTGGTAGAGAACTTCTAAAGCTTTACTTAGAATGTTCCCTTTCACTGACTGTTTTCGTTTGCAGTGCCAATTGTCCAAAAGTAAACCTTCTTAAAACAGTTTTAGGTCAGCGGGCGGGTCGATGGAATGTAGTCCATTGCTTATCCCCCAGGCTGTCCAGATGCAGAAATTTGGATTTATTTCAATGAGAAAACCTGAGTTCCATAGTGTAAGGCACTCATTTCGCTAGAATTGGAAAACTGGTAACCAGATTTATTGAGGTTTCTAGAGTCATCAGTAAAATGCCTGGAGTTTTCATGAATATAAGGATCACTCGGTGTCGCTCTCCTGCAAAAGACTGTAGTTTTCTTCTTGGCTTGGGCTGCGTCAGTAGCAGCTGGATATGATAGAGACGGCTTTGGTACCGACCGAACACAGAAGTTGTTCAGGAAGGTCGTTTACAAACATTAATTGTAGGTAAGGAATATAGAAAAAAATGTCCATTTTTTGTAGAAGTACATGAGGCCATGACGAAAAGGGGATACGCTACAGGGTACTTTTAGTCAATGAAGCAAACGAAAATATTATTTGAGATAAAAAAATACCTAACATAATGAATGAAATTCTTAAGAAATTAATATTGAATAAGGATGAAGCAGTTTAAAGAATCCACCAGATGAAATTTATGAAGGTGTGACTCACCTGCGGGGATTCAAAATAAAAACAACAGGGATACTTTTTTGCATGGGATTCCGACAATATTCAAGAAATATTCATCAAAAAGAATTTTACTGGAATCCGATGTGACCCGAGGCGTTCCCAGAATTGAAAAAAAGGTGAATAATATCCATAAATACTTAAAAAATATGTCTTTATTGCCAAAAGGACAGAAGCAAGAAAAAGACAAAACTTACTTACTATTTCCAAGAGATATAAAACCTTGCACAGTCTATTCATAAATGGCGCCGATAGAAAGAGAAAATAAAAAAGGACGCTACCAAATTGAAACGTAAACAAACCTAGCTCCATCTATTGAGAAAGACGAAAATCAAAAATTATCCAAGCCCTTATAAATTAAGGATCCGTAGTCGCAAAAAATACACATTATAGATTGAGTAGGATACAAATTTACAATAGCACAAAGGCATGTAAATTGTGTATAGCTTGAAACGACAAGGCGTTTGAACATTTATGTCAATTGCTTTCACGTTTGTTGTTGATACGACGTCCTATTTGCCATTATCGTGTCTGACATTCTTCGTACATCTTGTAATTTTATTTTCCATGAAACTTAGTTGTTATGCTGTTCTAAATTTGTATTAAATTCAATCCGAGTTGAACATTTTATTTGGTGTGTATCCTTTTTTTTAATTGATTCACTGACAAAGCGACTCTATTCTATAGCGGTCTAATTTTCGTTTCCGAACCCATATTCTGTTGTAAAAAAGGCTTATTTTTAAATGACTAACCAACGTTTGAAGTTTGTAAACGACCTTTTTGTACAACCTGAATAGTAAAGGAACCAATCAGCATGCTTAAAATAAAAGTCAATAACAGGTGCTGTGTAATACTTTTGTAATAAAAGCTATTGTGTATGAACTTTTTTGTCGGAATGTCCATTAAACACGTGGGGTATTAATATTCACTTGTAATAACAAATATTCTAATAAATAGAGCTGTTCAAATTAATTCGTACTCACATAGCATATAATCAACGTGACCCACCAGTTTAATTTTTAAATTCATTGAGAGTCACTCAGGCTGAAAAGTGTAGGGCAACTTGTAGTTGGTTTTCAGATGGCATGTTTAGTTTCATTTTCCATGTGACGTAGATGCCACTTGAATTTACGCAATCATACATATATACTACGATAAATAATTTCTAGGTCAGAATTTAATATTGTAAACAGTTTCCTCATGAAAAAATATTTAATAAATTTATTTCTGCTTCCAGGTTCTTTCTTCAAAATATTCGTTTTCTCAAATGGTTTTGGAATTTAGCCATATATAGCTATTAAGTGTATAGTGGGGACAAATGAAAAAGAACACTGTGGTTCTAGAGGCTTTAATGTACTTGTTAAAACTTTCAGATTTCATTGGTAGATGAATGAGTGTATTGAAAGGAGTATGGTATAAGGCGACTAGTGGTGGTGTGTCATTGAGTGAAACAGGAGAGTCAAAATAAGTAACTTCGTGATATGAACTTCTCCAATCAAGATCATCAAGCCACCAATTTTTATCGGCATATGGTGTTAGTATAGCTGTCATTTATAATCGAATGTATATTTGATTGAGTTTGTGTCACGCAGGTAGATTTTAATCATGGGTACATGTGAACACAATTGAGATACTAGTAACGGGTCAATCATACTTATATATTTGTGTAAAAATCACCGCATGACAGGGATACTGAACTTCGTACTGTGTCATTGGGTGAAACACGAGAGTCAAAATAAGTATCTTCGTGATATGAACTCCTCCAATCAAGATCATCAAGCCACCAATTTTTATCGGCATATGGTGTTAGTATGGCTGTCATTTATAATCGAATGTATATTTGATTGAGTTTGTGTCACGCAGGTGGATTTTAATCATGGGTACATGTGAACACAATTGAGATTCTAGTAACGGGTCAATCGTACTTATATATTTGTGTAAAAATCATCGCATGATCGGGATACTGTATCTACACCCTATTGAAAATTTATGTTTTATCAACAACATCCACTGGCAAAAATTGGATTAATAAGAGCTGGAATTGTTTTATGGAATGCGTGAAAGATGTAACTTGTCTGGTCGCTCCTGTTTCAATCAACGACACATCGCCACTAACTGTTCTGTAACAGATCTCTACTCAGCCGTTAGAACCACATTCTCCTTTTTATTTGGTAACTCCATATAGACTGCCTCATTTTCTGACCCAATCCATAAAAGATAATTTTGTTCAAAGTTGTGCAAAAAACGCTGGAAAACTACGGAGGAAAAATTGAATCTTTTCTTTTTAATACATTTAGCACAGCAGTGCTAAATACCTCGACTTGAAAAACTCCCACACCAGATTCAGCAACGCTGCTACTACTGTGTATATAACAACTGTGGTAAAACAATAATACTGGTGGATGAAAAATTTCAGATTTTTAGAAATGAGGTTTTAGTTTTGGGTTCTCTCGGTGGTTCGGATAGTTTGTAGATTCGTGGTCGACTCAGGCTGTTACTATTATGAAGAACTCTATAGCAAAAATCTACTGTGATGCTGATTCGGTTTTAACTCTATACCGAAGAATGAAAAGTTACACTAATGCAAGGAAAGAAGTACTTGATTCTCTGCAGCGGTGTCTATACTTCTCAATACGTGTACTGCTTTGACGATATTCAGACATTCGCATCAGTTATTGTATTTCAACCTACCTTTGGCCGACTGATTCACATGCTTAAAAATATATTAATGCAAAAAATTAATAAATCATACTGGCAGAATACGCAGAAAAAACAATAATGGTCGAATATATCATAGGATCTAATAACTAATACTGGCAGAAACCACCGAAAGACAGACATCTTAAGTTTCTTCATCTTATCAGGTTTCGGCCCACGGAATCATTTTCTTTGGTCTATTGCGTAATTTTAATTCTTTAAGAATCTAATGACTTCCATTAAGTTCATTTCTTACAACAACGTATGCGCTAATAAGTAAAAATAAACACGTAGCTGAACAGAAAATGAAACTGAGAGCCTATTCCAACATTTACAGAATTTGAAAATTTGCATCCAAGAACGCCATAACTATTTTTTTAGTAAAGTTGTCATAAGAGGCAGAGCGATTTGCCGCTTTGAACTGTTTGAGAATTTTGAAACATTTAAAAATTTACCATTGGTTTGCTGAGTCTATGTGAGTAGCATGAGGTGTATCATAACTGTTCTTTAGCTAACAAATAATTTTAAATGCAGGAGGGATTCACCAGCTAAAGATGCTGTAAAAAAATTAAAAGTTATTTGCCCAAGTGTTATTTTTAGTCCTCCGTTATTCGTAATATGGATATGCATATGATCTGCCTTTATTAGCTATTTTTAACGCATTACGTTTCGAATTTTTCTTACAGATAACCATTTAAATTCTCATTAGGAATTATTATGAAGGAAAAATTATCAAAATCGGATGAACATATTATAGAGTAGATTTTACACCCGAGAGATGCATTTGCGATCAGTTAACATATTATAGAGTATCAGTCAGATGAACATATTATAGAGTATCAGTCAGATGAACATATTATAGAGTATCAGTCAGATGAACATATTATAGAGTATATTTTACACCCGAGAGATGCATTTGTGTTATCAGTTAACATATTATAGAGTATCAGTCAGATGAACATATTATAGAGTAGATTCTACACCCGAGAGATGCATTTGCGATAATTTAAGGATGAAATTGATTCCGATTAACAGAAAGTTAATAATTGTTGGCAAGTTAATATATGTTTTAATGAAAATTGTTTATTCCTTTTGTTTACTTTCGGATCCGACTTCATAGTGTTGAAAGCTTTCTACTGGTTGTGATGACGGGTACGGACTTATACTTGAAGAAAGCAAAGCTACACTAATCCGAAGAATATAATTTCAGCATCTCAGCATCATTGTCTATACTTCTAACTTCATCTGCTGCACTGATGCTTCTGCCGGAGGCATCAGCTAAAGCATTTCAACAACTTCATCGCAGTCTGATCCACAAGCTTATAAAAAGAGTGATTGCAAACTAATACAAGAAATTAATAAGTCATACTTTTAGAATACATAAAAAAAAACAATATTTTTTGTAGAATGTAGGATCTGATAACTGATACTGGCAGAAATCCCCGAAAGACAGATACAGTGTTTCTTCATCTTATCAGGTTTCGGACTACGGATTCATTTTCTTTGGTCCATCGCGTAATTTTAATTCTTTAAAAATCTATTGATATCAATTTCTAATCAATCATTACTGCATTATATGTCCAATAAATAAAAAATATATACGTGGTTGAACAGAAAATCAAACTGAAAACCTATTCCAGCACACCCAGAATTTGAAATTTTCATGCAAGAGTTCCACAATTATGATTTTAGTAAAGCGTTTATATGACTTTGAGCAATTTACTCCTTTAAAATGTTTGACAATTTTGAAACATTTAAAAAGAGTCTACGTGAAAAAAATTAGGTGTAATGAGGATATGCTTTGTGTAAATTATTTTGTCCATGGTTCTCTTTCATTTTTCTTTTATAACTGTTCTTCAACTAACAAAAAATTTTAAATGCAAGACAGTTCCACTAGCTAAAGATGCTATGTGGCAATCTGTAGTTAGCATGCTGAGTTACATTTTTCATGTGACGTTGATATCACTTGAATTTTTCCTATCATACATATATTTCTACGATAAATAATTTATAGATGAGAATTTAATATTGTAAACACTTTCCTGATAAAATTATTAAAAAAATTATTTCCTCTTCCAGGAACTATCTTCAAAATATTTATCTTCTAGAATGGTTTAGGAATTGAAGGCTGAATCGAAGCTAGATATCATTTCAAGTTTATAGTGGTGCCGAATGGAAAGGAGACTGTGGTTCTAGTGGCTTCATTGGACTTATTAGAACTCTGAGATTTCACTGGTGGATGAATGAGTGCATTGAAAGAAACCTGGTTTGGAACGGTTAGTGGCTGTGTGTCGTTGAGTGAAGCAAAGCAACATCGTGCCATAGATCCCACCATTCATGATCAGCCAGCCACCTAATTTTATCGGCGCCGGGTGTTAATGGAACAGACATTTATAATCGAATACCTATGGGATTGAGAGTGTGTCACGCAGCGGATTTTTCCGATGGTGCAGTGATTTTAATCATGGACTCATACGAATATAAAATCTATACCACTACAGGAAATGGTTTTCGAAATGCTCTTCGTCTAGAAAGGGTTAGAATCAAGAGGGTAAATATTTGGCCCGCTTACATTCGATTGTAAATGCCAGTTACATCGACACCATCCACAGATAAAAATTAGATTAGCGCGAGCTTAGCCTGTGTTTAAGGAAACCATAGCACGAAGTTACTTGTTTTGCTTCTTTCATTTAGGGAAACATCGCCGATAAGCGTTTTATGCCAGATATCTCCTCACAAGCAGTCACTTAACGCCGATAACTGTTTTGTGCCAGAATTCTCCCGACAAACACAGTCATATACCTATTAGATCACAAAGCTCTTTCCCGTTGAAGTAGGAACATGCGTTCTCATGTTAACATCAGACGTTAAAAAAATTGAAGAATATTCATTATTGGTTGAGAAAAACTAAGTATTTTCTTCCTCTTTGAAATTTCAAAAAATTGAGACAGTTGGTGTTGCTTCTTAAGCGACGATATAAAATGATTAAATCTTTAACTTAATCTATAAAGATTACTTAATTTAAAAGTGATGTTTGTACGGAAAAAAGAATTTCGATAAGTTCGAAACATAAAAGCAGTACAGAAAACTCTGCTGAGATCATTATTACATACATATAGCACGGAAGTGCTATATTTCTTGATTTTTATACGAAACATCAGATACTTCCTGCAAAATCAGGCTTAGTATTGTATATAAAAGTTGTTCTAAAACTGTAATACTGGTGGATGCAATATTTGAGATTCATTAAAATGCCTTTCTAGTGTTAGCTTCTTTCCCAATCAAAGTTTTAGTGAAAATGGTCGATGCATCCAACTATTGTTAATAAGACTATCGGAAGATAAATGTAACACTAAGATTTAAAGGAAAGAAGGAAAATAGTACATATTTATATTTAAAGGAAAGAAGTAAAATAGTACATTATAACGCATCGGCTAGAGATTTCTTCATCCCCTAAAAGTATTTCCCCATCCCCTGGATCTTAATAAGCCTGTCGGACACTCCCTTAACCTTCGCCTTCCAGCTTGCCGAAAAGGATTTTTTTCCTTACAAGGCATGTACCCGTTAAGGGAGTGTCCTTCGGGTGCAGCGTCATCTCTTCGTGAAACCTATTTCTACATTTTCGGGCCATTGGAATGGTGAAAGGAAAGAAGATAATCTCTCTTCCTTGAACCCGATGATATTCAGATGTGCCTATTTGGATTTCTTTCGTGGAGATCGCATGAATTCCATCATGAAGACACTTCTTTTAAAATAACTGGGAAAATATTTACCAGACTTTGCGTGGCTGCTGCAGACATCATTAAAATTACTTATGTTCTCCTGAATTTAAGGGAATCATCATGATCAATCTTCTTAATTTTGAACAACTTTTGAAAGTGTAACTGTTAAGTATTTGTTGAAAGTTACTGTTGCCGTTTGTTTTAAATCAAATTATTCTTTGATGTATTGTGAAAATCATGTTTTTGGATTTTGCAGCGTATTAAAGATACTGAAAAGTGTCTTAAAGCACATAACATCCTTATCATGGAATATATGATGAAAAATGCTTTCTAGGTGTGGTTTACCAGCACACAAAATTTGTTTAGTCAGTTTTAATATGTATACCTTGGATTGGTGCCTTATCCATATGTATACAGTTCCCATCAAGTAGTTTTCAGTTAAGGCTAAACTCAACCATAAATAAGTAGTTGAAAGTCGTTTGCGTTGTAAAAAACTGGCATGGAATATCAGGAACTTGGTAGTTCTATTCAGAAGAGAAGGTGGGAGACGGTACTTACAGCACGTAGCTAGTTTGAAATCTACTGCAGGTCCTTTAGATAACCTTAAACTAATCACTCAATCTAAGCTTTTATTTGCTCACAACAATAGTAAATACTTTTTTTCTCATGAAACTCTATAATAGTCTCTCTCTTAAACTTCCATATTAAACCCCTTATTCCGCGTACAGTACGGTTTCCCTTCCAAGTCCAGTAAGTTTTTCAGAAAATTCACATTATTCACAATAATTGCTTTTGTATCTGGATGTTTATGCTTTTTCTTTTCCTTGATTTATTTCTCTTTTTTAATGTCATTTCCATTTTTAGTGTTTGTGATGTTCCTGTCTACGGCCGTTTGGGCAGCAGCTGAGATTGAGCAAAACTACTTAGTGCTGGGATTGGCTCAAAAAAGCCAATCTTCGCTGTTGGTTGTGATTATCTGCGTTTACCTGTTTCATTCCATAACGAGGAGTATCGACTCAAACCAGTGCTTGTAGAGTCTTTCGGTGATCAGCCGGGAAAGAGAAATATGAGCGCGAATTATATGGCGCTTAGGGCACCATCATCAAGCAATATCACCTTATTTACATAAGGCAAATTACATTTACATAGAGGTGTAACTTAAGAGCAAGATCACACAATTACTGCAGTTATTAACGTAACAGCTACAGAGCGAATAATTATGCTAAAACACTATGGACAATAAAATACAAAAGATGAAAAATACAAATGGAATAATACACAAGGAATGCAAAACAAACAATACACTGACAAAACAAAAAGAATACATAACAGACAGTACATAATAACGCAAACGAAGACAATACGTAGACGTAACAAAGGAAAAATAGGCAAAAACTTAAATACCGAACTATAATAGCAACATGCAAAAAATAAACCCTTAAATTTAATTTGAATTATTATGAAATAGAAAAAAGTAATTTAAATGAATGTTTGAAAAAAGAAAAAGAGAGAACAATAATTCAATCGAATACCTGATCTCGAGGAGAGACCCTTGATTTTTATGAGAATTTAAAACCAAATTGCTTTGAAGAGGGTTTTGTTAAGTGAAAATTCTTATTATAAATACCCTCAAATAGATAATGATCGGCGTCTCCTTCCCCACCCCACAAACATGTTGAAGTATTAGAGAGGTGATAGTGATTTAAATATGAAAAGGGTAATACAAACGACGCGTATGCATATTTGAGTACAGTTTTTATCTAGAGTTTTCAGAGTAGACTTAAAGTTGTAGATCTGGTGATAAGAATTGCTTGCAGAAGTATTTTCAATAAGAAATGAACATCTCAGGATACATCAGACGGCAGCGTTGTGTGTGCATTTTCCAGCTACCAAGGGGCAATTCCACATTAGCGTCTCAAACCCAACCCGACTGTGAGTGTGATGGACGAATCCATTTTTTCGGCAGGTTAGTGGTGGAGTGAGAAAGCCACGTTGGGTTTTTAGCGTCCACAGCCGTGTTGGTTGGAGTATTGTTCAAATGCTCCAAGTTTATTTCTTAACTCGCATGTTAATGGACAACACGGCTGTCAGATGTTCGGGAGATAAAACCCCAAAGTGGTTTCCGCCCTAACCTTAATTCCGACCCGACACAGCTGTGAACGGTAAAAACCCAACATGGCTTTTGCACCCAACCACTAACCTGCAGAAAAAATGGATTCGTCCATACCACTCACAGCCGGGTTGGGTTTGAGACGCTAGTCAATTCCACTCGCCAAATGTTTGTAGCACGTGACGCATTGAGACAACCGGTCAAACAAGATGCCGGTAATAGTAGATTGTATTCAATCGGTTTAAAAGTGTACACGATAGTGACGGAAAACTATCAGCAGAGAAAACTCAAGCCAACTGGGTGCGGCTTTGACGGTGACATAGTTCGTCTTCAATGATAGCTGAAATCCTGTCTGACAGGCTTTCTCAATGTGACACTCGCTGCAAACTTTTGGCGAGTGGAATTGTCCCTTGGCAGACGGAAAATGCACACACAATGCTGCCGTCTGATATAGCCTTTAGGTGCCGTCAGAAATATGTAACAAGTAGAGGGTCGCTACCCCGTCTACTGTATTGCCGGTAATCTGACTATAGCATCAGCTGTTAGATTTCACCCTACCTCTGGCAACCTGATTTACAGGATTATAGAAGGAGAGATTCAATATTAACCCTTTGAGGACGGGTGCACGTAAAGTGTGCATTTCGATATGTCCGACGTTTCCCAACACGCGTGGCTGCCAGGCCCGAAGTCCTTTTTCTAGTTAAGCCTAACTGCACTAAGGCTGGTATCACGCCGACATGACAGTCGGTGGTTGCCACAATAGCTGGCACGTATTTGTCACAGTCGGGAGAGACTGTGCCAAGCAGCTGGAATGTCCGCGTGTCAGTCGCCCTCAAAGGGTTAATATAATAAACTTTTAACTAATACTGGTAGGATACATCGTAAGAAGCAATTTTCATAACCGAATATATAATCTCAAGTTCAGAGGTCACATTCTAGAGAGCCCTTAAATGTTTTTCATGTGCGCCTGTCAAAAAGATAGATTTAATTCTCAAGGTTATTAGTAATTTAGAATGGATTGGTATACCCTTGCACATAAGATAGAAATGAACTTCGTACTCTGGTTTTCTAAACGGAATGGTAGAGAATATGGCAGAAATCTCTGGAAAAAGACAGAGACAAAGTTTCTTCATCTCATCATGGTTCAGCCTACAGATTTAATTCATTTGGCCCAATGGATAATTTCAGTTTTATAAGAGTCTAATGAGTTTAATATCTGTTCAATCATTCCTGTATCTTATTCGTTAGTATGTAAAAATAAATACCTGGTTGAACGGCAAATCAAACTGCAAGCCTATTCTATCTCTTCTAGAATTTAAAATTATGCATATAAGATTACCACAAATATTAATTTAATAATCTGTTATATAATTTTCAGGTATTTTATAGCTTGGTGTGTGTGACGAAAGTTGTGAATGCGTTTATAAAGCTAAGTATTGGCTTGGCTAAGTTTATGTGAGTAACAGAAAATGTAATGAAAAAGTTTTTTCATGTACTTTGGTCTCCCGGCATCTACAGATATACGAAAGACAAGGTCTTCATCGGAATCAACTGGGGTCTCATACACTTTGGCCTTCATGGCACTAGAAATCGGAGTCTGATAGGTACGCCGATCGAGGAGGCCATCGAAACCAACCACTACGACTATAAAATGCCATGTGTCGGCAAGTTCCACGTTTGTGTATTCGGCCATCCTACAACCTCAGCGATCGAACCTCAAATATCGATTTCTTGTGTGAAGAATGTGCTGTACGACTGCTATACAACACCATCTACCGCACGAAGAAATTTTCAACGCTGCAGTGCTACGCCATTCTGATTCGTCCCTACGCTACCAATCCCTCCCTAAAGTTTCTTAATGTGGTGTTGACTCAGCCTGTATAGCAACGATAGCACATAAAAAAACATAAGAAAGGCGCAGTTTGGGTCCGCGACGTAGCTTGTGATTTATCTATTCTGTAACCATTATAGTTCTCTGTGTAAATATTGTATTAAAAAGATTGATAATTAAATTACATATAAATACGAAATACTTGTTTTGTGATTTTATCCCAACGTTTTCACGAATAATCTACGACTCGGACCCGAACTGCGCCTTTCTTATGTTTTATTTAGATTAGCTTTTGATGACTTCATCTGTTGACAGTATATATAACTACATTTTTCGTATGCGCAGTAAAACATTATTTACTACAAATGCTCATATTTCCCGTAATATTCAAATTTTAATACAAAGTTTCTTTATTGTCAAGTATTCTGTAAGTTTCGAACAATTCGAAAGAAAACTCTGCATGTTATAATCAAAAAACAGGCGGAATATGAAATTTTCAATTTAATACCGATTTTAACTTATATTCTGATAAATATTTTTATTGTCTCACTTTGGGGCCTAGTGATAATCCTCAAGATCTTTAAAATGACACCAGAATCAACCTCCTAGCTAAACTCGATTCCACGCCTTATTTATAGCCTTACATAAAGCATTCATAACACTCACTCGCATGCACCTACACTGGTACGATGACGTCACAGGCAAAAAGTAATATGAGACAAACTCTTACAAATATGATCTATCCGTTGTGGGGTCAACCATTCTTTTCTCATTATTAGTCTCGTAGTTTTTAGCGATTCAAATCTGACGGTATTTTGTCACACAAGAAAGTTCGACCGACGAGCGGAAAGACGTTTTCACGTCAAATTATTCTGAGGAGCGACCTGCGCACATGCTGTTCAATCATCTTGTATGAAGTGACTGATTTCTAATACAAACGTGTATTTTATTAAAAATGGTCAATATAAAGAAAAAACACATTTCGGTTTCTGGGGATGGTCTCCAAAACAGTGCGCCTTCTCGAATGGGTTAAACTATATTTAATTACTAGTTTATTAAAAAAATCACCCCAAAAAAGAAAAATACACTAAAGGTCAAGCAAAACTTGCTGAACTGCTCTTTTCCTTCTCATAACTTCAGCGCAAACACGTTGCGTTTCTTGATTTTGATAAATTATGCTCCAAAACGGTGTGTTTATCAAACCACACCGTTACTAATGAGAATATAAACATTTTATAAGAACAATAATAGTGATGCTAATTTTAAGATTTGTTAAAATGACAGTGCATTGTCGAGTTATTTCTAGATGAAAATACTAGTATAGATAGTTGACACAGCCATCATTCGAATTAAGCGAATGATTTTTCTGTTTTGTTTATTTTGGACTAACAAACCGTTTTACGGCACCTGCTGTAAAGAATCGTCAAATCGGTTTGAATGTTGTGTCAAGCGCCAAGCTCGAACCAGCTCTTTTTTTTAGTTAACAAAGAGAGTTCATTCACACGGGAACACAGAACGCCTCTTCACGCCTTTGCGAATATAACGTTTTGGTTATTTAAACAGTTTAGTGGACATGAAGTGGAAGATATATGGTAAGACGCTTCTTAAGGTATCTGACTACGTCTAAAAGACGGTTTTGGGTCGAAATTCACAAAATTTTTTTATGGTTTTACTTTAAAGCCCATTAATTTAGCTTTCTATATCTGGGTTTATTTTATTTTTACGATGAATAGCAACGGACATATAGAATTTTTTATAAAGCACGGTAGCTAAAAACGAAACCGGAAGTTGGCTGTTTTCCCTCATTATACCAAATACACCGCACTCTGAAGTATAAATTAATTTGCTTTTTATTTATTTCGATTAATTATACACTCTATCTGCAAGTCATGTCAATTTGAATAAGATTTTGAGTTTCGACAAACTACTATAAACATTTTTCTAAAAATGCACATTTGTGGAGTTACAAAATTCACGTTTTGGGACATCGACAGCTTAATTGTTGTTTAATGATTGATTTTATGGTCTTAAAAGAGTATTTCATGAATTGGGAACAGTTCCTGGCCAACATATATATTGAAATAATATCTTAACCTCAATAACCATAGAATCGTCTCTTCTAATAGACAGTCTTTGGCAGGAACGAAAAACGCTAGAAAAAAATTACGGGCTCTCAGAATGAAAAAATGTGATAAGATTCTGAATAAAGAAGGTATATCCTACAAATGTGACAAATTTCAAAAGAAGTTAAATAAATATATTTTTATTGAGAAGCAAATTAAAACTTTAAACGCGTTTTTTAGAAAACTTATATTTCGTCAAAAGTCACTTACGCAAAACACGATATCTCAAAACATGATCTATATATTTCCTTGAAATTTTGTATATATGTTGTCTTAAGTGTAGTAAAGGCAATGAACTAGACATATAGTTTTGAGATCAATAGTTTTTGATTTAGAGCTGCCTAATGTTGATTGTACATATGCATTTTGTGAAATTTTGAATAAGAGAATACTCGACTGGCCATAACTTTCCTGTAAATGCAAGTATTTCTTAGATCCTAGTTCATTGCCTTCACCATAGCTGTAAATGTGCTGTGTAGAGAAATAATTTGAATATATGGATTAGAATTTCTGCTAGAGTGTTTTGCTTTTTACTCTTATTTTACCCCTTTTTTACCTAAATTATCCCATTTTACTGAATCTCAAGTGACATAAAATTTCCTGACTGGTATTAATGGTTGTTTTGAATCATATTGAGTCAGAAAATGAACTGAAATTGCACATTAAAGCGCTTTTTCAAAAATTCGTTCCCGCACGTAGTCAGATACCTTAACTATCTGGCAAGTTATGTCAACGGTAGGAAGTGATAAAGGTAGTCGAATATGTTGACAAAGGTAGATTACTACCAAATTTTGACCATGGATACAAATAACACATATCTATCTTTCTGGGTTAATATACCGAAAAGAAATAGCAGAATGCATATAAATATATATAAAAACAAACCCAAATAAATGGGAATAATAAAAGTAATAAAAAGTGCATGAAAGTATTAAAATGTGCAATTAGAATGATATAAAAAAAACCATCATAACAAATTCTACAGAAACAAACTGATATGTGAGCGTTATATCATTTCTACTGAGTGTTCCTTTCTCCACACAGTGAAAGTTCTTCTGTATGGAAGGGGGAATAGCTAACTTTGGCTATCGCATCGAAGAAGATAACGCAACAAATTCCAAATATCAGCTTGCAGATTATGGAGGAGGCTTGAAGTGAAAGTTGACCATGAATTCACTCGCAAAAGCTCTTGATATTCATTAAGATGATGATATAATCCTTGGATTTTAAGTCGGCATCTTTGTTAGAAGCGACGTTGCGGAACCAGATTGGCTCATATTGCTGTGAGGGTTTAGTCATGTGGAAGGATACAGTCAGACTGCACTCTGTCACATAATGTGATAGAGTGCCGCTTTTGTTTCCACATGGGCAATTTGCTGTCAACGCCAGGCAATCACATTTGATTGCTTTTTCCACCCTGTGCCTATTCAACTGATGAGATAATTCTACAAGTTATAGGCATCAGGGTTACAGGGTGGCGTTTTGTCAACGCCAGGCAGTGGTGGCTTCTCCATTAGGGCTACAGAGCTTCAGCACTCCCTGAAATTGTTTTAAAAGCTTTTTTCAGTTTTTAAAAAAATCCTTTTAGTTTTTTTTTCTGATTGAAAAGTTCGACCAGCAACGAAAATGGAGGAAAGGAAAAGCGAACACGAATAAAGAAATTATATACATGAGCAGGAGATACACAAGTCAGAGCTGCTAGGGAAACAGCATCAAAATTCGCTCAATGCGCAACAGCTAAGCGACGATTTGGTAGCTGCATTCGATTCAGTCCTTTGGTGCAAGGCTAACTGTGTGTTGCTCCTTGTTTTTTCTCCTCCATCCGAGGATGGCTTTCACTCTCTTGATTTATTTTTCTTCCCCTGTTTCTAGATCGCCGTTATTTGGTTATGGTTTCGTTCTCAGGTTGCCCGATGGAAACTCATCTGTTTTAATAAGCATTCGTTTTCTTTTATTAAAAATCGCTCGTTGGAAAAAAGATACGTCCATAATTTTCTAAAATACAATTCAGATAACTACAGTTGAACATTTGAGGCTATTTAGAAATAAAACTTTTAAAAATGTTATTTTAAATACATTATCTTGAGGGTTTTTTTATTTTTGCAAAATTGCTCGTTTCTGAATTGCCGAGCCGTCACTGAGGCCAGGTTGAACCTTTACACGTGAACCCAGCTGAAATGCAAAATACAGGACAAGTGCATTTATTCTTAAGTCAAAAATCACTTCTCCATCGGAAAACTGGACTTCTTGACATGATCTCAATCCCAGATACCCTGAATGTGAATTTCGGTTCCACTAACGAGCTATAAAAACTACTTCCACTACTACGGCCATGAAAATTGAATTACTGCTTTCTGGACTTGTTTGGTGGAATCCATGGCAGGACGTTACTTGTTTTATCGCTTCTATTTCACTCAACGACACACTTCTAAAAATTGCTTTATGTCACACTTCTCTTGACAAACACCAACATCTACTAGGCAAATTTCAAATTTCTGTCACTTTGAATAAAAACGCGAGAACCAAGCCTTCTTTTCCATTTGGGCATCCCATACAGAATGCTTAATTCGTTCGACCTATGTAATTGCGATCTTCTTTCCTAAAATTATGTTAAAAATATTAGATAATTAATAGGAATCGAAGACTAAAAACACCACTATTTCATAAATATTTAGCACAAACGCGCTAAATTTCTTGATTTTACGACACTACAGATGTTTTAAAAACAAGTTGCAACTACTGTGTTTATAATAGCTGTATTAAAACAATATGACTGGTGAATGCAAAATTTCTGTTTCATTAAAATGATGTAGCTTAGGATTCGTTTGCTTTCAAAGTTCCAGTGCAAACTACGCACAACTAACTACTATTATCAAGGAAACTATAACACGATGAACTATGACTCTAAGACCCATATTTAACGCACTACAAGAGAAAAAAAGTTACACTAATGGAAAGAATAAAATCATAGAGTTTATACAGCTGTTTACAAACTCCGACTTTTTCGTTGACGGTTTTCAGTGGACCACAACACCTTTTTTAGTCAAATATTCTTCAGTTGGTTTGGTTCACAGGTTTTTAACGAGAGTTATTCAAAATCAATGGAATAAACAAATAACTGATACTAAGAAATCTACAACAAGAAATAATTGTAATCTCTACTAATAATAAAGGAGAATGTGTTTGTGTGTCCGTGCGTCTGTGTGTTGGTCCTCTACAGGGTAGACCGCTAGACTTAGAGCTACAACATTTAACACAAACATACTTTGAAGGGTGGGAATGTGCATCTCGGAGCCCTTTTGTAAAAATTTAAATTAAAATTTGAATTAATTAAAAATTAGGCGAAATTTCGGCGTTTTTCCTTAATAACTTCCGAACATATTTCAGCACAAAAATCATTTTTACACAGTCTGAAAGTGCAAACTACCTTAACAATGATATCAATTAAATTTCCGTACAATGCTCTCTTGAATTTTAACAAAGTTTTAAAAATACTTTTTGGCAAAATTTACAACAATACTTTTCATTGTTGCAACGCAACTAAAACCGTTTTCATTGTTTAAACAAATATTTAATTGCATATTTTTCTTCCATTGTTGTATTCCGAGATACGATTCTAATACATTTTATTATCACATTTTATTTCATCAAGATTTTTGTGAAATCTGTAAACCAAGCTCTCCGAGATATTGCTTTGCTTATAATAAGAAACATAAGCTGAAAGGTTATGGTTGCTATGTTTTTATTCTTTTTTCAACATGATTTAATCCAGCTACCACGCCGCTGCCATAAAATGTGCTGCGTAATTTTAATGTTGAAATCAAATGCATATTTTACAAGAAGAATAAGAAAGTGAAGATAGTGCCGACAACATGGAATTAGAGGTTACACGACATGGTCAGTTATCTGACTCCATTAGGGACATTTATATAAACAATGAACTGAACAGATACAAGGCCACTAATAGACCATGGGTTAAATATCTACCACAATCTGAAGTTTAAAATTACGTTGTCAAGACAACCATGAATATAAAATGATACAAGATTGATTTGGAGTTATATTCCCGGCGAACAAACTGGTTGCCGAAGCCGGCTAGTAATAGAACATGTATGATCGTAAATTCCGCGACTAAGTGCTGGGACTCGTTTAAATGCTTTTTCGTGTTCCATTCATAAAAGAATTATTTTTCATTTTCAAGGTCATTTGCGATCTGGAAACTTGTTTAACTGATAGTAAAGGAACCAATAAATGCGCTTAAAAATTAATTCGGGTAGTATTTACTGTTTTCGTCATAAAAATTCTTCTATATTATTTTTATTTTAAATGCATGCTGCCTTATTAACCCGGTGTGATAACAGATATTCTCAGGAGCAATTTGAATTACTTCGTTCTCATATAATAGGTAATATGAGTGTCGTACCAGTCTACTGGATTGTATTGAGAGTTTTGCAGAAGAAAAAGTATAAGACACCGTTTAGTTAGTTGTTAAATGACATGCTAAGTTACATGATGCATTGGAATCAACTTAGTGAGCATTTATTTCTATACAATTTCGATAAATAGTTTCTAAGCTAGAATTTAACATTGAAAACATTTTTCTGTTGGAAGTATTTAATAAATATTTTTCCGCTTCCAAGGACAATCTCAAAAATATGCTTCCGATGGAATGGTTTAGTAATTCGAGTCTGAACAGCAGCTGGGCATCACTTTTAAGTGCACAGAATGACGATATGAAATGGAGACTACGGTTCTACCGGCTTTACTCCACAGGGTAGAACTTTGAGATTTCTCTGGAAGAACACTGTGTTTATCAATAGAAATCTGGCATATAATGTTAGTGGTAGAGCGTCGTTGAAGGAAGCAGAAGGGAGGAAAGAAGTGCCTTCGTACCATGGATTTATTTCTTCACTCAGGATTCGCACGCAGTTATCCAGTTTTTGTCGTTGGAAGGTGTTTGGTGAATCTACTTTGACAACTGAATGATGAATATATATTGTACTAAGTATATGGCACGATGTGCAGTTTTCCGATTATGCGGTGATTTTGATCATGGACACAAGAGGACACAGCTGAAATTCCAACCACACTTAATCATTAGTGTAAAAATCATTGTACCATCGGAAAACTGAACTGTGTGAAACATACTCAATCCCATTTTATTATATAGACTTTGGATATCGGTTCCACAAAGACCCTACGTCGTTTGAAATTGGTGTCTCGTTGATCCTGATTATTGGCACGACGTTGCTTCTTTTGTCGCTTCTGCTTTACTCAAAGGACCACCTCAACCTACTATTTTATATCAAATTTTTCTCGATAAACTGTGTCATCTACCAGAAAAATATAAAAGTTCTAACCCATAGAGTAAAGCCATGTGAACCACAATCTCTTCTTCATTTGGCAACTCATATAGAAAGCTTAATTCTCTGACGCAGTTTTCAAATCCTACTTTTGCAGGTGATTTAGAATGAATGGGACAAAAAGAGGTGCAGCATACAATTTATATAAGGGATTTATTTAGCAAATTCAAATTTAATTCAAAATAAAATCACCAGTATAAAAGTTTTATCTGGCACCAGTAAGTATTTTTCTTGGTAAGAAATCTCCACTAGAGACGATCTTATTCAAAATGGCGACTTCCACGCAAGAGAAGACTTATTGTGTGTTGGAATACACAGAACTTCACAGCTTATCGTTGTAATGAGTTGTTTGGGGTACATTGAGTTCTGCACCGGCACGATGCGTAGATATTGTTGGACTTCTTACAAACGTTTCACGAATCTTTTCCACCATTTGGTTTCCGACCGCATGATTTTTCCCATGCATAAGCAACTTGTCTCCTCAAACTACTTCCTCCACCTTATGATGTTATCGTGATGATGTGGTTCTTTACCAAAATTTGTCCGAAAATGTCTCATAACAACGATAAGTGGTGAAGTGTTTGTGTATTACAACATACAATAAACTTTCTCTTGCGTGGAGGTCGCCATTTTGAATAAGAGCCCCTCTGATGGCGATTTCGTATCTGGAAGAATTTTTGCTGCTCCCAGATAAAACTCTTATACTGGTACTTTTATGCTATATTTGTATTTTCTAAATAAATTCATTATATAAATTGTACCTTCTCTTCTTTTTGTCCTATTCATTCTGAATCACCTTGCATACAAAACTGTTAGGTAACTGCAAACCAACAATTCACCGACAGCGAAAAAATTCCAAGACCACAGGCACTATTCGGTATGATACATTCAGCACATGAATGCCGAACTTCTCGATTTTCGAAAAGTTTTTGCAGTACGAGTATTAACAAAGCTGCTGATACTATGTATATGATAGCCGTACGAAAGCAATAATACTGGTGGATACAAAATTTCAGATTTTTAAAAATGACATTGAACTTTTGTGTTTTTTCGCGACGAAAGTTCTAAAGCAAGCGATCGGCACAGCCAACTATTTTCATTAAGAAAATCTTTCACACAGTCAGCTGTAACTCCTAAGACACAGCTTTAACGCGGTACCAAAGGATGAAAATTTACACTAATGAAAAAAATAAAAATGTAGCTTTTCTGTAGCGGTATCCAAACTTTGTCTTCTTCATGGATGGAATACAGTCTACCATATCAAGTGACAGATTTCACACTACCTGATCTCTCAAACTGATTTATAGACTTATAATGGTAAAGAGTGTCATAATTTAGAGCGTAAAAACAGATGCTTTTTAAAAATGGAAAAAGTTCATAGTGTGGTGAATTACCAATAAGTGTAGATGATGTATATGAAGTTGTCTGAAAGAGTGAGTGAGTTAGTTATTGCTTTATGGCACAAAACCAATAAGAGCAGATGATGCATATGAAATCTTCCGAAAGAGTGAATGAGTGAATTATTGTTTTATGGGACAAAACCAATAACTGCAGATGATGTATATGAAGTTGTCTGAAAGAGTGAGTGTGTGAGTTATTATTTTATGGCATAAAACCAATAAGTGTAGAAGATGTATATGAAGTTGTCTGAAAGAGTGAGTTATTGTTTTATGGCACAAGGTCCCAAACGGGTCATACAGCGCCAATCAATGAGTAATGATGAACGATAGATTTATGAGGTAAAAATTGTACAATCAACGGCATAGCACAGTTGCTTAGTTATAGTTTTATTAACGTCTCGTTTTAAAGCAACACAAGGGGTATTTTGGGACGGACATCGTAATTTTGAACCGAGGTCAGATGACGAGGACGACACCTGAGCTGGTACCTCCTCTCGAAACTTCCGCACCACACTAACGGGAGGGCGTGTGGCCACTACGTATGATTTAGCGTATAGCAGGCCCTACACACGGCGGATTTTCAGTGAAATCGTGTTTCGAAGCTGGAACTCGCCGTTCCCAAAGACGAGACATTACCACTAGACCACCGCGGCCTTCACAGTTGCTTAATAAAAGGAATAAAACACAAACACTTTGGTTTAGAATGCTTTAATGACGATCATTTCACTAATAAAGGATAACAAATTAGGATGAGGAGGATTGCTAATAGCTCAACTAATTGTAGATGGGCTTTATCAAACCATTTGCTTCTTGTTGTCTGAAAGAAATCCAAGCGTTGAGAACTGAACAATGGGCATTCTATGAGAATGTGAAAGACATTTGTGGCACAATCACAGTGCGGTACACGTACGAGGCTGTTCTCTCAATAACAATTGTCGATGTGTGGATCGCGTATGGCCAATACGCAAATGTTTTTGCATAGTATCCCTTTTTCGGTTATTAAAAGATGTCCGATTCTGTACAGCATGAAGCTTATTATGCACTTCAAGATTCCACTGGGTTTGCCGATTTGAGTAGAAAACGCTGTTAATACATTATATTTTCAGTATCTGGTCGTTCATTATAACATCATACTTAATCAGAGTGGTCTACCAGTTAAGTTCAGGAATCCATTAAATGTCTTATAGGATGAAAGCGTAGGACAACGCGTAGTCAGTTGTTAGATGACATGCTCAGTTACATTTGTCATGCGACGTTGATCTCACTGAAATTTATCCTTTCACGCATTTATTTCTACTATAATTATTTAATTTTTTTTCAAATTAAAATCTATAATAATTTTTTCCGCTTCCAAGGATGATCTTCAAAATATTCTTCTCAAAAGGTTTAGGAACTCGAAGATGAATATAACATTGGAATGTAGATTTTAAGTTTATAGTTTGGCCAAATGTAAAGGAGACTGGTTTTAGCGGATTTACTCTATGGGATAGAGATTAGAGTTTTCTCCGGTAGACGACTTTGTTTATCAAGAGAAATCTGGTTAAGAAAGGACAGTCGTTGTATGTTCTTGAATGAAACAGGACCGATGAAACAAATAATATCGGGCTGGATACTGGATTATGCCAGCGAAGTTATTCAGTTTCTTTCGACAGATGGGTTTCACGGACAGACAAATGAATAATGTATATGTATGTCACGCAGCTCAGTAATCTTTATCATGGGAATATAAGAATATAGTTAATGTGCTAATGGCAGGTCAATCACATTTAGTCATGAGTGTGAAATCAAAACGCTGCGCCATCGGAAAACTGAATTTCGGGGCTGTTACATTGGCTCTTAATGACTTTTCCGTTAACACCTAAGCCGATAAAAATCTGATTACCGAGCTTGGGATGTCTGTAGTAATCTAGGATACCACGTTACTTGTTTTGTATCTGCTGTTTCACTCAACGACTCACCGTCACTCATCGCTTTGCATTAGAATTCGCATGATTTATACTGTTACCTGCGACAGAAATTAGGAGCTTTATACCAAAAGTTAAAGTATCCAATTTTTTTCTGAATTGCGTTTTTAAAAATTTTGGAATCTTACTGCCCGACTGTACAAGAGTACAGAATCATTTTGTCAAAAAACTTATTTTTTCTCTTTGAAGAGCTTCCTAAAGCTCTTAATTTTTATGCAAAACTAAATATATTCACTCTTAAAAGAATTCATCATTTTACAATATATTTTTAACAAAGATGAACATATCCATCACACCATTCTATCTAATTTGGCTTATTTTTTTAAAACTTAATATATCCAGGAAACTTTCAAGATCTTAAAACCCTATATATCACGTTTCAGTTCACATTTCGCCTACAAGTACGGTTTCAGATGACAGGCGATAAAAGGTGGCGGTACATTTGCTCCGAATCACAAAATTTTCCAATTCCTCATCCCAAACCTTTGTAATTTTCTTCAAAATTTCATTTTTTATAGGGAAGAGTGGGATAAAACCTGGTACCTCTATTTTGGCGCTATTAGTTCTCAATTATAGTGGAAAGATTTTGAATTATATTCCACTAGTCAAGAACAAAAAGTAGCAGAATATGCCGAAAGAAATAATTTTCATGATAAAATGCATAATTCCTAGTTTAGAGGTTATTTGCCAGAGGGCACGTAAATGCTTTTGCAAGAGAGGAAATTAAATAATTAACTTTCATTCTTAAGGTCACTGGTGATTTGGAATGGGTGGAAATACCCAAGCAGGAAAAGGGGGAGTGGATTTCCTGTCCTGGTTAGTTAACCGTAATGGTCGGAAATCTTAAAACCTTTAATGAGAATTGTTTCTTACGAGCCCTGCCCCTTTTCAGTGAGTGTTTTTCGTTCTCAGCTGCAAAAGTTGGAAGAGAAACATTCTTTCTGTATTTTTAGGTCATACGGATAAATCTGAGGAAAGTGGACTATCGCTTGCCCCATTGATGTCGGAATTTATCACATTGCACTTTTTTCAATGAGAACACTTGAGTTACAACGTCTAAAGCACTCCTTTTGATATAATTAGAAAACCTGCAGCCAGACTTTACATAGCTCTGGCAGCCATCATTAAAATACCTGGAATTTTTAAGAACATAAGATCCACTCGGTCTCCCAGTTCTGGCAAACGATTGAAGTTTCCTTGCTGATTTGTACTACGCCGCCACCAAATGAATATGATGGTGACAGATTAGTTACCTACTGAACAAATAGTAAAAGAATCAATGAGTACGCTATTAATACCAGATACTATTTACTGTTTTTGTTATAAATGTTCTTGTGTAGAATATTTTTATTTTAACGTCCATAAAATGCATGGTGCATTAGCTTCTTGTTATAATAAATATTCCCATGAGTTGGTGGTGAGAATGAACGTGAATTCGTGCTCATAATTTTATAAGGTGTGCCCAAATGAAAAGGAGACTACAGTTATATGCAAAGAAATTTTAATAAAAGTATTCTAATTACAGTTCATGTGGAACAGTACAACTATAAATAATCGGCATAGACATTGGTACACTGATCCCAACGCGTAGATGTCTTCAGTGTAGAAATTCTTGGGTCAGGCAAACATCCATTCTCGCCGTCTTCTGATTCTCTGACAGATGCTTGGGCATCCACTGTGCACAAACGTTGTCATAACCAAGCTTTTTGCGGATTATGTGATGCACAGTTCCTTTTCTTATCGACAGTTCAACAGCAATTTCACGTGTGGTTATCCGACGATTCAGCCGAATGAGCTCATCCACGGCCGAAATCGTGGCACTGTTGGTCATAACGTGCTTCTGCTCAGGGCGTGGCAAGTCCTTGATGTTTACGCGTCCCGCCTCATAACCCTGACACCACCGGAATATGGTGCACTGTGCGAGACACTGCTCTTCGTACACCTCTTTCATCCTGAGATAAATTTGTGATTCTGCGAGAGAGAAATTGGATAACTGCTCTTTGTGGAGATCTGGAGGAATCCATCATGCAACGAACTGCGGAAACGACTCTCCAGAAATGAGGATAGTGATACGAAGCCGTTAACTACGCAGGTGCAACTGGGAGTACCACCACGCCATCTATCGGTTAGCACATTAACTCACTGGGATTTGATACAACGCCGATACAACCAAGATCTCCTTTTCATTTGGGCACACCTTATATATTCAGAGTGCCCCACATTTTTAATTTTGAATCCGTTGAGAGTCTTGAAGGATAAAATGTGTACGACAACGCTTAGTTAGTTGCAGGATGACATGCTCACTTAAGAAAGTTAAAAAAGAAGTAAAAAAAGAATTCTGAGACCATGAAAATCTCTTTGGTTAGAACACAAGGATGCTAAATGACTTGATTCTCAGTGAAGGAAAATATCAGATTGTTAATAGAGCTGCTGTTACTGTGCATTAACCCTCTGACTGCCAAAACGGCTAATATGGCCAGTCATGCAAACTGCCAGACAACGGCCCAGCGACCAAAATGACGTACGCTCATTTCCTTCCCCTTTTTGAAAAGGGTCGGTAAACGGTAGGGAGCAATCTTATCTTTTTAACAATGGTTGTTTCCCCTCCCACTGTCGCTCTTGATTGATGTCCCCAGTAAGTGTTCGAGGGCAGATGCTCAATTTACTTAAAGCTCTCTGCTTACTTACTGTTAAAAATTCTTGCTGTAATGCCTGTTAGTTATCACAATTTGTAAACGACCCCTATACAGTCAACAAGGGTTTGGATGTTAGAAACATGACGATAAAAGAATCCCCCACGACGCAAATGACCACTTGCTAATCAGATGGGGAAGGGAAATGTTTACCTTCTTCCATTTCTGACCTCGGTCGGTCTGGGTTTTAATGAAGCTAGATTTCAAAGCCCTGCGGGATTCATAGGGTTAATAGCTGCGTTCAAACTTCGCAAACTCTAATATTCGGAAATACACTTTTCGCTTTAATTTCATTTAGTTCACTTACCTGTCAGTCAAGGAATCGGAGGTAACATGTTAGACATACTCCAATCGTAAACCACATAAAATTTCTTGATGTAAACACAGAAGAACAACACATAATACACTCAGCACAAGACACACAGGACAAAAGCACATCAAGAAGCCATTAGTGAGAGAGTTACAGTATAATATAGTAACCTGGAACTGCGCGTAGCGCCACCAGGCGACATTCGTGGGCTCCAGTTACAACAAGCTGTATTAAATCAATAATATTGGTGGCTGAAAAATTTCAGGTTCATTGAAATAACGTTGTAGTTTCGGTTTTCCGCATTGAAAGTTCTAGTGAAGACGTTCGTCACAGCTCATTATTGTTATTAAGGAAATCTAACACGAAATAAACTGCAACGCAAACATTAATTTTGAACTCGGTACAGAATAAAGAAAAGTACACTATTTCTAAGAATAAAATAGTAGCTTCGCATTTGGTGTTCATATTTCTAACACTTTCAACTGCACAGACGGCAGCAGCCGATCGAATCAGCTGTTGAATTTCGCTCTCCCTTTAGAAATCTGATTCTCATACTTATAAAGAGAGTGATTCTAAACTAATGCAATAAACTAATAAATCATAGTGGTAGAATACAAGAAACAATTTTCATGATAGAATGTATGATCGTAAGTTCAGTTATTACATGCTAGAGCGCGCTTAAATGCTTTTTCATGTGCGCTTGAGAAAAAGTTAGATTTCATTCTTAAGATTATTAGTAATTTGGAATTAATCGGTATACCCAATGGATATGCACTTCGTTTTATGGTTTGCTAAACGAATGGTAAAGAATCTGGCAGAAGTCTCTGCCGAAAGAAAGAAACAATATATTTCTGTTTATCAGATATCGGTCTATGGATTGATTTCCTTTTCCATTGATTAATTTTAATTCTTTAAGAATTAAATGCGTTTAACTTCTTTTCGATACCTACTGCATCATATGCGCCAATATGTAAAAGTAAATACGTGGCTGAACAGAAAGCATATTCAAACTCATCCAGAATTAGAAATTCTGCATGGAAGAATACCATAATTATTATTTTATAAAAGCTTTTATATGACTTAAAACTATGTACTGCTATGAAGTTCTTGTGGGGAAGAGACATTCAAGGAACTTCGCGTTAACTTGCTGAGTCTGTGTGAGTTTCAGAAGGGGCTGTGAAATTGCTTTTATAACATGCGGACTTGTTATGATGCTCTTTTGTAACTGTTCTTTTAGGAACAAACCATTTTAAATGCATGATGGATCCACTAGCTAAAATTGCTATAACGTTAGATGCCTACTATTTACTCAGGAGCTTTTTCTGTACCCACCATTGTTGATGTAGATAAGCATGAAATATGTATATATTTATATGCTTTTAACTTACTACAATTTGAATTTATCTTACAGAATACCTTTTTACATTCTCATTATAATTCATTATTATAATTATAAAGAAAAAGTATCAAAACCGGATGAACATATAGAAAAGATGCTACATCCGAGAGATAAATTGATGCATTTAAGGATGAAAATGACTGCGACTAACTGAAGGTTAGATTAGAAGGAGTTGATATAATGTTGCAGATGACACGTGAAAAACCATTTCTGTGCGAGAAAAATTGAATGAATTAAGTATATTTTAAATAATTTATTAAAGAATATCGCAACGTAATGATTCTTAAAATACTTTCTTCCATAAATATTCTAGCAGTAACAATTAATTATATAAATAGATTACTGTTAAGAGAAATTTTGCTTTATCCTTTATCGTTGACATTGTTTCCTGATACCCTTGTTCTTTTGGAATATGATTAACTGGAAACAAGAGTTATATTGTTTCGGCCTTTTTCGATTTTAGTTATTAAGATGGTCAGCAATTGGTGCAAATTTCTAACTTCATTCGAATTATTAGTCAAGTATTAAATTCTTCAATTGGAACACTCCATTCATATTAGTGTGTTTCTTCATAAGTTATCTGAAAGAAGAACACATATTTAGAACTTAAATATAATTATCTATTTCTGATAGTTCTGTAGATGAATATAATTTTACATACATACATACATATAATTAATATGACTTCGAAACTTTTTCTTCGTAACTAAAATTTATTTATAGCTAGAATCAAAAGCCCATTCTCTGTCACATTTACGAGATGAAATTTAGACTTAAACAAAAAGCAATATTATAGTTTTAATAATTAGACTGACCCGATGTCTATATGCGAACAATTAGTTTTTGAACAAATCATTGCAAATATTTTAATAATTAATTAATTTAATTGGCAAGGACTTCGGGATAAATTATATTTTCGGTATAAAAGTTTCCATCCGAGTGCATGCCTTGAAATGAATCGTGATACAATTTGTTATTAGGTTTTGTTTCTTGGTGAATCTGGATAAAATTATAAAATATGACATTTCATGAACAAACACAGGGTGCTTAGAATGAATTTTGATATTGTTGGAAGTTTATTCCTGAGATTGACATACAAGAGAAACTAGGGATACTTGACCCTACTTTAACTTTTTCTTATGTTTCTCAAATATTTGAGAAGCTAGCATCAAAAAAGGATTTGCTTTTAAGAATGAGAAGTGTACTTATACTAAGATGATATCTCATTCATAAAATAAGTATATTTCATGAAATCTCATAAGGTCAAGTATCCCTAACGTTAGGGATACTTGACCCTAAGCTAGGTGTGCTTGACCCTAGGGGTAGGGATACTTGACCCTACATGCAAAGAGTACTTGAATTCTTTTGATTATTTGTATGTACGATAAATTCAGATATTAGGTTAAAACCACTGAATTAAAAAAAAGCTCTTTATTATCAATTATATTTATGAATAATATAATTATGAAACTAATATAAGAAATTAAATAATATAGTTACTATAAAACGCAGTTGTTACTAATAAAATCTAGTTAATAAGCTAAATTAAGTCATTAAAGTAAATCTAGTTATTAAATTAAATTAGATCTAAATTTAATACGAAATTAAAATATTGATTTAATTAAATGAAAAAATTACTGGAATGGAGACTTGGCAAGAACATTAGCGCGTTGAAGAATTGGCGGTTTTGGAAAATCAAAAATAGAAAACAGAATAGCATCAAACGACAAAAAAAAATCTAAAAAAATTGTACAAAACAAGAAATTGAGAAGTTCAATAGACTTACTCGGTTTTTCTAATATTAAAAGAAAAATAAAGGTAAAAGAATAAAAATATTTTTTGGAGAATATTCAAATCAAGAAAGAAATACAAACTCAACTTAAATAGCGAAACGTTAAATAGAACCAAACGATGGCAAATAGTTAGAGCACAAGAATTTTATTCAAGTAATGAATAAATAATTTCTTTTTCTCAAGCGAGGAAAAATAGATTAATTAAATTTAAATTCGTTTTTAAATTCTTACTGACATAATTATTTGCATTATTTGAAATTATCAAATTAAAAAGAAAGTTTATTCATTAAATAATTACTAACGAACAATTTTTAAATAATTATTCTCTATATTTTAGTTACCATATTGCGGACAATCTCCACGCACCAGAAAACTGATCGCAACCACAAAATATGCTTCGGTCGGTTACGACATTGAAGTTGCAATAGCTTTCGATAGGATCAAGTATCCCTAACTTGATTTTTTTCTAAATAATCTAAAACTTAAACCACTTAGAAATAAGGTACTGCATAACATCATATATCAAATTTAGCTAGAGGTATGCTTAAAACTCAGAAATATTTTAATTCATCATATCCTCAAAAGTAAATTACTTATCCACTAAGGAATGCAAAAGTGAAAATTTGCTTTTGGATCCCCAAAACATATTTACCTACACACAATTACGATGACATTTCAGATTGGAATGAAAATCCCCTCCAATAGACCATGTGATCAAAGGTCATATAAAAACGTCACCAATTACCTCAAGTTACCAATTATCTCACAATCTGAGAAAATTGCGTAGGATCAAGTATTCCTAATTTCTCCAAGTATTTGCAAAGACTGGTCGAAGTGGAAATAGTCTCTTTGGAAACAAAAAGTTAAATTCGATTTGTAGGTGGTAGCTTGATGTTCCTGATAAATGTTTTAGATCCTGCTTATTCTCCTGTTAGATCAGTATAGTCCATAAAATGATTTCGAATCTTTTCACATTTAACTGAGTTCCCATTACTAAGCCGGTTTTATGGCTTCTAATCAATAACTCTGATGAGCACTTTTAATCTGTGGCATTATTAATATCAATTTGATACGAATGTCGTTCAACAACGCTAGCCTTCCTTACGGCTCTGTTGGGTTAAAATAAATTTTCCATCCGCAAGCTCAACATAGAAACTTTGATCTCCCCTGACAGATCATTAATTGTATCAAACGCATGCTTTTTTTATTTAACGGCGGTGGTGAAGTTCTGACGGATCTAATGAAGAAAAAAAAACATTGATCGAATTTCGCGCAAAGTAGCCAGAGAATGATTCGAGAAAAAGTATCAAAGCTTTTTTTATATATATTAGAAACTATAAACTCTTTGAGGACGGCCGCACTCGTAAAGCCGGCCATTCACTTCACAGATAAACTGGATATTTTGGCACGCGAGAAGGAAAAAGCCATAAAAATCTATGGAAATCAATCAGCCAAATGATTGTGGTGGTTGGAATTCCGTCTGGACTGAAATCGGAACGAAAAATCAAAAGGACCCTGAAAGAGGTTAGCGAAAAGAACAATGCCTTGCGTAGATTGAAGCCTCGCTTTGAGGGTAGCAGAAATTAAAATCTGCTGACTGGAGAAAATCGAAGAGCGATTGACAAGCAGCTGTAGAGAGGGGAAGAAGATCGCATCCCCCTACCTTCGATTAAAATGGGTGGAAAAAACTTGGCTTAGGACAGATGCCAAGTCTATCCTTCAAGTGAATGGCCGGCTTAACGCTATGAGAAGCCGACACGCCAGTGTGATAGTCGTCCTCAAAGGGAGAAATGAGTTACAGTTATTTGCACCACGAGTGATATCCGAATACTTTCCTTGAATAATAGTTTCAACTCTTGAAATTTCATTCACTTAATAAACATAATTGTCCGTGAAATTTAATAACATGCTTTTTTATACTGATAAAGATGTATATTGTATGTCCAAGAAGCCATAAAAGCTTTCTATTTTTACATTTTTTTAAAACCGTTTCTTAAGATTTCGTAACATAAAGTGGGGTTCGGAAATTATTTCCCCAAATTACAATGGGAAATAGTAAGAAGCAAAATAGTTTTTTAACCATAGAATTTGTGTCATTGAATATAGCTTTTTAATCGCAGAAAATACTGTTTAAATTATTCGATAATATCTTGGAGTGGCGCAAGAAGTTATTATTAAAGAGGGACATTCACTAGTTTTCAGCTCCACTTTTTTTTTTTGGAACAAAGGATGCCAAACCCATTCCTCAATGTAAAATCCCGATGATAAATTGCGTAGACTGGGCGAGAGTTTGGAATTACAACGTTGTTGGATTTAAATTCATCTTATTTGGCCATAAAAGTGAAATATGATCCTTCGAGGCGAGCGATAACTCTCCCGTGTGTGGGGGGGGGCGTTGGCGAGGGGAATGCGCATGGGAATTACAATGGAGAAATCAGGGCGGGGAGGGGAGTGTGCTCTCTCCAAAAAGCGGAAATCCACCGTGTAGGGGAGGGAGAGTATGGGTGGTAGTTAGTCTAGCGGGATGAGGAGTAGGGGGCCAAAGAAGCTGGTAGTGAGCTTCTCAGCATCTTTGAATGACCCGCCGAAATCTATCGACTTGAATGGTTGGGAAACAAACAGGTCGTTGGTCCAAATGAAATAGTGTTGTAAATATCCATCTTAAAATTCTGCATCATTACACGAATTAACCTATGAAAAGAGATTCGTGAAATGTAAATTTTAGAATATTGTGATGATGCAACTTTAATTTTTATCGAATGAGCCTTCCAGAAATAATTGACCTAAAACATGAAAATTTCTCTTTAATAAATCCCTCTCTGAAATGACTTTCAATTAATGAAAAAATAATTTAAGTTTTAAGAAATTGCTTCAAAGTGCTCGTGATCACTTAAAAAGTATATACGGGACAAATTTGGGAATAATGTTCAGCAGAGTGTCAACAGGTAAACATATTGTTTTTATAATTATTAGAGATAACAGATACTAAAAATATATAATATAAGTTAATATAGATGTGATAGAATTATTTGATGAAAAATGTAACAAATAATTTTAAGTCATTTTCATCGTAGACTGTTTTCAACTGAATGCCGCATTTTTTACAAATAAAATATCATCCATAATAGTTTTACTTCTTTAGAAGAATCGAGTTTTCAGTTCATCACTGTGTTTCAGGGATAAAACTTCTTAAATATTAGTACGAGTAGATAACATTCGTTTCCTCTCAAAGTGAAAGGCCCGTAAACTCGTATAGTTTATACTACGAGATCGGAGAGATGTCAAGAGCGCGTAAGTAATAGTTTCCTTACAGAAGGCTTTGAGGAAGATTCTGCGTCCAAAGAGAAAACCCGATTTTAATTCAAGCGTTAAATGTAGAACGCCCTAAATGCTGCTAAATTATTTTGAACCAGTTCAGAATGAAACTTTCTAATGAATTAACTATTGGACGGTAATTTATGAGCGGAAAAGTTCTTTCCTTGATTATTAACTTCGTTTTAGATTCATCCATTAAGAAGTGAGAGTTCAGTTTTTTTTTTGCATCTCAACTAAAATTTAAGAATAAGTCTGAAAATAAGTTTTTTTTTTTAAATTTTCGTTAATGCAAATGAGAGTTGTACTTATTTTAATTTAATTTTAATAAGAGATTTGGAATTTTTTGAGTCAATATTCTCTTCTGGTTCTATGATTTGACTTTGAATCTTTTGATTAATTGTAGTTCATCATATTCAGTTTAACTCTATGAGCCCTATTCTTCCTCAAACCGTCCCATTCGACTGAGGCTTGGACTCAGGCGGTTTCGGGTACCCGAGTGCATTTCACGGGAGGAAAGTAGTTCCGTTCTTTGTTGACAATTAATCGTCCAAATTCGGGTGCCTTTCTTCTGGAAATTCTGTAAAGAAGGGGAAGATTCCATTCTTTTTTAGTGTACGAAAATTTGCTTCAATTTTTGAGGTTATGGAATTCTCAATCTAGCCGGATTCAGAGAGTTAAACTTATTAAAATTCCTATACTTTCCATGGAAATATTTCTTTTAAATGAGTTTCTATTAGTACTAAATGAGTTTCAGTTAGTAGTCTTGAGTTGAGTGCAGAATCAAGATCGTTACGAAATAAAGCTTATTAAAGAGGTATTTAAAAAATAGCATTTCCATAAATTTCAAGCTCCATCTCAAATGCCCAATCCGTAACAATCATCGCCTAAAACACAAAAGGGGAATTGTAAGAGGAAAACGTCCTGTTATATGACCTACACAACTATATAAGCCCCGTGGCTGAAACGTCACATGAATTTACTCTGTGCACATTTATAGATGGTTGTCAATATATATGCTCGAAAAATAATTTCGGACTGATAAATTTATATTGTAGTCACATTTGCCGCTAAAAGTTTAAGTTTCTACCAATGTCCGGAATATTCTTCGAAATCCTCTTCACCTAGAATACCTTCATAATTATTTCGCCCACCATGATCATCACTGATTTAGCTAGGGTACAGTAGAACCTCGATTAGCCGAAGTGGTCGGAACCGGACCTCAGTCGGTAAATCGAAAATTCCGGATAAATGAGAGCACTTAAAAATTGCGGCCAGAAGACCGCAGAAATTTTAACACTGGATTTTAAACATTTACGCATGTACAAAATAACTAAATGTAATGTTTTTGAATTATATTACTATAATTATAAACAATAAATTTGTTCAATAGATGTCACACAAGTCAGAAAATCCAATGTAAATATTTATATGACATACGATGCATATTTCACATTGGCTTAAACGGAAGTTTGCTCTGCCGTAAGCATGACGTCGTTCAGCCGCTCTGCCCCGAAGTTCTTTCAGTAGCATAAGTTCTGTAGAATCAGAGCATATAGAGAATCAGAGAGAATAGAAAGGCTGTAGGCAAATGGTCTTGAAGACGAATGGAATTTCCGGCAAAGGGGACAATAGAATGGAATTTCCGACAGAAGTGGGATGGGGGAGGAAAAGATAAGATATCAGCATGTCGGCACTGCCTGCAGTAGGAAAGTTGCCGCCGAAGGTGAGCTTGAAGTGATATTGTTTATTTACCAAAAAAATACTTAAGGAAACCGACGTTGGTTGAACGAGGTTCCGGTTAAAAGAGTTTCGAATAATCGAGGTTCTACTGTAAATAGCGTCCGGGGATGATATTTTTTTTCGTTATCTCATCACATTTAACTGTGATTAGTGCAATGAATGCAGTAATGTTAAGTCTTTATTTGTGCCAACTAAGGAATTCTGAATGTCATCTTAATTTTCTTCCAACTTTTCGTCCGGTTGCTGTGATAATGTATACGAACAAATGGTGGCGAATTAGTGAGAAAATTAAAGTGGAATTTGAGAAAAACTGAAAGTGACACACATCAGTGTTAAATCGAACAAATTGAGTGCAAAGAGGAAAGAAAATGGGACTGCAATTTTGAAGAAAAAAATTCATTTCATGTAAGCCGGGTCTAAAAAGGGTGTTTAAAGTAAGTGATCCGCATAATTTTCGAGATAATCTTCGATAATTCCTTTCTTTTAAAAGTGGTATATGTTGAAAAGATAGTAGAAGAAACTCTTCACAAGGGTTGGAAATTTAACAGTGGCAACCATACAATCATAAAAGATATAACATTGGCGAAAGCTTTAAATTATAGTCTTTTGATGTCGACACAATAGTTGTGTATAAACTGTTTTCACAGATGTGACATTTGCAGAACATAAAACGCTTACCATCTTTTCATGGTTCGGATGGAAGTGTCTAATAGGTCTAAATGTCTCCGAGCTTAAAGCCTTAACTGGTCATTTTTTTTACCAGAGGCGTAGCAAAAAAAAGGGCATATTTTTGCAGCGCAAATTCCCGTTTCTGTTCTTCCGCGGGAGAAAAAGTATTTCCGTGACGTGGACAAGCTATGCTATGTGTTGAAAATTATTGATAATGTTGTTACGAGAATTAAAAATACGAACAAACTGCAAAAGGAAAAAATAAAATATCGATGCCTGTACACTAGGGTGGATCGAAAAGTATAGGAATTTTTTTTTTTTTTTTTTGAAATTCTTTTTGGCATGGGGCGGGAAAGTTGTGTCTTAAGTATATTAGTTTATATAATTTTTTTTATTGAAATTCATTCATATCTTCCGGTGCCCCAAGTGCCCCAAAAGTAGTTAAAAATGACATTTTTTGGGGAAAATTTATAAAAAAAATATTTTCAAAATTTCCTTTAGCGCCGGGTAAGAAAGTTTTGTTTTGGGTATATTAGTTTACGCTTTTTTATTATTATTAAAGTTCATTTATATCTTCTGGTGGCCCGAAAGCCCCCAAAAAAGTTTAAAATTGAAATTTTTACAAATATCTATTAAAAATTGTGAATTAATGAAAAATATTTGAAAAATTGGCAGATTATTCAAGTATTAAAGTATAAACTTATAAATAATTATAATTTTATAATAATACATGAAGTATAAATTTAATAGTCAAAGCAATAAATCACAAAACTTATAAAAAGTGAACTTAATCATAGATTTTTTAATTTTATTAGTTTGAAGATTTACATATTTCTAAAGGATGTAATCCTTCTTGGTATTAAAATGCTTGATAAGACTTTTTGCTTGTATCCTATTCAATATGAAGCCGTGTCTCTTCTCTTCTCCATATACACTTTCGGGCGCTTCAGACACTCTGTGAAAACATCTTTCTACAGCTTGGGTATGGCATGGATATTTTGACCGTTCCTCCGTCTAACTTTTACCATGTCCTCTATTTCTTTAAATGGCGCATTCATCAAAAGAGGTGGTTCAAATGCCCAACTCGTTGCCAGTTAATAAGTGCAAAAAAATCCTTTGCTTTAAAGTCTATTTTTGGTACTTCAAAAATTCTTATTCTGATGATCATCTGTTTTCATTTCTAGCACAAATTAGTTTTCGTAGTGCTAAAGACCTTATATACTTTGTGTTATCTGTGAGAATTGACAATACCAAATTTTCTGGTTGACAAAAGAAGCTATTTTGTTGAATAAAAGTGTGTACTATATTTCTTAAATTGGGTTCCAAATATCTAAAAAATGAAATAAGTCTCCAAATATGCAGCGCTCCTTCTGTTATGGAGAGCTTTGTCTTGACATGGAACCATACTGGTTGCGTATACCTTCATAATATGTGTTGCAAGAATAATAAGATTGTCAGAGGGTTTTTCTGTGACCACATACAACCTTAAAATTTCTACCTGCAATTGTTAGCCACCTTGAGTGAACAACCGGACCAGGTTTTCTTAATGTCAGGTCAAAATAACATTCACCGAGTGATATCGGTAGACAAATATCATATAGATATTGTTGATCATTGCTGAGAACCATTCTATCTATATTATGTGGCATATTCTCCATACCTATTGAAGAAAAAGGAGCTTCGTAGGTTTTGATTGCTTTACCAAGTGGTTGACAAAATTCTTTAGGACCAGTTGTTGCACCATCCAAAGAATTTAGTAGATGACGGAGAGGTAACTCATTTGTTTCAAGCAAAGAAATTCATCATTGTAATGGTCTATTGAGACCAGTTCCATCAAGCGAATAATACCTCCCTTGTGCCCAGTATTAACATTTATTCCATCGCATCCAATTACTGTTAGCCCATTTAATTGCATATTATGTGTTCCAAAAAATTGAGTATTGCTTCTTTTATGGTCTTAGCTCCTCCTGTTGTAGCAATAACATGTCCGATATACACAAGTAAGTTCGTTCACAAGAGTATAATGCTCCTCGTTTGTGGTCTTTGAGTAGTACTTTGTGTCCTTCTTAATTAGCACTTTTGTGCTGTCTTTTCTCCTATCGAAATATTATCTGGTTAAATGAGACCGAGACACTGTTAACTTAGTAGATTTCGCAACTGCAATTTAAAGCTTTTTATGCTGTCTACGAATTTTATTGCGGTCTACCACATGCGAAGCCTCTCCTTCGTGTATAATTCCAATGTCTTGTAGAACAGCACTGGCAAATGAAGTAGCTGTTCTATCTGAAATTCTGTATCAGTCACATTCCATTGCTAAGGTAGGGACATCTAAACGATTTTATGATTGATATTCCAAGGTAATTACATCCATATCTGTATACAAGGACGAAGACATAGTGTTGAGCTCAAGTAGCTGCATTGATTGAGCATGAGCAGCATCAACATCAGTTTTAACCATTTTACATTTTATTCTTTTGTCTTCCATCTGTTTTCTTTTTCCTTTTCTCTTTTTTTCAGTAGCAATTACTTCCACTTCTCCAATAACCATTTTCCTTTCTAACATTCGATCTTTTATAAACAATCGCTCAGCAAGTGGAATTTTCATATCTTTTTGGAATTTACATGTATCGAAATTTGTACACTTACAAAATGTGATATCGAACAAACACGATATTTTTTCAGTACGATAATTTTCCAGTTTTTGTTGGTATTTTTTTATCATTCCTTCGCCCTCTCCTCTACGTTTCTCTCTGTAAAATCGTTTCTTTAACACATTTTTAATTTTTAATTCGAAATTTGCATAAAAAACGTTTTTTTGCAAATATTTAAGCGTCCTGGGGCACCGGAAGATATTAAACAAAGTTGAAAAAATTTTGCATGTATGCTAGCACACATAAAAGACAACTTTTGCACCCTATGCCGATTATTTTATCCACACTTTGATTTTTCGATCCACCCTACTGTACACTGTACGGGCAAACCACTTAGTACCAACTTTGGGTAGCCCGTACACCATACGAGGAATCCGGTTAAACAGTTT
Source organism: Araneus ventricosus (assembly GCA_013235015.1). Classification (NCBI taxonomy): domain Eukaryota; kingdom Metazoa; phylum Arthropoda; class Arachnida; order Araneae; family Araneidae; genus Araneus; species Araneus ventricosus. Next base: position 150,258 of record BGPR01000905.1, read on the forward strand.
AAGGACCTTTATTACTTTTCGGTAGATAATGCCATGAAGTTCTTCCTTCCAAGATAATTGAGAGCCCTCGTTGGAGAGAATTCTTAATCACAAGGGCGTAAATCCTGTGAGTAGGGAAGATGACAGAGCAACTCCCATCCTCAGCGAGCAAACAAACTATTCCAGAAATTCTTAAAGCGATAGATTGTTCCTTCCAAACCATCAGCAGAACCGTTACTGCTTCAGATATGCAGCGAATTCCATAGCCCTGGGAAATGCTGATGAATATATACAATGTCTATAATTTATGTATTAACTATGTTGTATCACCTGTAATTGTTTGTATGAATTTCTAATCACCGTACTAATTTTGAAATAACTTCTCTTCCTGTTTAACATTTCTTATTTTAATGTGCACAACACTTCACGTAATTAATTAGTGCAATAAAAATATTCTCAGGTGATTATCTAGTTTACTAATGTAAACATTATATATCATAAATACGTAGCGCCAATCGATTTTCGGAATGGATTGCACGTCTTGCAGGAAGAAAATGTCGAATTAGATTACCTGCGAAGCTTTATGAGACATATGATTGAGACCTGACATGACTTGACACGGTTGCAATTTATAGTTGATCATCAATTTAAGTACGAGAAAACTTATTTGAAGGTGAGAAATTTATGTTGTCGTAGTATATTATAAATCATTACCACTAAACGGTCTTCAAAAATCACACTAGTCCGCTTTTAAACCATGTTTCACGAAAAAAGTGCTTCGAGGGTAATGATTAATTACGAAGTTGAAAAGACATTAAATTTCAAGCAAAACCTGATGAACTGCTCTTTTCCATTTGCGCATCTTTAGCACAAGCATGCTAAATTATTAATCGACATTAATAATAACGTAGACAGAGTGAGTTGTTACTAATGTGAATATAACTACTTTACTAATCAAATAATATTGGTGAATGCGAAGTTTACAATTTGTTAAAAAAAATTCTTGCCAGCCATCCGGAAGGTGAAGGCAGATTCCCTTTGCCCCCAGATCTAAATAAAAGGAAATTTCACTCCCACTTGCAATTTATAGTAGATTATCAATTTCCACTCACGAAAAATACTTTCTAGGTGACGAATTTGCATCGTATTAGTAAAGTCGCGGAAAAAAGGATTCACCCAGCATTATTCCGCCGCTAATCATTTTATCTTAAAACAAAACGTACCAATTTTCAGGAAATCAGGTCTTCTAATATATTCCATGTCTAAAAAGTTCAAAAGGGGTCGTCTACATATTCATAATTGCACTAACTTCAAAATTTCCAATGGAAACACATATTTTTCTTAAAAATTTCGAATCTATATAAAAATGTATGCTGGAACACCAAGTTTCATCATCCCAGAATTTTTGGTTTCGGAATTATAAGCAAATGAAATTTTGAGTTTCTAATGTTAAAGTAGAATTTTGAATTTTTATTGATATCTTGAGAAATAATGTAAATATTTCCCTAGAATTTTTTTATGTAGTAGTATGAATTATTCTGCACATTTTACACTTTTACTTTTTATTTTAAAACAAGTTTTTGCACATGAAATATTTTATCAAAATTGATGTTAAAAATTTTTTGTATAGCAACATTTAAAAATTTTAACAGTAATCGAAAGAGATAGCCATTTGATAAGCCTATGCAAAATTTCAGCATATTCGTACAATAAATTTTGAAGTTAAATTAAATATTCAATTTTCGCTGTAAAACGATGCACGTAAGGGGGCGTCTTATATTTCGAAAACGTCTTCATTATTAAATATAATCATTACACCACTTTATTTTTCAAATTTAAATATACAAATATTTTAACTATTTATATATATTATTAAAACTTTATAAATTAAAGTGGTGTAATATTAATTGATTTATTTTTTTACGCATCATGTTTTACCGATTGTCAAATGTAGATCATTACTTTGAAAATAGCATTTAAAGTGCGAAATAATTTAGAATGCTACGATCGACATCTAAAAGCAAGCAGAGAACTTCTCTATCTAAATGTGGAGACGACCCCTTTTATATCGAGAGGAAAAAAGTCAAATTTCTTCCAATCTATCAAAATTAATATCCTGAGGTATTTTTTCATGAGGAATTTATTTATGGCATCAAAAAAAAGTGTTGCTATTGAGAAGTTTGAAATTAGTGCCATTTTAAGTATGTAGATGACCCCTTAACCCTTTATGTCCTGACGGGACATTAAAGTCCCACTTTTATCACGCTTATATCTTTGTATTATGACCTTTTTCCTTGGCGGAATTCGCAAAAATACGCTGAAATACGCTAGTTCCAACAGCAAGCAGTAGATAGCAGTTGAAGGCAGGAATTTAAAAAAAATTGTTAATTTAATTAATTAAGTTATTTTAATTAATTAAAAAAGTTTTCTTTCTCTTTCCTGGGGTTATTCTGCCTGATAACTTATCTAATAGTTCAAAGATAAAATTGCAAATTCGCTGGTAAATTAATTTGGGACATAAAGGGTTAAAAGCATTTCAACCTTAGAATCTTTTAGCATACGTGATTTCCAGTAAAACGGTATCTTTAGTTTTAAGAAGCAATGATCAGCTGCGTAATAATGCTGGGTGGATACTTTTTTTCCGCTACTGTACATTCTAAGTCTCTAACACTGCAGGAAATAATCTTCAAAATTTTCTTCGCCTCGAATGGATTAAAATTACGAGAGTAAATGTTTGGCCTGCTTTTAATTCATATTTACACGGGGAAAAAAGCTTCGATAGCAATGATTAATTACGAAACGCAAAGACTTTAAACTTGTGGTGACTTGCTCTTTTCTTTTAATCATATTTAGCACAAACATGCTAAATTTCTCGATTAATTCGAAGAATCGACAAAATCAAAACGGGTTGTTACTGCTGTGAATATAACTACTTTATTGATACTAGAATGGTGGTGAATGCAAAGTTTAAATTTTTTTAAAAATGTTCATGCCGGTTAACAGAAGGCGAGGCCAGATTTCCTTTGTCCCGAGATTTAAGGAAAAGAAAATACCGCTCCCTCCTGTATTTGCTCTTCTAATTTCATAAGGGTTGGATCTATAAGGACGAAAGAGGATGAAGAGAACGCAACTGATGATAGCTTTTCAACAAAGCGTCAAAAAATTTAACGGTTAAAAAAATTTTAAAAATATTCATATCCCTTGTCAGAAACATCGTAGCATGATAATGTTTTATCTTTATTTATATTATTTTTTTTAAAATAATCTTAATTATAGCATCGATAACGTGCAGTAAAAAAGGGATTGATATCATCGAAACGTGTATTTGTGTAAACGTAGTAATTAAAACAATGAAAAAAATTGCTGCAAAATATAATTAAAAATATGTTTTAATGTATTAAAATTAGAGAAAAAATTATACGGAAATAAAATTGATATCTCTGAGAAGTTAATTTTTTAAATTTTACTATGGTGTAAAAATAGTTTACGTGCAATAATATGGCCTGAAATTATTGAAAGAAAACGTTTAAATTTCAGATAATTTTTAATTAATAATCTAATCATAATTTTGAAAAACCCTTTCTTAGTGAAGCAGCTGCTTAGAAATAACTACGAAGCTAATTTGGTAAGTATAGGCCAAACGATCTTCCGAACGTTTTGAATGATGCATGTCGCAAGACGACGCATATCCAGTCTATAAAGCATTATCATTATGAAAACAGTAAAGTTAGGGGTTGGAAATCACTTTTCAGCCCCTAATTTTTAAGCAATTGTAGACATAAAAAGACTTTCAAAAAACAAATGTTCGTTAAGATGAAGTGAAAATTCACGTAATTTGAATAATCTTTCTATCTTCAAATGTTAGGAAGTTCTGAGTAAATGAAAATATCAACCCTTCACCTTTTCTACCTCCTCCGAGCTGGATGGCTTGACTACAAACTTCGCAGAGATTTTCACCCGCTCTACAACAAATCACTCGCCGGTTCAAATCCAAAAAAATTACTCTAGTTATCGTGTCTCGTTATTTTGCAAAGAAAATTTCAGCGTAGACGCCATAACCATTAATATTGTAATTAATGAACCCTATAATAATTTAAAATATCAGCTTTAAAGCAGAGCCGTAGAGAGAAAATTAAACATTAATGGAAAGAGGAAGATTCTAGCTTCTTACTCCAGCCTCAACCAAACTTTGTCTTCGACAATGCCCGTATTTCCATCAGTTAGTCCATTCTTCCTCTGGAGTATGGTTCATATACATATCAACAGAATGTTTCAAAGGTAATCCAGTGAACTTTAGAACATCGAAAAGAATCACTTCTCATGAGAGAATGTGGGATAGCAAGTTAAGCGGTTACGTATTAGAGGGAATTTAGTTGTTTTTTCAAGCGCGCAAGTAAAAGAAATGGATTTTATACTCGAGGTCATGACTGATTCCTAATAGATTGGTATACTGAAGAAAGTGGACAAGGGCATAGTTTGCTGTCAAAACGACGGTAACGACAGAGAAACTCAAAGGCTTTACAGACAAGGATTCTAATCAGACGCATTAACGTTAAAGAAATGTGTCTCATTTGTACCTCTAATTTTTCAGAATGGAATCTTCCTGTCGCATTATTATGGATTGGTCGAACAATACAGGACTTTGGCGTGGTGCCCACCTCAGTGGTCAGATCCGTCCACTTTGATGCCAGAAGGTGTCTTTTTATTAGGAGTCCGTTAAACAGAAGCACTTCATTCAGATATGAATCTTGGGCTAGCTACACAGCCGGAAAAAATAATGTCATATACTCTGATGCACATTTATGGTAGGTTATTAAATTATATGTACGGAAAATAATTTCTAGGTGAGTAATTTATATTATAATCAGTGGCGGATCGTCTATTGGGCTGTGGAGCTGCTCACGTCCTGAGTTTGTATTATTGAACTTGCAATACTACTAAACACTTACTGCATTTTCGTTCTTAACCTACTTTCTTAGTTTTCCTACACTGATAGCTCGATGATCAAGAAAATGTTACAAATTCGACGGGAGGCTGTCTCTGCGAAACGGCCGTTGGGATTGAGGACCCTTACTCAACTGTGACTTTCTGTGACTAAAGGAGCTCTATGTGACTAAAGTAGCTAGCTCTATGTGACTAAAGTAGCTAGTTCTATGTGACTGAAGTAACTCTTTGTGACTCTGAGATTATGTGACTGAAGTAACTCTTTGTGACTCTGAGATTATGTGACTGGAGTAGCACTTTGTAACTCTCAATTTATGTGACAGATTCGTTATTTTGTTTGGGTTTTTTTTCGCGAAAAAAATTCTTGTTTTCAGAAGTAATATATTTATTCATGTTATTAATAATGGATACAATTTTGTTTATTCTTCTCATAATATCATTCTGATCGTTCTTTCCGCAACTGCTTTGCTCGTTCTTTCTTCTCTTCCTTATCTATTTGACGTTGAGCAGCAGCTCGATTTCGTCTCCTCTTCAACAAGTCACTTCGCTGACTCATTTTGGCAGTTTCTAGAAATTTCCACGAAACAAAATTTGGAAAATCCATTTAATATACCGCTCACAACTGACTGAGGCCGCTAGACAGTTAGGTATGAGAAAGCGCGGGAAGCTAGGTTGGTCACTGTGTGGGCTCGCATCGGTCGCTGCGACTGCATAAAAATTCTTCTTGACTTTCACCACTTTGCAACTCGACTGTGACTAAACCGTAATTCCAAATTCTAAAATTATTCATGAAATCTTCAATGTCCACTGTTCTCTGTTAAAAGAAACTAAAACCAACTCTCTATATTATTTGGTTGCGGAGCTATAAGCGTTTAACTTTACCACGAAAAGCGTCATAATTTTCTCCTTTCCCGACCTACCATTAAACCAATATGGGTAGACGTAAGTCTACGTCAAAAATTCAAATGCAGTAATATTCAGTCCTCATAGCACCTCTAAAGGAAGGCTCCAGGCCGTTTTTAGGCCGCGGTGGCCTAGTGGCAAAGTTTCGGCTTTGGGGCCGGAGGGTTCCAGGTTCGAAACCCGATTCCACTGAAGATCCGTCGTGTATGGGGCCTGTTGCACGCTGAATCATACGTAGTGGCCAAACGTCCTCCCATTGGTGTGGCGTGGAAGTTTGGAGAGGGGGTGCCAGTTCAGGTGTCGTCCTCGTCATCTGACTGCTGTTCAAAATTACGAGGCCCGTCCCAAAATAACCCTCGCGTTGCTTCAAAAACGGGAGGTTAATGTAACTAAACTAAACTAAACTAAACCAGGGCGTTTTTAGTCCCACCCTGTCGCCCGGTTGCTGCGATACTGTATACAAACAAGTGAAGGCGAATTAGTGAGAAAATTAAAGGGAAAAATGAAGTATTGACAATGAAATCAAACAAATTGAGAGCAAAGAAGAATGAAAATACGACAGTAATTTTGAAGAATTTATTCGTTTCAGGTAACTGGGGTCTAAAAATAATGTATAAAGTAAGTGACCCCTATGACTTTTGAGCTACTCTTTGATAGTTCCTTTTCATAACGTGATTTTCAAGAAACAAGTGAATATATTAAACAGTTTATAGTAGAAAATACTCACAAGGTTTGGAAATTTAATATTGGTAACCATTCAATTACAAGAGACACAACATGCTGCTTGCTTGAAAATATTAGCCTTTTGATGTCGATATCATCGTTGCGTCTAAATTGTTTCCAGAGATGTGAAATTCGCAGAACACATAAAGCAGTACCAGTTCTTTTCATGGTTCAGAAGGAACGGTCTATAATTCCTAAAGCGATAAATTGGGGGGGGTCCATCCAAACCATCAGCATAAGAGGTACTGCTTCAGATATTCTATGATTTCCATATTGCTGGAAACAAGTTGTATAACATTGGTGACTACATCAAAGGACTCAACTTGTCCTTCTTTAAATAAGTAATTTTAAAGACAATAAACTTTTAAAACTATTATTACCTATGTTGTAACAGCTGTACTGATTTGTAGGTAATTTGAAATAAATTTTCTTCCTATTTAATATTTTTTTTTATTTTCCTGTTCATAGCACTTTCACGTAATTACGTCTTTGAAATTAAATTATTCTCTAGTTTACTGATGTTCACGTTATATATGTCAAACCTGATGCACCAATTAATTTCCCGAATGAATTGCACGTCCTGCAGGAAGAAAATGTTGTATTAGATGACCTGCGTAGCTATATTAGCCATGGGATTGACACGTCGCGTGAATTTCCTCGATTGGAATTTATAGTTGGTTCTTAATTTATTCACCCGAAAAATATGTTGGTGACAAATTTATATTTTACTAGAACATTACAACTCTTGACCACTACAGGAAAGCGTCTTACAGAATTTTCATCGCCTCGAATAGATATAAATAATGAGATTAGGTATTTTACCCGCTTTTAAACCATATTTCGCAAACAAAATGCTTCGGAACAAATGAGAATCACGAAAAGAAAAGACAATAGATGTCAAGCAAAACCTAAAGAGCTGCTCTGCTCTCATTCTGATTTTTAGCACAAACGTACTAAATTTCTCGATTTTTATTTAGAAATAAAAGATTTTGATAAAGAGTTTCCTTACTACTGTAAATATAACTACTTTATTAATGGAATAATAGTGGTGAAATTCGAAGTTTAAAATTTGT
>BGPR01000905.1:157889-179195 GCA_013235015.1 Araneus ventricosus
CATGATAATGATTTATCTGTCTTTATATTATTTTTAAAAATTTACTTTTAATTATAGCATTGATAACGTGCAGACAAAAATGTATTTAATATCGTTATAAACGCAGTAATTAAAACAATGAAAAGTATTGTTGGAAAATATACTTAAAACCTTTTTTAACCCTCTAAACGTTTAGCTATCTTTCTCTTTAAAATTAGCTTTTAAAGTGAATGATTGAATTTTTTTGTGTTTAATCAAGTTTCTGAAGTCTTAAGATTATTTTATCCATGGTAGTTTAACTCTCTCATACCGAGCAAAGCGGTACGGGGTGATCTAGAAATTTCCTCTTAACAGCGACGACGGCCAGTCATAGTGGCCCTGCGTTTACCTTCTTTTCAGGGGAGGGGAGGTTCTGAGATCGCTTAGGAAATAAGCGCTGTAAGGGGTCCAATTATCCTTGCCCATCACAGCCCATTTCCGTCTGCTTTAAGGAACAATTATAACAGAGTGTGGGGGAGTAAATGACCATCCTGTTTAGGAGGGTCCAATTCATGTCGCAATTTCCCAAAAAGTATTGGTTTTAAAGGGTCTAGAGGGAGAAATTCGCCTTGGGATTAAAGAATTAAGGAATTATAAACATGAATTATCTGCTTTTGAACTCAACCTGAAGAACGAAAAATCACGACTTAAACGCTTAGAGGGTTAAATAATTATTAAAATGAGAGAAAAAATTGTGGGGGAATAAAATTAGTATATCTAAAATTAATATTTAAAAAAAATAACAATGGTGGAAAAATAGTTTACATGCAATAAATATGATCCGAAATCATTGAAGGAAAAAGTTAAAATTTGAAATAATTTTTAATTAAAATCTAATTATACAGGATGGTCATAAATTATTGGACCCATTTCAAAAATTAATAAGAAAAACCCCTATAATATAGGAACTTCGTTTTCTTTTTTTTATGAGAGAGTTGCTCAGAAAGTTTTTTCAGAAAAGTAATGCTCCGTACGGCGCAATACATCTGCTACAGGGGGAGATTCCCAACAAAAGTGTCAAAATGGCTACCGTGCAGCAGAAGGCACGTCTCTCGCTCCACGACAGCAGATCAAGGGTAACAGTTCGAAGACGTTTTCGGTTAGAAACGTTCGAACCATATAAACGGAATGTTCCAAAAGTATTCCAGTAAACTTTCGATCATCAAAAAGAATCACCTCTCACGAGAGAATGCAGGATAGCAAGATAAGTGGTTATGTGTCAGAGGGAAATTATTTACTTTTTCAAGCGCATATGTGAAAGAAATAGATTTTTAACTAAAGGCAATAAATGATTTGTAATAGATAAATATACTATTGCAGAGAACGTGGACAAGGGCACAGTCTACGATCTTAATAAGAGTAACGACAGATAAACTAGAAGACTTTAAAGAGAATGGTTCTAAGCATGCGTGTTAACGTTATATAGTGTTTCCTATTTTCACCGCCAGTTGTTCAAAAAGAATTTTCCTGCTGCATTATTATGGATTGGTCGAAGAAAAAAGGACGTTCTCGTGCCTCCCTCTGTGTCACACCCGTCCACTTTCATGCTAGATGGTATCTTTTTATTAGGAGTCCATTCAACATACACACTTCATTCAGAAATGAATCAAAGTTGAACTACTCAGCCTGAAACAATGTCATATACTCTAATGCACGTTAGTAATTGATTATTAATTTTTGTGCACAAAAAATAATTTTTTGGTGAGAAATTTATGTTATAATAAATGGAATAAACTTTAAATTTTGAACTTCCAATACTGAAAAACACTTATTGAATTTTTGTTTTTTGTCCTATTTAGTTACTGTACCTACACTGAGAGCTCGATGAAAAGGGAAATGTAAAAAAAAATAGCAAAAACGAAGATAGAAGACAGGAAATGCATCAACAAGTAGGAGAGACACAGAATGGGCTGCACACCGATTAGCTCTTGAAGGCTTCAAAATTCATTCACTGCTCACAAATAAGTGACACATGGGAAGGCGAAAAGTTGCGTTTTCTCCGCTTGATCTTACCGTCTACAGAGCTGGTGATGTTGAGGTTTCTCCGCTTGATCTTACCGTCTACAGAGCTGTGAGCAGAGTTGATGTTTTTGGTTTCAGTTTCGCTTTTCTGTTGTCGAGATGGAAACATGCCTGTTTTATTACGCATTCGTTTTCCTTTTTTAGAAGCTACTCCCCATAATACTGTCAGTCGATTATGTTCTGAAATACAATTCAGAAAAAATCAATTAAATTTTTTTCTTTACTTAGAGATAAATTTGGTGTTTTTAAATTGTATTCTCTTGGGTAATATTGTTTTATAAAAAACGAGAACACTTCTCGTTTTTTAACTAAGGAGGCCCTATTGTTTGAAGCCGTTTTCCCTGTTGAAAATCTTCGATAAATTATAAAAAATAATGCCGGAAATAGTGTATAAAATATGTTTTAAATGAGTTAATATTAAATAGTTGATCTACGTTTAAATCGTATTCTGCAAGAAAAATTAGTTTTAAAACAAATAAATAATTATAAAGGAAAAGGGAATTAAATATCGAGAAAAAATTGCTGAAATGATATTTTAGACCTTTAGCGCAATTATGCTAAGTCTTTTGATTTTTGCAAAATCAGAAAAGGGCAAACCAAAGAGGACTGTAATTACTATGGTTATAACCAATTTACTGAAGTACTAATAGTGGCGAAAGAAAAGTTTAAGATTTGTTGAAATGACGGTGCATTTTCAGGTTATTTCTCAATGAAAATTCCAATGTAGAAGGTTGACACAACAATCTACATTGTAATTAAGGAACTCTATAATAAAACAGATTCTTACACTAAGCCTCAACTTAAACTGAAAATCAAAAAGAGAAAACTAACATTAGTGGAAAGACAGAAATTTGAACTTCTCATAGCAGCGGTGACCAAACTTCGTCTTTGACAGTGACATTATTCGGCAGGCTAGTGTAGTCTACTGGTTTCCTGAATAGCCTGGCTGACAGCCATGTAAACCGAGTGTTTCCAAAGTATTGCATTAAGCTTGTAGGGATTGGGATCGAAAACAGTTGATGAAGATATTTTTCATCATAGAATGTAGGATAGCAAGTTAAGCGGTTAGATGTTAGAGGAGAGTCATTTGCTTTTTCTGGCGCGCATTCTGAAGAACAAAACAAAATCGATTTTATACTCAAAGCCATGAGCAATTTGGAATAGATAACACTGCTGATATAGTGGACTAGTACATTGTCTGCGGTCTTCCCAACGACGGTAACGACAGAGAAACTCAACGGCTTTACGGAGAAAATACTTACTTGTAAAATTTAAAGAAATGCTTCCAATTTTCATCGCCAAATGTTTAAAAAGGAATCTTCCTACCTCGCTCGTTATCAAGCCAAATAGATTTGTCGAATGAAAGAGGACCTCCGTTTGGTGCCCTCGGTGTCCAGATGCGTCCATTTGGGTGACTACCCCAAGCCCATGTTTCTGAAGCCATTACAGCTACTGTACCAGTTGGAAGGACATGGGCCCACTTGGGTGAAGGATGTGTTTAGGAGAACATCGAAAATCGCTAGTGTATGGCACTCCTAATGTTTCTACTAGGAAATTTTTTGCATCTTTCCGTGCCTGATTCATTAATGCACCAGAAACTTTCCAGAACGCAAGAGAATCTTTGTATTGTCAATACGAAGAGCGTTGTAGAAGTAGTCGTAAAACTTTAAAACAGCTTTTGTAAACGTAACTGTGCGGCAATCGTTGAATATTTCTGTTGCCTTTTGTTTCAAGCAAAATCTTCTTTTGAATTTTACATTGTAGGGCCTGATTTTGTGAATTGCAACACTGCATGTGTGGGGTGGGAAAAGAGAAGAGCCCTCTAGCACATAACAGCGTCATTTGCAACCATGCAAACTGTGATGAAAAGCGTTTATTTGGTATGCTTTACCAGTTCCGAAAGTATGTTACATGAGTTTTGAAACACTTCGTCAATATATTTGTCAGATTTTATCCGCTATCGTGAATCCTCCTCAGGCTAAAGTGATGTGCAGAATTAGAGGGGGGACGCCATCTTGGTTGCCTTCAACACAAATTTCCTTCTTCCTGTATTCATGTTTTCCATACACGCTCGCAAGCATGCACACACATGTTTGCGTGCGCATATCAAGGCTTCTTAACCGTTTGAGTTCTAAGGAGCGCTTTTGCGCTCTTCTGGTGTCATATATATAATAAGTTAAAACATAATGTTCTAACATAAAACAAAGTTCAATTTTGTAAATTGTTTGCAAAAACCCTTAGTTTTAAGTATAATATAAATAATTAATGTAAAGTCGACTAATATATGATTACTAATAAATGAAAACAAATCTATTGTCACTACAAGACTCAAGATATAAATATTAGTACATATAAATAAATCTAATAAAACTTTAAAAAAGGCAAACCCAAAATTTTGAATTTCAACAATTAAAATGGTCAGCTAGAATTTGGACAAACTCTTCATGTTAAATCTGATTTTATTGCGCAAACCATCCATGAAACATAATTGTTGAAAAAACAGAAAGGGTAATCAACCTTAAATACGAAGAAAAAAAGGAAAGAAACAGAAAACACAAAAGTTAAACATCCATTAATAACTCTAATTTTGCACATTAACCAAAAATTAAATATTTAAGAGGAAATTTTCTAACAAAGAAGTAACTTTAAAAAAACTAAAAGCAAACCTTTTTTACCTACTATATTTACATGATACCAAACATTACACATAAATTTGAAGATTTTAAATTCTATAAGACAATTAAAACAATAATTAAGTAACTGAAAGATGCATTAAAAATCGAAAAATTAATTATCATAACCAAAAATTTTAATTCTAAAAGTTTAACTTCTTAAATAAATATAACTTTAAATTTAATTTAAACAGTGGCGCCATGTATATTTAAGAAAATTTATAAAAATATAAAGATAGAGAGAAGCTTAAAATTACAACAAGTAATATGAAAGAATAAATATGAAATAAAATAACTATTCAATGTAACTTAAATATTTCTTATCTATATAAGCATATATAATTTTTTGGGGGAACCAAAAAAGCATTATTAATAAATTGTTTAATGTTATTTTGTTTAATTTTATTATCTGAGACTAACAGGCTGTTTCTATGTTTAAAATTTAGAATTAAATTTGTAAAGATTAATCTGCTAAGATTATTACTGTCTCAAAAAGGAAATTTATTTATTTTGAAATTAAAAGTATATGTTTTATAAAAAATATTAGCATTAATTTTTTATTAATAATATTAATATCAATATCAAGAAATTCTGCACGTAGTTTGTTATCATTAGTTTTTATTAGTTTCAAGTATTCAGGATTAAAATTAATTTGTGGAATTAGGTCTAATTCTTTATTAAATACATTCAAATCTTCAATATATCTATACATAAAACAAGAATCATTGTAAATATTGTCTTTTTTGAAATAATGTAGGTACAAATTTACTAAATTATTGCTCGCAGTTCCGCCTTGTGGTATATCTTTAATCAGATGGTACAACTTCTTATCATAGTTAATGAAATTTTCTTTTAAAACCAAATAGACAAGAGTTTTGTATTTATGAATGTCTATTATCTTTCTTAAACCACAATCATTATGTATTTTTATTAGAATGTTTACCAAATCATCAATATCTATACTATTAAACGAATCATGAAAGTCAAAAGCCTGAACAGAAACAATATTAATACCTTTAATTGTATTTATAATTTAACAACTATTATTAATGATTATTATTTTGTTTTCTTAAACTTTCTAGAGTTGATTGCATGTATTTTTGTAAAATTTTGCCTGATTTAGTATTATAAGTTTTGCATCCATTAGTAACACTTCTTAATTTAATAGGATTTTTGTGAAATTTTGGAGTTAAAAAATATGTGGGTAAACTATCTTCTCACAATGCATGTTTAATTTTTACTTAAAACAATAATTCTATTAACTACTTCTCTGTCACTTGCTTTAGCTTCTATAAAAGCCTCATTAGCATTAATGTGTCCAATAAGTAACTTACTGTAATAATATTTACAAATTATTACAAAATTACTTGGCACTTCGTTTATATTAACTATTACAAACTGTTTCTGCAAATCATTAATTTGTGTTTTTACAGTGCGTGTCAAAAGTTAAGCAGAACAAAAATTTTAAAATAAAACTTTAAAATATACACTCTATTATAAATCACTGTTCATATATGTAAAAAAAAATACAGAATTGAAATTATACTTGATACAATCAAGCTTTAAACTTTATTTTTAACCATCGAATTTAGCAATAACATAAAAATAGGTGTGCCAAAAGTTTAAGCTTATGGGACATTTATTTTTTACAGTCGACTAAAAATAAAATGTTAATATTTGATTATTGTTCCTTTTTAATGAATTACGTGAAGTACACGATTTTCCATCGATAACACTAAGTTCTATATTAGTTATCGCTGTAGTACAAATCAAATATCCTCAATGGCCAATTTCAGTTTTTCAACTGAAGAATACTGCTTACTATTTTGATAAACTAAATTTTTGAATTTATCCCACACGTTTTCTATGAAGTTCAAATTAGGACTTAAGAACTAGGCAACTCAAAACCAACCCCATCATTGGAGCTAAGCCATTGTGACGTTGATTTCTAGGCATATATTGAAGGATTGTCATATTGAAAATTCAAATATGTTTCATCAAAAATTTCAACAAAGGGAACCAAATGACTGGCAAGTGTCTCTTGGTAGTTTTCACATTGTTTTCGATCCTTAATAAAGCTAGGAATGTCTGACTATTGAAACAAACCGCTGCCCATACCATCAGAAATCCACCACTATGTTGTCATCTAAACATGCTTATTAATTCTTTTGAAAGATCATGCCAATAGCATACAATCCCATCAGGTCCATCCAAATTCAATTTTTTTTTCATCGCTGAATATAACAATAAGCCACACATCACCAAATGACATGTGTTGTTTGGCCTATTGTAATCAAACTTCTTTGTGGTCTGGTGTAAAGCCAGGTGGTCGAGGCATCTTGGGAATTTTCATATACCCCGATTCTTCTATGAATAGTTTTTTTCGATAATTGTCCTCCGATGATATTTTTAATTCGAGAAAGAGTAAAATTCCTAGTTCAAGCCAAGATTCTGATGCGCAATTCATCGCGAGAGCTGGTCACTCGTGGTCTCCCAGAACGAGATTTTCGTTTAAAGCTTTTACCACAATCTAATATTTGATAAATTTCACTTTTTGACCTCTATAAAGCAGCTGAAATTTCAGAGAAATGGACTTCTGTTATGCTCCCATACACCAGATTATTTATGCTTCCTAATATGAAAATTCCTTAGACCTACCATTTTTAACTAATGTCAAGCAAACAGTCAGGTTCTTCTTATGTACCTAGATATCATATACGTGCGCAACTGCTTGTGTGATTTCATTCATTTTCATAAAAGCAGTTTTGTGCTTAAACCTTTGACTCAGCAATTTTCATTCCATTCTCAAAACTTCTGATTAAAAATAAAGTTTTAAAGTTAATAAAGTTTAATATGATTTTAAGACTGCATTTTTGTGCACATATAAAACGACATGTTGAAATAAAGTGGATATTTGAAGTTTTATTTTAAAATCATCGTTATGATTAAACTTTTGACACGCACTGTATATCTTTAAACCTAATTTTATTATGTGATTTAAAATTAAATTGATATAGATCATTAGGAATTTTTTGTTTGCTTTCATTAAATGCTTCTAAAGGCTGACTATATTTAATAGCCATCTTTAAAATAAATTTCTCAATATCTTTCTTAATTTGTGTTTTAATACACCCATTACTGTTTGCTATCATCATTCTATGTTTAGTGACCATAATCATTAATTCTCTTAATTTATTATCTCTTACTATGCTTAAGTCTCCCGTAACCACACGCCCATGATGTTCATTTATAAAATTATTATATTCTTTATAATTACAATTATTACTATCACTAATTTCCCTTATATTATTATAGTTAAAAATCGTTCTACCTAGTTGCTTATTATATTTAATGCACGTTTAATTTTAATATCTTTTATAGGAAAAGAATTAATATTCTTATCTAGAATAGCTGAAATTTTACAATTATTATATGTTTTATTCATATAAAGGAAAGTGTTTCTTTCTTATTGTTTATGTTTTTTGATAAATTTAGTTTTTTATCAATAAATTTGTAAATTTTTCTAATAATGTCCCAACCATGTGAATTTGTCATATTATAAAGAATTAAATCTCAGCAAGCTTTTATTTCTTTTTTATTGAGTCCAAACATGTATCGTTTAATATTTTTATGTCAAAATTCAAATTCAGATGTAGTAAATCTCTTTTTATATCTGTGATCTCTCTCTATCCTCTCTCTTTTTCCAAACTTTTCTAGATTTCAAATTCCTATTATCTACTTTAGAAGCTTCAACTCTATAAACATACTGTGAACTATTACTTTCAATTATTTGAAGAATGTTTTTATTGAAATATATAAATATGCATTATATACATTAAGTCCATATGGATAAATAGCATTATAATTGTCAATGAAATAGTTTTCCCACCATAATCTGTTTATTTAATTAGGTACTTTCTTCGTAATATTTAATTCTATATTGTCAAAACGGGTCAATTAAAATACCCAATTTCAATTTTGTTGTGTGATCTCTCTCTCTCTCTCCCTATATATATATGTAATAATCTCGCTTAATTTTGCTTTAAATTCTAATATTATATATTTTAAGTCTTAATGTATTCCAAAATCACTTTTTTAAAACTCCAGTTTCGTTTATTTCCCGCGCTGGAGGTATATTAAATCTCTCGTTTGGCATATTTATTACTAAAAGAATATTTTAAACGTTTCCACGCAGACATATAAATCGCGAATTCGGCCTCCTTTTGGCGCTAGACTTTTCCCTAAAACACTTACGTAATTTACTAAAAATAGCTATTATCCCCTTCATTTTGATCACGTGTCTATGCGTTAAATCCCTACCTGAGAAAATACAGGGATTTTCTCTTCTCTTTTGGCTTGAAACCTTAAACTAAGATACACGTATGTCCTCCACTCTCCCTAAAAATGACTTAAATATTTGGATAATAAAACAAAATTAGTTAATAATTCGGCTCCTATATATATATATATATATATATATATATATCAAAACAAACACTAGAAACATAAGACAAAAACTCAAAAATATAGTTATCAATCTTATATATATATATATTAGTTATAAAACAACAAAAAGAAAATTAAAAATTACATAAATGCAAGGAAAATTAAATGGAGAAAGCTATGTTCTTTCTTAAGCTTCTTTTTGTTGTCTTTTCGTCTCATATTTGTATTGATATATATATATAACTTGTTCAGCTTTCAAACGGTTAAACTTTGAGTTATCTTGGAATTATTAAATTATGTAATATTCAATATTTTAATTATCAAACGAAATCAAGAAAATCAGCTCACTTTAAGATTAATCAATTTTTTTCAAGTACTTGAATTAATGAAATTTTTTAATTCCCATTTCAAAAGTACTCTACATTTGTGAACTTTTTTTGCTAGGTGAATATAAATTTGCAGTCGCAAAAACTTTGTGAGATTGAAATGGAGATGTCATATTTTCTTTTTATTCAATAAACTTAATAAAAAACAGTTTTTTAAAACAAATTTAAAATTAGAATTTTTTGTGTGTAAGAGTACTTAAGAGTATTTTCTATAAGTGTACTTAAGAGTATAATGTGCATACTTAAAAGTAATTTCTATCTTTTAGTCGCTAGTTCATTATTCATTCTTATAAGCCTTAAGGAATCTTGAATTTAATTTTTGCCAAATTCATTACCAGATAACGCCACAAGTATGAAATAAAAATTTTATTGAATTAATCTATTAACTGATGATTAAGTTCTGAAAGTATTAATAGACGATTCATCGGCGATTCTCGTCAACAACATAAAAGTGTACCAAAGTTCAAATTTGCAGCAATTCAGGAAAAAAACGAAAAGTTTTTTACAAAGTCCCATCTTTACTAATTTGAACTATGTTAAGACATTCCAAATCTAAAACTTTCAGAACATCTGGTTGAAATATAGAATTTTAACTAAAAGATGCTATATTAAATAGTAGATATAATCTACGACTGTATTCGACTTATTGCAGCATTTCTATTGGCGATTCTAAATTAAGAACTACTTTTAATACATAAATTCATTTGATGAATCACTCAGTTCAATAAATCACCAGGAAGTTTAAACGATAAGTTTCTTAAATAAAAGGATTTATTACCCTTTTCCTTCCAAAATGAAAGCTCGTAAATTTGTGTCGGTTATTTTCAGATATTGGAGAGATGTGAAGAGTGTGGAACTAATTGATTCTCCATGGAAGATTCTCAGGAAGTTTCCGCATCCAAAGAGAACACTCGCTTTTGATTGGAGCATTTAATAGAGAACGCGCTTATAAATTTTGGTGCTAAATTATTTTCAAATCATTCATAAATAAATCTTTCTTATGACCGAGTTATAGGACCACAGTTTAAAAGGGGATATCGTCTCCACTTTAGATTCACCCAGGTTTTCCAACCCCTTTTGATGTGAGAATTCATGTTGCCTTCAGTTTGGAATTGAAATTTAACGCGGAATTACAGCTGGAACAGTCGATTTCAAAATCATCGGAAAATTCAGATGATGGATGTATTTATTTGAATTTCACTTTGATGGGAAGATTTCGTAGCCGGAGTTAGAGTAGTATTTCTGGTAATAAAATTTGCTAGGGAATGTGTCGATAAATGGTAATTCAACAAATTGGAGTTATCTTACGTTAGAGACTTGCAAAAGTATTTTTCAATAAATATAGAATAGAACCACTCAATTATTTTAGCAAAGCGGTTATGCAACATCAAGCGATAAACAAAGATCGCATATCTTATTTTCTGAAATGCTAAATTTTCTTTTACATACCCCTTTAACTGCGAGTATTTTTAGTACAGTCGATCGCTCTAAACGCAAAAAAGAGTGAAGCGAAATAATATGTCATGTATTTATCGTGATAAAGTTGTAAATAAAAAATATGTGTATGTCTACGTATGTATTTTGTAATTAATGATAATAATTACAAAAAAATTACATTAGTTATTTTTAGAATAAATTATTTTTATAATTAGAGGTAAGATAACTGATAAGAAAGATAGTTATTTTATTTTATTTATATATGAAAAATATGTTTATAATTTAGTGGTACATAAGCCACAGCCTCGACGAGTGGTTTATAAAACACACCCTCACTTTAAGGGTTAATCTATGTGAAAATTATTCAATAAATAGGTTCAAAATTCTTGCCGTAATAGATATTAAAAAACTATCATTAGTGGCTTCGGTGAAATGTTGCAATTTATCATAAATAACAGTCTCACAATAAACGCAAAACTTGTGAACAATATAGAGGATGTCAGAGAAAGATCTGATTTATTCTAAACATTAATTACAAAAATACGAAAATGTGAAATGAAATTCTATTTGTGCAAGAGAATGAAAATATCCAACAAG
The DNA here is from genome assembly GCA_013235015.1 of Araneus ventricosus. NCBI lineage: Eukaryota > Metazoa > Arthropoda > Arachnida > Araneae > Araneidae > Araneus > Araneus ventricosus. The sequence continues at coordinate 169,468 of BGPR01000905.1, forward strand.
TTATTTTTACAATACATTCAGTGTAATTCTAGTCAACTTTTTTAGTAGTACGGAGAGTGGATGTCTGTATTCGATTTCCTGCCAAGTGCTTTTTAATATTTCCTGTATCTTTAAACTTCTGCATTGTTGCATAAAATTAAAGCACACTTGGTGGACTTCTATGTTATATGAGGCGAAACTTTCTTTGTACGGTTTTCGGTGATTTTATTTCCGCCAATCACAATACATATTGCGCTTTCTCCTGAGAGGTCGCCACTTTCGTTTCTTGTTACCGCTGCCAAGTAATTGGCGTCATCTAGCGCTGACTATTGATACCAGAAAAATAAACTTTTAATTTTTCTTCAATCTGCCTTTTATTTCACCTTTCCGCACTTTTGTTTTAGAATAATAAAGATCTTTTTCGGGTACCCTGTTTTTTCCGAATTCCATGTAAACAGAGTAAAACAGTATCAATAAATATGTATGCCTTTTAGATATGTCTTATTTTCTTGTAATTGTTTTATTTAGATCTTAATATGCAGACACGGTCATTTTCTTTATCTTATGATGAATCTAATGAGTTTAGTTTAAAATCCAATGAATTTAATTCCTATCCAGTAAATACTGAATCACTTGAGTTAATAAACCTTGAGACGCAGGTGGTTGAACAGAAAATCAAACCGAAATTATATTCGCTATCACTTCATTTAGAGCATCACGATTATTATTTCAATAAAGGTGTTATCAAACTTAAAGTGATTGTTTCAGCCATTTTTTCATTTCCAGGAAATCTTAAAAAAAGATTTAGCATTATTTCCGTTAAAACTGTGTGAAATTTCAGTTTAATAAAAATAATAAACGTGTGAATAATTAATTTATTAATTTTCCATATTCTTCACAATTCCAATTTAAATAATCTCAGTTCATTTAGATTTATCTTTTGTGTATCTCTGATGTCCTCTTTATCAATTAGATTTTTTATTATGGAGGTAAAAGTACCTGTTTTACAAATGAACTCCAAAGTTTTCGATGGTGTACGTGATGGCATCTGGAAACTATCGATGTTAAGGAATTCTATTCATGAATATCACGATTCGTACATTTTCATTAATACAAAAATAATGCTTCACAAAGTACAAATGTGAGTTATTCTCTTTACCAATTGTGTCAAAATTCTGAGGCAGTAATATATATTCACGTAATGTATTTTAATGATGTGTAATAAACTTATCATATATGATTAACAGAGGTTGAGTATGATTGATTTATTGCCATATAAATTAGTTACCTTAAGGTGGCCTGTTCCTCATTCTTAAATCTTCAGATCAAACCATGTATTAATTATGCATTATTCATCAAACTTTTAGCATTTCTATGCCTTTCGCAGGGACTGGATTTAGTTTATGAACCAGCAGCATTAATGCTTCTACATGCAAATGATACTAGGATCCATTCATTATTAACTTCAACAAAATGTTATAATTTCTGCAGTATAGTGTTATGAATCTGTAATACCTTCTCCCTGCCACGTTAGTCTTTTGGAGAGAGCTATTTACAGAGGTTCTTATTGGATGCAAGCCAATGACCCCGACCTTGACGACAAAATGAAGGTTCTGGAAAAAGCAAGAATTATGGCCCTATCTCTCTTAGGAACCACGATATGTAGATTTTCTTGAAAATTCCATATGAAGTCACGCCTTATCGGAAAATCTATAATACAGATGTGCTTAAAGAGGAAGGAATATCTTTGGAGTTTTGTTCGGATGGCGAGTTGGACAGTTATTAGAGGCTGAGAGCCATTGATAGGGCTGTTTCTGTTATCATTAGTGATTTGCAGTCTTTTTGTGTTAGTAATTTGTACTGTTTTTCTTGTTACCTGAGCTTCGTGTTTTCTGGAATATTTGTGCAATAAAGCGTCACTTTCCATTATCCAGCTTCATGAACCACCTTCACCATACACCGACCGAAAACAATTTTCGTAACAATAGGAAGCTAACAATAAATTTGTAAGTACAAATTCAAGATTTCCTACTTGCAGATTTAAGAAAGCTAAAATTTTTTTGTGTTGGTGTGTGTGATCTTTTGGTTATTATATGAATCGCTAATTGCAGAAAGGGAGCACGTCCAAGATACAAAACCTTCCTAAAAGAAGGACGGTTATGGTTTTTAATAGAAAAATGTACAGTCGCGGGAAAAAAGGTATCCACTCATCATTATTACGCCGCTAATCATTTTATCTTAAAACAAAAGGTACCAACTTTCAGGAAATAATGTCTACTAATATATTCCATGTCTAAAAAGTTCCAAAGTCGTCTGCATATTCATAATTGCACTAACTTCAAAATTTCCAATGGAAAAACATATTTTTCTTAAAAAATTTCAAATCTACATAAAAATGTATGCTGGAATATCAAGTTTCATCATCTCAGCATTTTTGGTTTCGGATTTATAAGCAAATGAAATTTTGAGTGTCTAATGTTAAAGTAAAATTTTGAATTTTTATTGATATCTTGAGAAATAATGTAAATATTTACCTAGAATTTTTTTATGTAGTAGTATAAATTATTCTGCACATTTACACTTTTACTTTTTATTTTAAAATAATTTTGAGTGCATGAAATATTTTATCAAAATTGATGTTAAAAAATTTTTGAATAACAACACTTATAAATTTTAACAGTAATCGAAGCAGAAGGACATTTGATAATCCTATGCAAAGTTTCAGCATATTAGTACGAGAAGTTTGGAAGTTACATTAAATTTTCAATTTCCGCTGTAAAACGATGCACTTAAGGAACCGTCTTATATTTAGAAAACGTTTTCATTATTAAATATAATCATCACACCACTTTATTTTTCAAACGTAAATATACAAACATTTTATCTATTTATATATATATTATTAAAACTTTATAAATTAAAGTGGCGTAATATTAATCGATTTACTTTTTTACGCATCAAGTTTTACCGATTGCAAAATGTAGATCATTATTTTGAAAATAACACTTAAAGTGCGAAATAATTTAAAATGCTACTACCGACATTTAAAGACAAGCAGAGAACTTGAGTAAGTAAATGTGGAGACGACCCCTTTTTTGTCGAGAACACAAAATGCCAAATATCTTCCAATCTATTAATGATATATTAACCAAAATTAATATCCTGAGGAATTTTTTCATGAGGAATTTATTTATGGTGTCAAAAAAGGGTGTTGCCATTGAGAATTTTGAAGTTAGTGCCATTTTAAATAGGCAGATGACCCCTTAAGAGAATTTCAACCTTAGAATCTTTTAGTATACGTTATTTCCTGTACAACAGTATCTTTAGTTTTAAAAATGATTGATTAGCGCCGGAATAATGCTGGGTGGATACTTTTTTTCCACGACTGTACATGAAATGTGTAATAGAAGACAGCCTCACACTTTTAGAAAAAATTAAATCCAATTTTGCCTCACCAAAAATATTCTATAAATTTTCTATGTCTCTCATAAAATTAGTGTGTAACTTGTTTCCTTTCTACAGTTAGTGATTTTGTAATACCTTTTATACAGGCACAGCGTTTTCATCATTAACTTTCAAATTTCATGGATACATTTCTATTGTGTTAATTTAACATTTTTAGAATCAATTGAATTTTTTAATCAATTTAATTCCTATGCAGTTTAAAGGATATTATGTCCAGAAAGAAGCACGTGGTTTCAGAAAAAAACACAACTGAAAGCTTATTCACAATCTATCTTTTAGAAATTGTACTTAAGAAACACCACAGCTGTAATTTTGGTGAAGCGGTTATATGTCTTAAAACGATGTCTTTGGATTGAATTCTAAAAGTGTCAATATGGAAAGGTTAAAAAAACATAGCTCATCTTTGTTGAAGCTATGTGGAATGCAAAAGAGTCAGCGAATTTGCTATTTCGTCGCTTACCAAGCAACACCACCCATTTCATTTCTTTTTGAAATTTCAAAGAGGAAGAAAATACTTAATTTTTCGCAAACATTAACGAATATTTCTGAAATTTTTTCGCATCTAGTAGCAACTTATTGGTCTCATGTTCATATCAGATGTGGAAAAAATTCAGAAATATTCGTTATAGGTTGCGAAAAATTGAGTATTTTCTTCCTCTTTGAAATTTCAAAAAAAATGAGAATGGTGGTGTTGCCTGTTAACACATTCTGTGCCACGTTTACCATGGATGGTACATGCTACACTTTCCATTCAGGCCACGTATACCATCGATAGTACACTTGGTACACACTAATGGTACACACTGATCGAAAAAGAACTGATCGCAGCGTCATGTGTGCCATGAATGGTACACGATGTAGTAACTACGCTAAGCAAGCCAATTACTTATGGGTTGACGATATATAAAAATTTTGTGTGATAATATATCAATCATCAAAAATATATTATCTAATTAGACAAAACATCAAATGGCCTGAATGAGAAGCCGGGCAAAACGGTTTGACATTGAATGTGTTATGCTACCATTTCTTGTTACGTTTGGTTTTACGAATATTTTTTGTTTGCTCTATTATTATTTTTCTTTTATAACTTGTCATTGGTTGTGAAACATTTTTCAATGCAGATTATAGTATATTGTAGATAAATCAACTGATTCGAAACATTACATAAAAATTATAATGCCAATTCAATCAAGTTACTTCTGTATCTTGATAATGATTATAGGCTGGATACTATATGGAAATTTCGACATGTAGAAAACCAATATGCTTGATACAACATGCATGATGCAAAATTCATTAAAAAATCTGTACACGGCAAACCGTTAGACTTAGAGTTACCGAATTTGGCAAGTGGTTACTTCTTTTCTTGGGTAGCTTTCAAAATTGTTAATTAAAAATTCATCGAAATTTAAAATTTTTTTCTCAATGACTTCGGAGGATATAATTGCTCAAAAAATCATTTTTCCACCACTTAATTAAACATAGGTCAGAAAAAAGGTTTTGTTTGCGTCTTATGCTGTTCTTATGTTCATCACAAGGTCCATATCAGCTCGATAGTTCATTTCACCGTTGAACACAAAGGAGGCGCTAAGACAGAGTCTACGACGTATCCCAATGAAATGAAACACAAGAAGTGATTTCTCAAGATATAGATACTTACAGAACAGAACGCCTTCTCACCAGTCCGCTCACTGAACGGTTGGATGGGCAAGACGTGTGAATTTTATTTAAGACAAAAACAAACAAAAAACCCAGATATTTACACTATGTACAGGTCAGAAATTACCCTAGTATTTCGTATTAGTGTTATTTTCTTTAGATTTTTCTTTTCTTTTCTTTTTTATGGAGGGGGAGAAGTTCTGGTCATTTGGAGTTTGTTGGTTGAGATCGCTGGAAAGTTGAAGGCTAGGGAAGTCGGAAGAGATCTCTGTTTTCACTGATGAATTTCACTATTCGAGACGAGGTTATTGGCGACTCTTTTCAGCCATTCAGTTTGGCGCTGACCTCTTCATATGCCAAGACACTGTGAGGGCACACTCTGTGGCATAATGAAGTGCCGTGCTAGTTCCTAGAAATGGCGCACAGATGTTGCCTTCGTGACACAGAGAAGCCACATAGGGCGATTTTTAAGAAATCAAGCAAATTTTTAAACTACCTTCTGTTAAAACCAAAGGGTTGAACTTGGAACTTTCTGGATGTAGAATGTTTGAAATTCTCCTGCTGTATTGTGTTCAAATCTTATTTCGAACACACCACAAGCCTCACCAAGAGAACGTGCCTTCAACCTGTTGCCACTCTTTTTCTTCTTTTCAAAACTTTTTCTAACGCTGGTTCAACTACAACATTGTCCTGTGAACTTTCGCTCCAACTATAATAACACACTGTCCTGTTCATACTATCGTTGTTTACAAAAAAGTTGTTGCGTTTGTAAATCGGTACAATTATTTTGAATAGCCCTGTATATATTTTTAATGAATACAGTTTTAAGACTTCTTTCGATGAATTATCATCTCAGTTATGTGACAAACATAACTGTAGATGTTATCTAATGGCTCTCAGCCTTTTGTTAATGTGCGAGCGAGTAACTCCATATTTAGATCTGACTGGTTTTAGGAATTTTTATTTCTCTTCAGCTGGGTTTTTCCCCTTTCTTTAAACAAATGCTTATGAAATAACTTCTTAACCTTCGGTCGGGCACAATACAGATGCTGACACGTTCGGGTGAATCTCATCTGTGAGATTATAGATTATCAAATTGAACTATGCGATCATACGAAGATATTTTGCGCTTTTAAATAAAGTTTTTGCCTTTCCTTGCAATTTCAACCAACAAAATGCCCAGGAATTCAGGAGAGTTGACGTTTGTTTTCCCATCAGGTTTCTTAGCAATGACAACTGTCGTCGATGAGAGACTGAAAAATTAGACATTTTTTGAACAATATATTGGAAATAACGATCAATATCATTGAATTGTGGACTGGGACACAGGTATACGAACTTTTGAAGATTTCTAAAAAGAAATACCTAGAAAAGTTTGGGAAATTAAAAATAAAAGCGTAATCGAACGCAACTCATCTACCAGATGAACGTGCCCGTCCTGTACATACTAGAGAAAAACCACGATAGCCTAATGTGAGTGGTAGGGGGGCAGGAAGCTACTAGAAGTCCCACATCTTCCTTCGTTTAACCCTGCACTTAGGGGCAGAAAAATATGATTGCTTGATCTCAAAGGCGCCCGACGGAAGGTTAATAAACAGGGATATTCAAACTAATTGCACCGATTACAAATGGCTATAAGTTTCTAGTAAACAACGATAGAAAGAAAAAAAAATGAACATTTTACAGAAGGAAGCTTGAAGTTTAGTTTAGGTACCTAATAATTCCACTACATGATCCTTCTTAGTCACAGAGACAAGATACATGAAGTAGTCCATTTCATGTGAAACACTGTAAAGGATGTTCGCTGTCATTGATGCGCGTTTCATAGCTGCATGCATATTCTGCATGTGACTATCAAAATCTTTTGGAAATTTCTTTTTGTCTCTTCATTTCAGTGGGATTTGTTGTAGAATCTGTCTTAACACCTCCTTTACCTGAAACAGTGAATGAACTGAAGGTATACCGTAGAGAAGTCTTCACATGATAGTGGAATGGATTACCGCATGGATGCTGCCCGTGTTACCACGGGAAGTCACATAGGGTAATTATACGTACCCAAGAAAAACTCTAAACCTCCTTTTGTTTTGTGTACAAATTCTTTCTGCATATCATTGTTTACAAGGAAATTACAGCTATTTGTATTTGGTGCCATTGTTTCGAATCACCCTGTACAGTGCTCGGAAAATATCTTACGAAATTATAAAGGGTGGCACTATGAGCGAAACCAAACAAAAGTAAAAAAAAAACTCTATGTAATATGAGTCTAGCACTGCAGGTTTCACGTGGTGGAGTGTGTTGTTTTTCATGAATCGATAGCTTATTAAAGTGGCGTAAGACGATATTCGCCTTATCAGTATTTCAGAACTATGTATCATCATGTGAATCAACAGTTAACAACTAAATTCTGAAATGTAAATTTACGAATTTCAACATGATGCCAATTTTATTTTCGTATAACGATCCATTTAGAAATAATTAAAAATATATCAGAATTTTGCTTTACTTTTAATAAATAAAAATTTCAATTATAGATTTAAGAAATTTCTTCGAAGTGGGCATGGGTATCTCTAAAGTCTATGTGTACTGCATCTGGAAATCATAGATCAAGCAATCTCACTCGAGGAACACTCCCAAAAAACACATACACCTCTTCAGTATACAAGTAGAACTGCCAAGGCAAATGGATGGGAATAATGAATTAATGTATTCTTGTTATTTTAAATGCAGTAAAACCCCGGTTAACGGAAATCCGGGCTATCTGCAATGCCTCTGAAATCGCAAATAAAAAACCCGTACTGTACTGCACGGAAATAATCGCGAAGGCGAGATTTTTTGCAACGATACCCCCAAATTTTTCTTTTGAGCCTCCCCAAGAAGGTCAGTGATTAATTTTAGAATTCTAATATTAAAATTGATGGGTATTACCATTATATATACCATTATATATACCATATTACATACGTGATTATTTACTTGCGCCGGTCAGGCGCATTGAACTCGCCGGTGCAAATATTGCGCCAGACGGAGGGCTAACTTTAATTAAGGACATAAATGTAGCCTGAGCCTTGAATACACTCTACACTGAAAATACTACAGAATTGCATACTGTAATTAGATACAAAGTAGTAACAAATGTTCATGGCTTAACCTTGAAAATCGTTATCCGAAACCGCTCCCCCCCCCTTTATTTCGGTTAACCTGGGTTCTACTGTATGTCATTTTGTAACAAAAAAACCCGCCTCATAAATATATCGTCTTATTCAATATATGCTACACTTATATTGATTTGCACAATTTTTACAACTATAGAGATGACATTTTAAAATAACGAACATACATTAATTCATTTTTCCTTCTTTTTTTGACTTGTTCACTATTAGCTGCATGCGGATGATATATGCATTTTCTTTTATTATTACTAGAGATTATATACAATAACAGTGAAATAAATGTGTTAATTTATTTTGTGTAGAATATTTTAGAACAGGTATGATTGAGGAATATATCCCACTGAGACCATTTTTACAGATCATTTAAGATTAAATCTGTGAAATTGTTTTCCCCTCAAATTTCACGTAATATGGCACCCGCTTCATCAAGAAGTTTTAGGAATTAAACTGTTAAATAAAAATAAGGTAATTTATTTCCCACTTTCTTCAGAAGAAGTCTCATAAATCTGTGTTGTTTTCATCAGACATTACAGAGATTGAAGAACGCATAACTAATAGTATCTTCACGGAAAACTAATTGTCACCTTAATAGTACATGTGTGCATATTTGATAGTTGTAAATCCAGCGGCATTGCAATCAGAGAGCAACCTACCCCCCCCCCCCCCCCCAAAAAAAGAGGTACATACAAACACTTTCTTTTATTGGAGATTACAAATTGTAACTTTTGAATGACTGTGTTAGAATTTTTTTTATTAAATATTCGTCAAAAGATATAATAGTAGAATTTAACTGATCAATGTCATTTTTGCAGATAAATTTAGTTTCAAAAAAGCGTTTATTATATTTTTACTATATACTTATTTTTACTTGCTTACTTATACAGTAGTACCCCTCTAATCCGAATCTCGCTAATCCGAACCGATTTTATTTTCGAAAATTATATGTAATCGAAAAGATTACCTGAAAAGATTTAAATATACGTAGTAGAAACAAAAAAACTACTTTTTCAGCATACATAATTTTGTACACTTTGAGTAAATTAATGTAATTCGCCGTAAGATAAGGTCACTTCATACAGGAGCACATCCATTATTCTAATGAAAAGGGGAGACATTCTCTTTCTATTGCTTTTGAATAAAAGAATTCAGGTGATAGTAGTACTGAGTGCTTATAACTTACATTTTTTTTAGCACACATCTTTTTCTGTTCTATTTTTATCGGAATTTCGGGTAATCCGAATTTTTTGTAATCCGAACAGGCACCGGTCCCAATTAGTTCTGATTAGCGGAGTTCTCTTACTTATTTTACTTACTTACTTATTTTTACTTACTTACTTATTTTACTACTTTTACTTATTTTTACTTACTTATTTTACTACTTTTACTTATTTTTACTTACTTACTTATATTTTACTTATTTACTTATTTTACGACTTTTACTTACTTATATTT
>BGPR01000905.1:179383-193571 GCA_013235015.1 Araneus ventricosus
GGTTTTCCTGAGAGATTAGAGAAATAGGAAGACTGTATAACTAATAGTTTCTCCACGGAAGGCTCCTGGGAAGATTCCGCGTTCCAAGAGAATACATGATTTTAATTCAAGCATTAAATGCAGAACTCGCTTATAATTTTCGCCGCTAAATTATTTTTAACCCATTTAGAATGAGAATTCTCTAACGACCGAATCATGGGATGAGAGTTTAAGAAAAGAAAACCTTCTTCCTGTGTGTATCAAATCCGGTTTGAAATCATGCATCAAGACGCGAGAATTCAGTTTACCTTTGCTTTGTTTTGCGATTCAATTCAAATTTTACTCTGAAGCATGGCTGAAAATAATTATTTTTAAATTTTAAGATAATGCAAATAAAGAATGAACCTGTTATAATCTAATTTTGATCAGAAAGCAGCTTCTGAGTTGATATTCTGCTTTGATTGTAAGACTTGCCACAAATGGCAGTTCAACATACTGAATTGTGTGTGTGTACGTATGCGAGTGCGAGTTAGTGTTAAAATTTTAAAAATTACTACATTCTTCAGGAAACATTTATATAAAATATTTTTTTATTAGTTTTATCTTAATAAACTAAACATACTAAAAATAATCTTGGACAGTTAAGTGTTTATGGTATGAGCTCCACCTATCCAAATTCACAGATATGTTTTCAGGTGAGTTATGGGGGGGATCTGTGGGTGATGGGGCCCACATATACAGCGGATCTTTGTTCAAACCTGGAACCCTCAGGGACAAAGGCTGAGACCTCACCACTAGACCACCACGGTCCCTAAGAGGAGGGGGAAAACGTGTGTATAGAAATATAATAGGCAAAATTTCATACAAGACTTTCTTAGTTCTTGAGGGTCAAGTTGCGTCATAGAAATAGTTTTCTGAATATGGGACTTTTTTAAAATTTAGTTTCCTAGTACAGTGAAAAAAAATCGAGTATTTGCTTCAGAAAAGCACCTTTTCGTGTTGACGTTTCCTCTGATTTAATGAATTTCACAGTTTTGGTGTAAAGACTACATAAGAAAGTTAATCCAATTAATTCGTATTGTTTTCAAGTTATCTTGTTCAAATACACACGGACATAATTTCAAATATGTGCTTTTAAGGAATGACAGAGGTTCTAAATGTCGCAATTGATTAAAAGTTTGAGGTTGAATGTTTGGACAATCTTGTTGTAGCTTCTCTTCGTATTTGAAGAAGTGAAAAATGATTTGCACACCACTTGTGTTTGATCTTGAACTTCAATTACTAGTCAGCAGTCAGAAATTACCTGTTGAATTCAAATCGTGTAAAAAAAGTGTATTTTACAGGTATATTAAGAAAAGGTGAATGTCTTTTTATTCTAAGTAACTACCTTATACAACTGTGTATTTATGCCATCGCTCATACAAAAATGATGATGCAGATATCAAGCCTCCTTTTGCCTTCTCCTCCAGCTTCTTCGGAGCCTGAGAATCGTTTCCCCTTCAGCAAATTCTTCATCCGAGGAAAAAGTCACATAGTGCTAGATCAGGATAGTAAGCGGGTTGTGGATTGTGATGTTTTGAAAGTGCGTAGTGTAGTGGACAACAGGAGGGATCTGTGAGCTGGTGCCTTACAGTGATGGCGTACCCACTAATTGTCTTTTCCCACGATGGGAAATTTTAAATGCCTATAATCAAGAGCTAGACGGTTGCTCTATACGTATTTGATCTGGTTAAAACCAGTTCTGACTACTCAGTCACATGATGCTCTTCACTTGTTCTGAGGGAAAGGCAATCATTCATTTGCATTTTGAAATTATTTTAAACATTCTGGAACTTTTTGAATGCAGTAGTTTGAACAAGTAATAATGAATTAACTGAACATAAAATTAATGATTAATTTTCGAAAAGTAGAGATTGAAATCCCTCAGCCTGAAATCGAACGAACTGAATGCATTGTAGGACGTGGACATTTGACAATGATTTCAAATGAAAAAAAGATGCGTTTGAGGGAACTCGGATCGGAAAATGGTGGCTAAAGGAAACAATCCATATATTCCTTTGATTTATTGTTCGTTAGTTCTTTTTAGCTTTCTTGTATACGAAGTACACAAAGAGAAATTAATGTAATTGTCAAAGAATTGCAACCTCTGGATTTTGATGAGTGTACAAGTTTTAGATATCCCTGAATCCCCAAAACGTATTTTTGGAATTATGTCTGTCTGTGAACACGGTAACTCAAAAACGCATTGAGCTAGATGGATGTAATTTCGCATGTGGCCTTTTCTCCATAATTGTCCATCTGTCAAACTTTGGTTGAAATCCTTCCTCAGGAATTCTGTCGTCTATCCGCGCGCATGAGAACACGAAGACTAATAAGAGAAAATAACCAGATAAATAAAATTTGGTACACAGTTTCATCATCGGAATGGTAGATCTGTATCAAATTTTAAACCGAATCCATCAACGGGTTCACAGTGTGTTGGTCTCTGTATTCGCGTGCATGTGAACGCGATAACTCAAAAACGCAACAACTTATATAAATGAAGAAGAGAAAGAAAAAATAAAAAAATTCAAAATGGAGGAACTCGGCCATGCACTTTCTCAATAGTCCAAAAATTAAGTCAGGATTTTGTTTCTGTAAGGGGCTTAACTCTATCGATACGGGACCGTCCCATACGCCCCTTCAAGCAAAAGACGGTAGCCGTCCGAAACGTCCGAATGTCACTCTGAAATTTCCACCCCCTTTCGTTAAGTGTGATTGATTTCACAGCCGCGGCGCGTGCTTTCTTCGCTAGAGTGGCTCGCTAAGATGTGTTTGGAGAAAAGGGGATTTTTATTAGAATTCGGACAATGCCAGCTATCATTGTGTTTTTTGAGGGGGAAAATGAATTTCCCTTATCTTTGGTAGAGAAACTCGTATGTTCTCGTAATTTGTGGTCCCTTTATTTGAGTGGCGTTAGGAATCAGATGGTTAACAAAGTGTTAAAAATTATACCCCCTTGACTCGAAAAATACCGAAATGAAAGAGTAAAGAAAAAGAAAACTCCAAAAAACAAGGAAACACAAAATCAAACAAAAATTAACAGGAAAAGAATACTTAGTTCCCAAGAATACATCATAACTTCCTGCCCCTTTTTTGAATTTTTTTATTCTTTCTTTCTCCTTCCATAGTTATTTTGGTTTCTCCTGCATTCGCGAGTTACTAACAAAATGATTATGTTAACTTTGTAAATCTCTTAGTTTTTTATTGTGTTGATATTACTCCGATTTATTTCAATTTTTTTTTATATTTCTTCATATTTCGTATTATGCAAATCAAATTTGATATCTCGTCTTGTAACCAAAACTGTAGATCTATATCAAATTTTGGTTTCAATCCAATGAAAAGAAAATGTTCAAATTGCATACTTGGGTTTTTTCATTATACTACGAAGCGCAATAAATGCTATATTGTGTCACTATATCACTATACTCAAAGTCGAAAGAGTGAGCACTCCTGCTCGCTTTGCTCGTTCTCCGATTCCCACGACAATAAAAATCAGAGTACTAGTGGCGGTCTTAGCCTTGCCGAAGGTCCGCAATTTTAACCTTCCGTCGTGCTCATCTAATCGGTGAGAGGAAGCACCGATATATTTTTGTGCCCAAGTGCGGGTTTTATAGATAAAGGTGTGAGACTTTTAGTAGCTTCCTGGCTCCCTACTACTCACACTAGGGTATCGTGTTATTTTCTCTACTGCTGTTTTGATGTAAGAGACGGGCACGTTAATCTGGTAGATGAGCGGCGCCCCATTACGTTTGTATTTTTGATTTCCCAAACTTTTCTCAATATTTCTTTTCATATACCTGCAAAAGTTCGTATACCTCTGTCCCAGCTCCAAATTCAATGATATTGATCGTTATTTCCAATATATGTGATATTCCGCCCACGCACCGTCAAGGATGCCGTCTGGAACCGTAATTTAGAAGCAACGATTGGCAACGCTCTACGAGCACACGTCACGTGACACGACGAATCTCTTCTCTTGCTAGCGACAGAACTGAGCCTGCCTTTGCGAAGAACAGACGTGATTCGATTGAGCGATGGAACACGACGCCTGAACTGCCGTGATGATTGACTAACTTAACTTGATGTGCAGGGAAGTAGCCGCCCTCTTAATTCTTTTACTTTTTACTTCCTTTCTTTTATGTTCGTCCCTTGTGTTCATGTTGTCAATTAAATTTCTATAAAAGCAGAACTGTGTCCTCACCTGCCTACGAAATTTCACACTTCACCACTCATGGAACCTAGGCTCCCATACTACATATAATTTTTCAAAATTGTCGAATTATTTCAGGCTCCCAACGCCAACAGTTGTCATTGCTGAGGAACCTTACGGGAGAACAAACGTCAACTCCCTCCTGCGTACCTTAACATTTTGTTAGTTGAAATTGCAAGGAAATGCAAAAAAAGCTATTTTAAAATGAAAATATAGCTTTGTATGGCCAAATAGTCCAGCTTGATAATCTTTTCCTTAAGCCTAAACAAGAATTTAGCTTTTAATCTCACAGATGAGTTGCGCCCGAACGCGCTAATAGTTGTATTGCACCCAACGGAAGGTTAATGTTGACATCTTTATTGGGGAATTTACGAGGAAGTCAAGAGGAGACAACCCTCGCTGGTTTTAAATGAGAGTTAGAGACCAAATGAAAGCGTCTGAAAAGATAACAGCTCACTCAATTTATTCGCAAAATTTGGAATAAGCTTTCATCCCATTAAATTTGTTTATTTCAATACGCATTGCAAGTATGGTGCGGACAATGGCGGTCTAGTGGTCTCGGCTTTGGGGCCGAAGGTTCCAGGTTCGAAACCCGATTACGCTGAAGATACACCGTATGTGGAGGCTATTTCACAATAAATCATCTGTAGTGGCCTCCCGCTGACGTGGTACGGACGCTTGGAAAGGGAGTGCCAGCTCTGGTGTCATCCTTCTCATCTCACCGCGGTTCAAAATTATGAAGTCGGTCCCCAAATAGCCATCGTGCTGCTTCAAAACGAGACGTTAAAATAACTAAAACTAAACTACTTCAACGTTAGATATTAACTCCTTATAATAAAATTATCTCCAGAAGTCGATGGAGTTAACTCATGACTGCAAATAAGCTGCTTCAATTAGTTTTTGGAATCCATTTCGTATCATGTAGGAAGAATGCGTGTAGTTAGATGTTAGATGCCATGCACAATTACGTTATCCATGTAGTTGACGTTATGTAAATTAACTCTAATTTACAACATATGCCATAGTATCGTACAAAATGCAATTTATTTATATGTAATCTTATTTGTTGGTGAGAAATTTATATTGGCTATGTTGGTTTCCTTTAAAAATAGTTAGTAATTTTTTGAATAGTTTCAAAAACATAAACTTCTCGAAGAGCTTAAGAAAAATAAGATAAATATCACATTACGTGAAATTTTTCATTTGTTGACATATGAATCGATTGATGATAAAAGAGGATATCCGACATCTAGCTGAGAACTGCTATATTGATGTCAAAAAGGCTCTTCTGCGATGAAGCCTACTTCTAACATCACATGGAACTTTGATGCTGTACCAAAACTTGGCTGTGAATGGTAGAAGCCCCGTTTTTACACCAAAGCGGCATTCACCTTCTTCCAATTAAAAACAAAAATAAAAATGTAATTCCGCCGAGAATGCAGAAATCCCCCTTTTAACATCAATCGATCCATATGTTTTAAACATACCAGGATTAAAAATTCATCAAAACCAGAGGATAGCACTGTTCCGCAGGGATAATTCATATCGAAATCACCCCGGCCAGTACGAAGCCGTCCGACGCATCTGAATCATCCGGTCGCTGCGACAGGAGCACGGTACTGCGATCAGTTACAAAATGGCCATCACCAGCCCATGCACCACCACCTCCCGTAGGATGTGCGTCCCATCATCGGAGATGTGACCAATACAACCACACCACCATTACTATATGAAGAACCATTACTATATGAATTATGTAAGTGAGAACCTCTTTATTTAACAGGCGGCTTCTCAACTATGTTCTGGTGGTGTTCTCCAGAGGGACGTACCACAGGGGTAAACTATCGTGAATCCAATTTTGCTGATTTTGATGCCTTTATCGTATTTACGTTACACTGACCACATTTTCGGATGGTTAAAGTATCATAACAGTAGGTTTAAAAAATAGCTGCTCTCGAAAAAAGAACGACACGAAAGAAATACAGCAGGCGATTCAGTGCCACCTGGAACTTCTTCTGGCTCTCTTATAAAATGTTAAAATTATTAGGATAGCTTACTTGTGACGAACAGAAATATCAAGCAAAAAGATATTAACACGTTCGCTGCCAAGTCCCGCGCCATCACGTGGTACAGAGATTCGGATTCTCTATCTAATTAGATGACTCCTTCTGTACACCATAACAGAGAAGGAGGCATCTAATTAGATAGCAGGTGTGAATCAAACGGTGTCAGCGGCAGCGGACGTGTTAAAAGCTACATAAAAATGCAAATCCTTTCTTGCTTGTTTCAAATTTTAGCACAGACGCGCTAAATTTCCTGACTTTTAACTCTCAATGTCAAAGTAACAGAACTCATGCTGCTGTGTATATAAACGCTTTACTTGAACAAGGATAGTGGTGAAAGCAAAGCCTAAGATTTGTTAAAATGAAGGTGTGGTATAGGGTTATTTCATAATGAATATTCTAAAGAACATGGTCGACACAATCAACTATGGTAATTAAGATTCAACTTACCATGCCAGATGAAAACGACCGGTTGTAGACTTTTGATTAGAAAATTCGCACATTTTTCATTGTTAATATCCTTTTTCTTTTGCTCATTTTGATAAAGACGTGTAATCTATTGTTATTTACCACGTCACAAATTGGAGAACTATAAAGTAAATGTTCGCCCATATTGTAAAATATTAAAATTATATAATATTTTCATTACAAAAATTAAAATATGTTTGGTAGACATAATTTTAAGACATTCTCAGTTAGTGAAGAGATTCCAGGGTCACTAAACTGTACACTAATCAGTTAGAGAAATGAATAAAATCGCAGCAGTTGACTTTTTGATTTTATAGTTAGTTATCAGTAAGAACCGTAACACCTGACAATACAGGAAGTCCATGAGCTAACGGTAAGGGAAAACACACATGAAAAGAATTTTTTAAATATATTAATAGTTTCTATTCAGAAAACTAATAGGACGCTTTCGCGTACAAAGAGAACACTCGATTTGATTTCGAGCGTTTAATATCGATTGCACTGAATTTCGATAATAAATTGTTTTCGAATTATTTACAATGAAAGCTTTGTAACTACCAAACTATTATTCACATTTAAAACGAGGACTTCTTCCCGAATGTCGTCTCCACTTTGGATTCATCCGGGTTCTGCGATCCATTTAGATGTGAGAATTCAGATTACATTTGTCATACAATTAAAATTTTACACAAAATCAGCACTGAGAAGGTTGATTTAAAAACATCAGAGAATCCAAATGATGGATTTATTTATTTGAATTAAGCTGTGATCAAAAATTTTCGCAGAAAGAGATTTGTAACGCTTCTGGTGACAAGAGATTACTGTAAAGTTTCAAGGTGAACAAATTTGATTTAGCTTACGTCAGATACTTGTAAAAAATTTCATAACAGATAATAGCACCGAATTATTGGTTTAGTAAAGTTGTTATAAAACACAAAATGACTTAACACGTTCTCATTTCTTATTTCCTGGAAAAATAAAACAACTTAGCATTATTTTGTTAAAGCTATGTGATAAATGAATTTCTGAACAGTTTTTATTAGTAAAATTATAGACATTAAATCATTCTTCAATAATTATTACGGCGAAACATGACAGATTCTCAGAACCAAATGACTGAAAATAAATTTTGTGAAAAATAATTTTTTACATTTCATACATATCAATTCAAATGATTGCAATGAAGTTGAGATTGCGGTTTACATTTTTTAATTTTTTGTTATTATTTAGGCCTTATTATGAAAGCATAATGTTGTCTCCATTTTAACAGATCTCATGGTCAAGGGATTTATTTCCTTATGCTCATTATGCAATTTATATTCTTTTAGAATCTATTAAGTTTAATTCCGATTTATTAGGTAGATTCCTTATAGAAAGTCTACCTATTACAATGGTTCTCATGACAAGACTTCCGAAATGTCGTGTCAGGAAGCTGCATGAAAAACTGTAGCTTTCGGAAAATTTCTGCAGATTTTCATCGATCATGACCACTAGAACCCAAAACAAATATATGTATAAATCATTGCCATGTTATCTTTTGAACACGGTAATTAGAGTAATTTTGATCAGATTTTAACCAGCTAGGGATATGTTGTAAGGGCAATGAAAATCTCGGCCGAGTTTGTAGATGGACTATCCAGCTCAATAGGAGGAGGAAATGGGGGGGCGGTTGAAATTGCCATTTCACCATAATTCCCTTATGATTGAAGATAAAAAGAAAATTCAACCTAGGCGAATTATTGCATAATCACTACGAACAATATTTGTATTGAAAGTTTTTATAGCTACAGTTGCTTAGAAGTTATGAGCTGAAAACTGATTTTTAACTTCCCCCTTAAATTAAACTGCCTTTGAACCTATGCACGTTAAACCTTGCTGGAAATCTCTTATTTGCATTTACTTCCACTCTCTTTCATTCTTGTAGCTCTCATCCTAATGAAAATAGAGGACGAAATGTTCTTTCCCTTATATCTCCAGACAAAAGAAATCTACTTTTGCTTTCCGGCTTGCCGACGGGGATATTTAATTAGTGCATCATATGCGTCAATAAGTAAAAAAAAATACGTAGTTAAAAACAAAATAAAACTGAACTCCTATTCGGTATCTCCTCTTTCCAAAATTAACTGAAATTTTGCATTAATAGTACCACAATTTTTACTTTAATAAAAGGATTATATAACATAAAATGATACGAAGCCTCATGGCTTTTCTGCTATAATTTCCATCGGTGAAACAGGAAATTTGGCACTTTTGTGCTTAAAATTGTTTTTTTTATTCGAGTTATACATTCTGACTTGAGTGCAGAGAAGACGAAAGACCACATCAGGAAACTTATAAGCCTTTCAGATCATCCTACTCCATTCATTCGTTCTGAAGTTCTCTTTGCTCACATGTATTCTAAATGCAGTTTCCCCGACAAAATGGTCCCTTTTGCTCAAATACCCATAATAAATCTATTTCAGAATGTCATACGCACTCCTTTAAGCGGTTATTAAGACTTTAGTAACATCCATGTCTCTTACAATAATTTTATTCTATAAGGGTTTTTCTCTTTTTTCCTATTTATTTCATATTCAGTCTTGGTGTGTTTTTTATACTTCGGTTTAAACAGCAATTGAGACTGAACAGAATTAGCCTTGCACTGGTACTCATGTACACAAACCAATCTTAGTAGGCTTTATCGCCTCTTGGAAATAGCATTATTCCAATGAGTTTTTGTGAAAAGTCTTTCACTAATAGACATGAATCATCCATCATCAATAACCACAGATAAACATTACCTCAGGCGCAAGAATCACACAATAAACTTGTGAATCATAAATTTTCCTCATTCCAAAAATGATGATTTAAATACTCTCAATGCATCGAAGTCTACTTTTATTGTATGTCTGATGTGGTGGTAAATATTTAGAACCATTATTATAAAGGTACATTGATTTCCTATCATGTAATTAACCTTATATAAGTTTTGGCTCGTGCGTAAGAATCTATATAATGAAAAGCTTTCTTTTCATAAATATCACGATTTGTACATATTCTGTCACTACATCAAGTGTGCTTTGCAATTTATGAATGTGTGTGATTGTCTCCATCCACCATACACATTCTGAAATAGCAAGAGATATCCAAGCAAAAATATCTTTTTTTTAATGATGTGTAAAAATTTAACATGCGTGGTAAACTGAAGTTAAATATAATCTGAATCTATTGCTGTATGTATAAGTCACGTTCGAGCGACATAAATTCTTCTACAGATTAAACATGTTGTAAGATCAAACTATGCAATATTTATGTGCAATCCAGTTCCAAGTCTTTTTATCATGAAATGCTGCACAGAAAGCTAAGAAAAAAACAGTCCTATATCAGCATATATGTGCTCCTTGCTATTCGTTCTATTAACAGTAGACCTCGCGTGAAAAAAAGATAAAAAAATTTGCTTTTCATCGCAGTGTTGAAATATTTAGCCTAATTTCCGATTGATAATTATTCACAAAAGTCTCTACTTTTATCATTGTTCACAAAATTATAATTGCATGTCTGCTTTCATTATCATTAGAAAATAAATTACAATGAAATCATTTGCTATTATCGGTATATTTGGAGGCATTATGAATGGAGTTCCGTTTGGCTAGAATCGCTGAGAAACTGAACATGACACGAAACGGTGCGATTAAATCGGCCATTATCTTGAAACGGTATAAAAATAAATAAAAATACTTACACATACTTCGCTTTAAATTACTTCAAAGATATTCATGAGAAATTCGAAGCAAATCGAATTATAGGTTTGATCGTGAAACCGTAACAACCAAATTTTTTGACAAACAGAAGTCTTTCGGAACAAACAGAAACAGAACAGTCGAGTTAAAACAAAACATCGGTTAGCTAGATCAATTAAAAAGCATTTATCATAGTTTAATTTCATTAGAAGACTTAAGTTTTCAATATTAGAACAAGGAGTTTTAGAGATAAAATTTCTTAAATAAAAGTACGAGCAGCTAACATTCGTTTCCTCCCAACTGAAAAGCCCGTAAACTCGTATCGGGTATCTTGAGAGATCGGAGAGAAGTGAAGAGAGCGTAACTAATAGTTCTTCCACGAAAGGCTCTTAGGAGATTCCGCATCCAAAGAGAATACTCGATTTTAATTCGAGCGTTAAATGCAGAACGCGCTTGTAATCTTCGCCGCTAAATTATTTTCAACTCGTTTAGAATGAAAACTCTCTAACGACCGAATTATAGGACGAGTTTAAAAGAGGAAAACTTCTTGGCAAGTATCAGCTCTGCTTTGGATTCATCCCTGCTCCGAATTCCATTAAGATGTAGGTTTGCTTTTCCTTTGCTTTGCTATTCAATTAAAATTTAACTCTGAATCGGTGTTGAAAATGGTGTTTTAAACTTTTGGATAATGCTAATGCACATATTTAAATTTAAATTTGACGAAAAGTTGGGTTCCTGATCTAATGTTGTGGCAACAATTCCTTCATTGTTGTTGACTAACGGTGGGTCAACCGCTCCAGCTAAGGTTGCATTAAATATTCAAAAAAGCATCATTTTTCATGAAAATAATTAATTTAAAGTACGTTTCAAATGCTTGCAAAGGAATAAAGTCCAAACTGCTAAGGACGTTATCTCTATAAAACTCAAGCAATAATCTTTATATTTAAATCTTGTTTAGCCATAAATAATTTTCCCAGAATTGTGTACAAGTTTTTGAAGTTGATTTTTGACTATATGATTACGTATGCTATTCTCAAAGTATCTAGTGTACATAAAAATGTATATACGTACTCTACTGTTATTCTTTGCTACAGATCTTTACCATTTTAAAGTATATTTCTGAAGAGCATATTTTAGGAGGTTAAAAATTCGTTGACCATTGAATTATTATTGGTATTTTTTACTTCATGTGAGATTTTACGTATTCGAAGCATTAGTGATGAAGAAAGTCTATGTAATTGTTTAATGGTTAACGGAAATTGGAAAGAGTAACTGAATTGTAAATATTTGAAGAAAATTATCAATAAAAAATTAAATGTAAAATTGTATTATCTGGAAATAAGATAATGGAAGCCAGTCTGATGTTCAGAACATAAACATAAATTCAATCATACGTATTTAGATGCCAACGGCAAAAATGTTTCCTCTACTTCTTCATTTGATTCCTTTCCAAAAGAATATAATGTTCACACTACTAAGACTTCATTTAGTTATTATTTATGTCGGTTAAAAAAGTGGGTCGGGTTTAGAAAAATCGCGCATAATTTACTTGTCATATTCCCATAACTTAATATTTAACTCCGGAAATAATAAAAAAATCGTGAAAAGTAAGAAATCTTCCAATAAAATATCCATTAATTGTACTTCAGACAGTTCGTGTACTTGAATAAACACATGTTTCGTTCATTACCATATTATAAATTTACGAGCCCACTAATGATATAATTATTCGTTTTTTTTAAAAAATGAATTTGATTTATGTCGTGAATTCATGAATATATTATTAATATTTCTCAGTTAACTTTCTGTAAGCAAGGGCTCGTTATGCTTCGTAAATGGGCTTCCATTGTTCTTCTAATATTTGAGCAGACCTTTATGAAAAGATATTTATTAATTTATTTGATACACTTTAATGATGGCATTTTTTTCATAAATTCAATTTCCAAATAATTTATGCATTTAACGATTGGACGGATTTTGACTTTAGGTTAAAAAGTAATAAAATAAAATAATTTTTTGAAAAACACACTTTTATTAATATAACAAAAAATATAAGCTAATTCATTTAGCAAAAAGTCTGAAGAAACAAAACAAAAATTGTTAGAACGCTAGGCTGTAATAGAAATCGTTTGAAAAATACTTCAATTTTAATTACATTCCTAATATATTTCAATTTTTAATTAATATTTTGTTTTTATTATAATAATTGAGGCTTAATTTAAGTATCTTTTTCTATCTAGTGTTCGACGATTTTACGGTTTATATTTTGATATCTAGATTTTTGATAAAAGCAATTACTTATTAACTCGTAGAATAGTAATAAGAGCGTGTTCGTTAAAAATCGTTTACATTGAAATTATTTTCTACTTTTGAGCCTTTAATATATTTCATAAAAAATTCTTGTAGTTATTATGGAATCTTTAAACTAAATTTTTCTCGAATTTACTACTTAGTGACATCTCATATTTGGAATCAAAAATTACTTTAAATTTATCGCTTAATTAAAGATAAGTTCTGAAAATATTAAAATATTAAATTGCCATAGGTAGCATGCAACTGCTTAAAATATTAGAATGCAGCACATTAGTAAGCTAGAGAAGAACTGATTACGAAATTCCATCTTTATTAGCATCAATTTTATAAACACAGAAGGAACCAAAGCGCTCAAAATCGCGTGATGAAATGCAAACAGAAAAAGGATGCTTTAATTGTGAACAAGTAAAACAGAAGACATCCGTCAGCAATCCAGGACATGATCACACGACATAGTGACTGATCTCTTAAAAACTCCCCATCTCTGCTTCTTCAAAATTCTAAATAAAATGGTATCATTTATCCCTAAATCACTCCTACTGTATTGAAGCACTCAGTTTTGACCCAGGAAGTTAATTCTTCACATTAAGTCAGTTGCTTAGCAAGTCGTTTAAAAATGTATAAGCGTATAAAACGATACTAAAATTCATTCATTGTAATTTCGTGATGCTTTAATTGGGAACAAGTAAAACAGAGGACCACCATCTGCAATCCAGGACATGATCATAAGATTTAGGGAGTGACCTCAAAAACTTCCACTTCTCTACTTCTTCAAGAATCTACAGAACTTGGCATCATTTATCCCTAAATCGCTCCCACTGTATTGAGGCACTCAGTTTGGACACAGGAAGTTATTTGTTCACATTAAGTCGATTGCGAGTAAGCAGCATAAAAAATGTTTAAACGTATCAAAAATATTAAATTTAATTCTTTGTAGCTTTGTGATGATTTAATTGTGAATAAGTAAAAGAGAGGACGCCTTCTGCAATCTGCTGCATGATGACAAGATTTAGTAAGTGACCTTAAAAACTCCCGCATTTCTGCTCCGTCAACAACCTGAAGAAAATGGTATCATTTATCTCTAAATAGCCCTCATTATTATCAGGCACTCAGTTTTGAAACAGGAAGTTAATTTTTCACATCAAGTCAATTGCTGAGTAAGTAGTATAAAAAATGCATAATCATATTCAAAATAATATAATTCATTCTTTGTAATTGTTGACGCTTTAATTGAGAACAAGTAAAACAGAAGACCGCCATCTACAATCTACGACATGATCACAAGATTTAGCGAGTGAAAAATATTAAAAGTCATTCTTTGTAATTTTGTGATGCTTTAATTGAGAACAAGTAAAACAGAGGACCACCATCTGCAATCTACGACATGATCA
>BGPR01000905.1:193667-209680 GCA_013235015.1 Araneus ventricosus
CATTAAGTCGATTGCTGAGAAAGTCGCTTAAGTGCAGTGATAAGCTCTAAGCCTGGTAAACGATCATATATCTAAATGCTGTTCTATGCGCAGCTCGATTAGTTTGTATTGATCAACTAACTTAATCTAATGCATTTAGTTCCCCCATGGGAAAGTCAACATAAGACGTCCCCCATAAGTTTCCATCGATTTGTGATCCATTACTTAAGAAAATCCATAAATCAAGATCCTCTCCCCTCCATCCCCATAAGTTTAGTCTTAAGGTTATTTTCGGCCGAAGCTCATTTTAAAAAGTACGTGATATATTGCTTTTCTTTTAATAAATTTTTCATAAAATTGACGATGCATATTCTCAAGTTTTGTATTTTTCTGTTGTGGATGGAAGATTTTGCTTTTACTTTTAGAAAAGTAACTGTACAATGTAAGGGGATTTTTCTGTTAGTCTTCGGACGGAGTTGTGACAGGATATTATTCGTCAGGGATCCGTTAAAAATTATTTATCAGAAAACGCAAAAGTTTTCCACAGTCGGTGATGATTTTGGAACAGTTCGATGAGCTGTGATTGTTTTTAGGGATTTTTTTTGGCAAATATCACTTGAATCTCTAATTTTAATACTGAATTGTCAAAATGTATGCCGGATGATGGTTTAAAAAGATCCATGACTGTTAAATTGCAGTTGACGATGCATATACCCAAGTTTTGTATTTTTCTGTTCTACACGGAAGATTTTACATTTACTTTTAGAAAATCTGCAGTACAATGTTGAGGGAGTTTTCTATTCGTCTTCGTCGATGAATCACAATTTTTCACATTATTAAGCTACATTTATGTTACTCATTGGTGGTTACATTGGTACATTTAGTAGACAGGACACTTTCCTAGTATATGACAATAATCAATAATTAGGCAACCCTATCTATATTTATCGTTATCATATAATTTTAACTCATGTGTAACCCACTAGTTATTCTCGCTGTCCCTATGCCGCAGATGCGCCATGGATTTCAATTTTCAGAGAATACCAAATGCCCAATGAATATTAGGGACATTTTGACATACCAAATAAAAATATTTTGATATGAATGCTTACACTGTTTATATATCAAAATTCGCTTAAATTTGGCCAGAAATCGAGTGCTCGGTCATGGGTATATGCAGTTAACGTCATGACTCTTACACCATATGGAACAGTTAGAAAAAAGAAACATTTCACTTCAAAACAACATATTTAATTTTTTGTTCTAAAAATATAAACATTCCTCGCATTTTTAAATATA
Source organism: Araneus ventricosus (assembly GCA_013235015.1). Taxonomy (NCBI): domain Eukaryota; kingdom Metazoa; phylum Arthropoda; class Arachnida; order Araneae; family Araneidae; genus Araneus; species Araneus ventricosus. Next base: position 194,946 of record BGPR01000905.1, read on the forward strand.
TTATACTTCCATGCATATGATATAAACTCTAGTTTTCACCGTACTTTATTGTTAGCATTCATTAAATACAGAGGGTGGTCACACATTTTTAGAGCGATTTCGTTCCGCTGTAAGAAAATTATTTATTTTCACAACAAATTACATTTTAGAAACTATAAGTTATCATTTGCACCATGACATTTTTGTTTACAAGCAAAATAGAGGTTTAAAAGAAGCGATTTACGTTTTTGCTCTTTCCATTAAAGACGCTGTGAAAGCAATGATTTTTTTATGTCTAAAGCTACAAGAGGTAATATTGGTAAAAAGAAAGGAAAAAAACCGTCCAAGTTTGGTTTCAAGTGGGAAAATTGTTCCAAATACGTATCCAAGGAAAAAACGCAGTTCTTCGAATATTGCAAAGGTGAGATCTTTAATGTTAAAAGAAAATCCTCTAGGTCAAAGATTTGTTCCAAAATCATTAAAATGCTCAGTATCATCTGTAAACAAAATTATTAACACTTATTTGAATCCCAAAAAGTCAAAAAATACAATTTTCATCTTCTTTCTCCACGTCATATAGCTGAACGCAGAACACGCCACAGAATTCTTTATAAAAAGCATTTATCCGGACGAAAATGGAAAAAAAATGTTGCAACAATAGATGAAGCTTTAGTTTATTTAAATGATTGCAAGAAAAAAATTCAGTTTATTATCATCAAAGAGGACAAAAAAAAATCGTCTTAAAACATGGTTCAAAGAATCTAAAGAAAGTTTTCCTAAGGAAATTATGATTGTTGCTGGTTTTCATATAATGGCAAAATAAAAGTAAAGGGAGTGGATAAAAATATTACGATCAACTCTACATTCTATCAGGAGCATATTTTATATACAATCTTCAAATATGAAATAACATCTCTTTACCCACAATGCCATCAATCAGAAGAACTGCAATAAAAAAAGCAAGCAATTGCACATCACAATCTACTGTTAATTTCCTGGAAAAAAATAGAACAAGATGTTAATATTAAGACTATAACCTTCACTGATATTCCTGGTAAATAGTTCTGTACCATCCATGAGTTTTTGAGATTTTGGTCTTTTCCGAATTATCCAAACGTCGACCTACAACCTTTTCTGGACTTTGGAAAGCTTTTCAAGAGAAATGGGACAAAATACCTCGTCCGATACCACAAAAATAATTATTGTCATGGAAGTTACGATGTAGAAAGATAGTTAAAAATATAGGCAATCAAACTGAACAATTCAAACACAAAAGAAAATGTGTAAAATAGTTCTGAAAATACCATAAAAATAGTTCTAAAAATGTGCGAACATCCTCTGTATGGTCCTTTTTATATAGAGCCTTAACTAATTTGCAAACTCCAAATAAAAAGTATAATTTTTATGTGTGTCCAGAATATGCAACGCGTTCGTGGTTTATCAAAACTTAGTTTCTTGCAAACCAAATTATGTAGCCTCTGTAAGTTGTTTCTTATCAAATTAAGGAATGAGCTGCTGAAGATGTATGTTTGTTTTAAACATAATATACCACTGCATGATGTTATCACAGAAGTTGGTAAAACCTTGATAAAATATATGTGTGTGTAACGGGAAAAAAGTTTATTTACTTTCTATATAAATTAACTCTCTCATTCTAAAATAAATACTGTAGAAATAACAGTTTTGATAAGAGATAAATTGTTAGAGGAATTCGAGGGGATTTTTTTTTTCTTTTTTTATTTTTACTAACCTTTTCAATGAGATAAAATCTTATTTCAAACTATCTTTTATTTCGGTATTTGAACTTAGATTCCGAAACACTTAGGACTAAAATTAACTTTTTAAAAAGATTTCATTTGATTGTATCATAACCATATACTACTTCTATAATTAGTTATAAATATATCCTTTTATTTGTTATAAATGTCGTTTGCTTTAAATTTTTCAGCATTTGTCAGTGTTGAACAATTCGATTTTTCGCAGGTCGAAATGTAACGAATATGAACAATGAAGATATTACTGCATGCACGGTGGAATAAATTAAAGGAACAACTATAAAAATGTACTTTTTCTTTATTCTATTTAATGAACTCCAATCAAAGACAATTGTTTAGTAACTTAGGGCCGATGTTGTAATTTAGTTCAAAATTATTTTCTTTCGGTACAAAGAAATATGCAATGTTTTTAGCCTATTTTTTCGGCAAATAAGGAAAGTAGTGCCACTGTAGCGCACATCTAGCACTCTCCAGGAGCTTGAATTTGCTATTCACCGTGAATACACTTCGTTACTGCTGGGCAATCTGATACAGAGCATGGAAAATCACTGTAATTAAATTTGTCTTCAAATTTCTGTGTCTTTCGTTACATAGAAATATGCAAATTTTTGCGCCCATTCTTTCTGCAAGTGAGGACATTTGCATTGATGAAGAGCACCTAGCACCTTGGAGAGCCAAGAACTTGAAACTGCTTCTCATAGTAATTACATTTTGTTATCGTTGGAACTCCAGGATAATCTTATACAGAGCATGGAAAATCTCTATAGTCCAAAGAAATATCCATTCACAACACAGAAATATGGAAATTTCTAGTTCTAATCTTCTTGCAAGTGTCGACAGGAGTGCCAATGTAGTGTCCACCTCGCACTCTCCAAGAGCTTCTAGGTGCTATTCCCCGTGAATATATTCTGTTACCGCAGGTACTGCAGGGCAATCTAATACAGAGCTTGGATAATCACTGTAAAGCTTGCATTTCTGCAAAGTGTAACTACACACTTTGTAGAACATGCATAGTGTTTTAAAGATTTTTTTTACATTTTTAAACATTTTTGTGTGTCTCTAAAAAACCTGTAACGCCAATTTTTCTCTACAGCACTTTACATAGCTTTTCTAATCTTCTTATCTAAATTTATTTTTTCGCAGAAATAGGAAATGTTGCATTTTGAAAATATATCAGGTATGACAAAATAAAGTTATATGAGTTTTTGCAGTTGTTCATTCAATTTTTCCTGCCAGTGTATTTACTGTAGTTTTTTCCGAATGAGTTGTAACCGATAAGATCAAAAGTTAGATGGCAGGAACTTTGCTCATTAATTGGTTGTGAGCCAAAACTTATACGTTTAAAACGAATTTTAATCTCATGCGGTCTCAAGAGAACTGTTTCAGATGCTAAGACTGTGCAATTTGTTCATCTTTATTACATTTGTTTTATGGAACATTTATGCAAATCTGTGTCGTAAATTCAGTCTTACTTTGTAAAGAAACATTTTTATCATTTTTGTCAAAGCTAATTTTACTAGCAATAACCGAATGAGTGAAAGTTTTACAGAACAATATTCTTTTGGTTATTAGTGTCTATTTATAAACTAAAAATGCCACAAGGAATTTGTTTTCTAAGATTTGCAATATACAAATCCTTATCATCACTCATTTTAAAGCATAGTATTGATAGAACAGGTCATTTATATAAATCTCCATTGATGGGCTAACTGATTTTGTTCAGTGAAACAGAGTTCATTTTACAGAATGAGGGTAAACTTCGCAATATAAATTCAAAGCAATTCGAGCAAGAAAAAACCTTCATAATTATTTTTGATTGTGACAAGCGCTTTACGTTATTCTCGCAATTAAAACTGGTCTCGTAGCAGACATAAACATTATTAACTAGCCAATCCACCCAACCTGTGGCCTTATGGGTTAAGGCATAGAAAGACATGGGATGGCTGAGGAACATGAATCGGAGGAAGTACGGTATCAGTTCCGTCCTCTGGATTTGCTTTTAGAAAACGTTATTCATAAACTGGTAGATCGATGTGTCCTTTTGTTACAAATTGCTGGCTACTGGCGCATTGCAAAGATTAAACAGCAGGCGAAACGTAAATGGGAGCATGGGATCTAGTTTCACCAAAACATCCTATAGGAAGGCACCTATATATTGACGTTAAATCTATTGGACTTTTTCTCAGGTGCTACCTAGGAGTTCCATGATAGCTTGATAAAAAGAATATACCACACTTTCCCTTTATAACGGAGGCTTGACTCATGGGCGTGTGGAAATAGAACTACCATCAGCTTTTGAGTTGAGGATAAGATCTTGAACTCATGGTCCTCTTTCCACAAAGACGATACCCGGACACCTCGATCGGTATCACAATGGACACTTGTTTTTACATTCACCCTTTTATCCATCAGTTTTCGCTAGCAGAAAAATACAAGGGAATGTATACCTGAAAGGTATTTCACACGATAACTACATTTTTATGCCTAACAAACCAGACTTTTACGAAGGGTCCCACAGTCGACGATTAAATTTGAATAAAACATCACAAGCATCCTTTCCCTGCCGTAAAAAGCCAGACGAGAGGCAGCCATACCACCTGCCAAAGTCCTCCCCGCAAAATTCTTTTATATCGCCATCTCTACTAGAACATATCCTTAGCAGCCTGGACATGCATTATCGAAGGAATTCCATAACGTAAGACCCATCAACCCAGATCACGTTCGCCAAAGGGTGGAACTTTCTTCCAAAGCACGTGCAAAAGAGGTTCCGAGGGATTCGGGGTGTGGAGAAAAGGGTGGACGGCGAAAAACGACAGAGATATTTCCCACGAAAGGCTCGCCAGGGATCTTTTATCGACACAGGAAAATATAATTTATATTTTGAGAGGCTTATTTTGGATAGGCGCAAGTGCATTAAGGAAAGCGAACGATTGAGTGCTCAGAAGTTGGAGTGGGTCTGTAAGAGGGGATTTGTCGATCACTGGGAGATTTGTATTACCAATTCTGTTTTGTTTATTTCGAATGGATTTTCGTAGTTGTAGTTATACAAGTTGTTCAATAAATATGGCGATAAACGTCAAGGGCTTTTATAGGTGGTTTTAATCCCACTTCGTATACTTTATCTTTAGCAAAATTCACGAGTCTCTAGTAAAGTTTATTAGGTAAGTGTATTTGAAATGCCACTCTTTTTTACCAGCAATAGCAATGCCCGGAGGTGAGGAACCCCTGAGCTCAAGAACTCCGAAAACCAACTGCACATCGACAATTGATAGCATGAGTCAAAGACTCATAAGAAAGAGCAAGTGTGGTATCTTCTGTGGGTTAAAGCGACCTTGGAGAATATAATTAGCATCTGAGATAGAATGTAATTCAGCTTCGACATATGAGATTAGGCTGCCCAACTGGAAGACTTTCAGAGGAAATTGCCCCACATTTGTGTTTCACTCGAAGGTGAACCTCCATCAATAAACCTAACAGCAGAGAGCAAATCGTTGATAAAGTGCACATCGGTATAATACAAACAGCGGAATAATACAAGAATTAAGTGCACAACCAGAGAGTTTAGTCTGTCCAAATTGAGAAAATACATACCGTCGCTTAACAATGCTACACCACCTATCTCAATTTCTCGAAATTTCGAAGAGGAAGATTCGGGTGGATTTTTCGCAACCAACAACGAATATTTCTGAATTTTGTTAAGATCTACTATGAATACGAGACCACATGTTCTAACGAGACGTGAAAAAAATTCAGAAATATTCGTCATTGGTTGCTAAAGATTCATTTGAATCTTTCTCTTTGAAATTTCGAGAAATTGAGATAGGTGGTGTTGCTTGTTAAGCGACGATATGGAGGTTCTGGTGTCATGCCGAGACAATAGAAATTCCAGTATTCGCTTCAAAAAGATTTATTTGAGAGTATCTTTGCAATGCTGCTAGTGGTTAACAGTAGAATGATGAAAAAATATGAGAATAATGTGAACCAATTTATTTTGTGTTTCTCGATTCAATGATCGTGCGCTGCCTACAAAGATTAAGAAGAATTTTCGAATGCAGTCGAAGATACCGAATATGCTATTAATGTCTTTCTGAAGTTGAAGCTTCGCACAATAAGATACTCTTGTATGTCTGAAGATGTATAATTCATGAATTATTATAATTATTTAAAGTGTCTCAAAAGAAGACGTCCGACAGATTCTTTGGGGCCGCGGTGGCCAAGTGGTTAGGTTTGGCTTTGGGAACGGAGGATACCAGGCTATAAGTCAGATTCCACCGAAGATCAGCCGTGGATAGTGCCTGATCAACACCCAAGAAGGACCAGCTGACAGAGAACAGAAGCAGGGTTCCTACAGTAGCCCAGATCTCTGGAATCTGGTGGCCAATGACCTCCTCAACCAAAGCTGGCCAGACCAAACGTTCATCCAGGCTTTCGTCTCCAAAGCGAAAACCATAGAGAGCCTTAAAAGAATTACAACAGAGGCAATAAACACATTTGTCACCTGGGCAGACGCAAATAGCCTTGCGATTCCTCCAAGTAAATCGAGTTATATTCTATTCAGCAAAGCCCGCGCGGGCCTTAGACTCTGCTGGAAAAATGTGAGAATTAGACAGACCCATTCCCTCAGATACATCGGCGTCCACATCGATGACAAGTTAAACTGGCTTACACACTTAACACATCTATCCACAAAAGTTCAAGTCCTACACCAAATTTTTCTCAAAATAGCAGGCAGATCCTGGGGTATCAATCAAAAGCATCGTCGAATATCATACAAGACCGTAATCGAAAGAATGATGATCCATTGTGCAGCAGTGTGGTGCCTAAATCCAAAAGTGCACATGGCAAGAAAACTTTCTTCAATTCGGAGACCCTTCCTGCTAGCCATCTCCGGGACATACAGAACGACACCAACGGCAGCCCTACAAATACTACTAGGTATTCCACCACTGTATCTTCAACTGCAGGCCGATGCAAGGATGACGGTCCTTTAGAGACTCCGCAGACTAATCAACGGCATCATCATTCAGCAGGACGACTTAGAGAGGAGAAGTGTGGGCTGGTGAATACATTCTTCCAATTATCTCACTCAAGAGCAGTTACAACTAGAGGACGGAGGCAACGCAGACAACCATATTCGACTGTTCACGGATGGCTCAAAGATACCGAATGGTGTGGGAGTGGCCTTCTGTGTCATGGAAGATGGGGTGATCACACATAGCTGGTCTACAAAACTCAGAGATGAAAACACCGTCTTCCAAGCCGAGCTTCTAGCTCTCAAAGAAACCATTCAATACGCCACCTACATCACCTCCCATCAGCCCATCAAAATCCTCACCGTTAACAAAGCCAGCACCCAAGCCTCCACCAACCCAAAGATCCACAACGCAACAGCTCGAAAACTCTTCGAGACCCTCTTGGAACACCCTCAAATAGAGTTGCAATGGATAAAGCCGCATGCGGTATACTTGGGCAACGAAACAACAGACCAACTAGCAAAAGAGGCAGCAGAGTCCGACATGACACCATTGATCATGAAGCTCCCTAAATGTCATCTCAAGACTGTACTAAGAGCAATGATGATCAACGCATGACAAAAGAATTGGGATGAAGGTAAAACAAGAAGGAAAGTCCACGACATCCTGCCGAAGGTCTCGCTTTCACCTTCCAATAGGGACAGAGCCGAAGTTCTGTTCGTCACAGGCCACGGCCCATTCCAATTCTTCCTTAAAAGGGCCCACACATCAAACTGCAGCAGTGGCGAAGAGGACACCCCAATTCACTATGCAACAGATTGCATCCTGACAATATCATGCAGATGACCAAACCTAGTGCTCATTTTGAGAAAGAATGGTACAGAAGCATAGCCTCTAACCAATTATCCCGCAACAAAATCCGTGCTATCATAGCCCACATCACTAACTATAATGACCTCTTCAGACTAGACCCACCGTAGCCTCTCCCGCTCACATAACAGCCTTCTGTTCCTGGTTTCCCCGTTTTCATCATCTTCGTATTCAACATCTGTGATTTTGTATTCACCATCCTCTTTTTACCATATTAGTCCAAATGGAATTGCTCCCAATCTTCCGAAGAACAGGGATTTTTAGACTGCCACACAGTCATCGGTAGCATATCTTGTCTGGAGACCATCTATTGTTCTTCTCTCTATTGAAATGTTTTTACACTTATTTGCTTTATTTATTTATTTTTTTCATATTTTTCATGTCAAAATCTCCTATCAATAATATCCATAATGATAATAGTCCCATATCCTGTTAGGGTAGTGCATCTCTTTAGACTAACTATGTAACCACTTATTAAATATTTAGACTTCCTGTTCAATTCATCTCAACTACTCATGTATAACATGTTCTTCGCCCGTTCAAATCTTGACGATTACTAATTCCTGTACTAATATTGAACGATCCCGATTCTTGTACGGGGACTAAACAATCCAAACCAGCAATATGGATACATGTCAAGAATATTAATCCTACTAGCCAATTTAAATAACCTGCAATATCATTCTGTGTGCGAAATTGTTTATTTGTTTTTCTGTTTGTTACTGTCTGTGTTTTACGTGTTTGTATATGTAGCTATGTTATTCAAGATTTATTACCTGTTACCCTCATGTTAAACTTACTTTCTGATTCATAAATAATAAAGTACCGATGAGGGCGCTGGCCCAGTGGAGAGTTTTGTTCGCCTTCCCACTCCATGCTCATCAAACTGGTAAGATAACCCTAGAGGTTATACGCATCAGGGACATGGGGTGGCGTTAATGATAAATCATACGCATTGGCCAAACGTCCCCACCCGCAGTTGTGGTGCTCAAATTTAGAGAGGGGGCTCTAGCTCAGACGTCGCCCTTGTCGTCCGACCTTTGTTAATAATTACGAGATCCGTACCAAAACAGACATCGTTTTGTTTCGAAAAACGGGACGTTAATATAACTAAATTAAACCAGCAAATAATTTGAACGACAATTGACGATTTAGTGAATGCAGAGACGAAGCTACGAGTCTGATGAGTCTGAAGCTCAAGTCGCATGTCATGAGTAATCCCTCGAACGCTTTTAATGATGATGTAGCATCTATTTTCATTCCCATATAGAATCAGAGAGTGTATACGTATATTTGCAGTCTTACCCGAAGAAACGCAGTCTGCGATACCATGTACTTTTAAATTTTGTTTCTCTTGACAGCCTTCTGGGTTTGTCACTGTATTCACCAGTTTGTATGAGAAGAAATCAATTGAACATCTTATATAGAGAAGAAATCTAAGTCAAATTGAATTAAACTACAGTTTTCCTGTGTGTGAAGTATTATAATATCCATGTTATGTACGTGAATATCAAAATAATAAATATAAATGAATCAAAATAATAAAATAAATAAGAAAAAAATAAGAATTAAAATTATTTAATTTTATAATACGTACTTGTTAATAATTGAATAATAATTTAAATGATACATAATATAGTTATAGATATATAGTGATATAAACTATGACGGCGTTAGTTAAATAATAAGTGATAAAATAAATAGCTAAATAGTAAGTAGTTTGAATTGAATATTCAGAGATTTACGTTCTATATTAAGATTATTATTACAGCGTTATAGGATTTTTTTATTTATCTGAAGCTTTAACTGGACTCGAGTCCAGTTTGGTTAGACTAATGTCCTGTGTTTAAACCTCCACCAGCAGAGCGTATGTAAGACATACTTATATCATGCATCGTATTACATATTTATATCGTTTTGTTTTACAAAAATAAATCCAGCTTTTATTTATGTAATCTGAATTTTTTTAGTTCCATACTAAATAAAGATTATATAAATAAAAATTGCACTTAAATTTATAAAAGAACGATATAAGAATGTAATGCGATGTACAGTATAATAATCTACTACATACGCGCGACTGCTGGAAGGTTAATTGTCAAATGAAAGAGAAAGCCAAGAGAAGTCTATTGTTACACTACTTTAGACGTAAAATCCATAAATTAAATAAATTAATACTACCTCAGTTTCCACGGGCCGGGAGCGCTGTGGAGAGCTGGGGATCCACTTTCTGAAATAGAATTATTGAATCCATATTCCAAAGCAAAGGAAGAGAAAGCCACTGAAACGAACACGTCTTTATTTGATGGTGGCGAAATCGTCTCTGCTTATTTACATTCTCCCCGCGCAAGAGTAAACAAACTGTTGCCACTCAACTACAACAAAGCAATGGTTATTTACATGCTGATAAAGGTTTTTTAAAAATATACACATTAAGAAAAGTTTGATTATATACCTAATTTCACATTCAAAAGAGTTCGAATGTTCATTTACATATAATATTTGCCTTTGGGTTATTTTCCCACCAATTCTCGAATAATATTTAAAAGAGCCCTGGCTGAAGATGCCTGCTCTAGATTGGTGGAAAAGTTCAAGCGTCCAGTTACGTCACTCGTTGGAAGAAGAGTCGCGACATCTATCTTGAAACTTCCACACAACACCGGCAAAAGGGCATTTTAAGCCTGAAGGGTGGCTCACACGACGTCGAGGGAATCGGGTCTCGAATTCGCGACCCTTTGGCTCCGAAGCCAAGAGTCTTTTCCCAGGTCATCATAGGCCTACATGATCCCTAGAGAGTTCTAACACTATTCGAATAATAATACAGGGTGTACACAAATGAAGTGATACGTTTCAAAAATAAATTTAAAAAACTGAAAATGTTGGAACTACGAATTTTTTAAAAAATAAAAGCACATCTCAAATTTTTTTTTTCAGATAAGTAACATGCCATTTCGGTGGTCTAGGGGGAAGGCCGTAAATTACTAGAAATCAAAAATTGGTTTAGAGCTATTATCTGAGAAAATATTAAAGCTGGAAGAAAATTGAAAGCATGTATTTGTAGGGAATTTTACGCTCGTTAATTTGTTAATTCACATGTTGTGGGAAAGCTGAAGAGTTTTCGTGATATTCAAGAAAATCTAAAACAAGAAACCAGAAAACACGCATCGGCTTCTGCTGAATGGTTGCCGTTGCGTACGGAATTTTCTCGCTGTAACAAATTTAGCACGGCGTAACGCTGCGTTACCTATCTGAAAAAAACCTTTTTAAATGCGATCTTATTTTTTTAAGAACGTAGTTCCAACAATTTTAGTTTTTTTAATTAATTTTTGTAATGTTTCACTTCATTTCTGTACATCCTGTATTATTGTATACGACTATATATTGATTAAATAAATAATCTGGAATATTGCGATATAATTACCTTGTATTTTATAGAATTGCTTACGGTTTGTCTGACATTTGAAAATACTTCCAACAACACCTGAACATAAGTTAAACTAATCTTCCAACACGAGGCCATAAATTTATCTTCTGCGAAGAAAACGAGAGCTTTAATGCATATGCAAGAAATCCACCAGTTTTATCGCTATACCTTACACCTGATCATTAAACATAATGCAACCCCTGTAACCTTTTTCCTCGGGTTCTCATTGGCGATTCCATCTTGTTCTTCAAGAAATACCTCATGATAGTAATTTTTTCTCCTTTTGGAATTTCAAGGGAAATGTTACGGTTTTCCACCTGCGCCCCAAAAGGAGAAGAGTTGAGGAGAGTCCCTCCTTCTTGGAGTAGAGCCAGGAATTTAAGAAGGCCTAGTTACGTATAGTTAGTTTTTTTCTCTTTTATCGCCTCTTAGATCAAATCCTTTTGGACCTAATGCAAGAGATTACCACCATTAAAACAAGAACAGGCCAAACAGTTACAGCTAAACAGTCGTTATTTCGCTGTGAAAATGATCTTCAGCAAGCTAATCGCGTAGACGCTTTGGAAGAATTTCTAGAACTTATAGCAAGAAAAAAGAATGGCGGGAACAGTTGATCTCATTTGTGTTAGGAGACAGGAAATGCAGTACAAATGCTTTTGTGTTTATATTTTAATTTGCAGACGATTATTTTGAATACAGAGACATCGTTTGGAGTTAATTTTCGATTTCTTTTTCTAAATGCATTATTTTAATGGTAGGAAACAGAATAGAATATTTTCTTCATACATAAAATGAATCGGAGATTTAAGTAAATTTTGTAAGTAATAAACATCGGAAAAATTATGAAATTATGCAGAATGCATTTCTGAACCTACATAAATAACTTTAATACTTTTACTGACAAAACATACGATACAATCCTATAAAAAATAGAAGAAAAATGACTGAATATTTGAAGAAATTTTAGAAATTTATTAAAAGAGAGTAATGTAGTGCTCGTTCTTTTATTTCTCATTAAGTGTTGACTACTTTTATTCACACTAGAATTGTTTGATATCACGTACAATGCATTTTATACATGATAAATTGCTTTGCAATTTTTAATGAGAATAATTGGAAGCCATTGAGTTCTCGGAATTTCACAATTTAGATTCATTCAATTTATTTATTTCCAGTGTTAAAAAAATGGATATTCAATCGTGACCTTATGACCTCATTTAAATTACTTATCACGCAATAAAAAAGCGACTCATAAACATGGCAACATTTTAGAAAGCATCTGCAGAAAAAGAAGGAATATTTTCCGTTTGTTTTAAAATATGTTTTCAATCCACGCTTATAACTTTTGACGTAATATTAGAAACTAGCATCATCGCAAATCTTATTTGAAGAACTACTGTGAGACCATTGGAAGCTTTAATTCAATTAGCTGTTTATTAGTTTTTTAGGTATTGTTTAAACTTTAAACTCAATTTGTGACCAAAAGTCTACAAAATAGTTTTTGTTCAATCTCTCTTTTTAAAAATAAATAGTTTAAAATAGAAATAATGCTTTTGTCATTATTTTTCCCTAAAGTCTGAACTAACTAAAAATATTTTTGAACAAAATAATAAAATCTGCATTTAAGGGTTAAAACGTTCAGCTGGTTCCTGATTTTCACTAAAAACCGTACTAAACATTTTTGCTTTAAAAATATTCTGTACACAACATGTATGGGGCATTGATTTTGAAAAAGAGCAATTGTTCTAAATTTCAAATTCTAAGCCATTCTAATAATAGTTATAAAATATTCTAATCTTAACTTAAATAATTCTAATCCTAATTTTAAATAATTCTAATCGCAATTCTAAATTATTCAAATCGTCATTCTATATAATTCTAATCATATTTCTAATCTATTTTAATGATAATTCTAAATCATTTTAATAATAATTCTAAATAATTTTCATTGTAATTTTTAAGAAAATGCAAGAATTGCATAGAGCAAGTATTATTCTATCAACGTTCTCTTTGGGACCATGAAAAGAAGCGAAGGACATCACTACATGTCCTCCAGAAGTTTATCCGCTATTTTCGGTATGAAGAGAATGCATTCCCTCATCTGCAACATACCAGGAGTTCTAATTAACTGCAGACTTGCAACGGGACGGCCGCCTGAATTAACATATTTTACCCACTGCAAGTGTTTCTCCCGATCAATAATGAAACACTTATCGTTTTGCTAGGATTTTAGTCCCGAGTCTCACAGCTCAGATATTTAAGAAAGTCACTTTAAAGAAGGTGTTAAATACTTGTTTTTAAATATTCTGTGATTATTGGACTTAAGTTGGACAAGCGTTTCACACGTATTTTTTCGTTTCTCCTATTGCGCTCAAAAGCAGGTAATCATGTTCATGTCTATAATTTCTTAAACTACCTAGGATGAAATACTCTTAAGATATCAGACACTTGGTTAAATACAATTAAGGTCCAATTATTCCCTTTAAACGTAAATTTTTGAGGTTTTAAATGTAGTACCTCAGAATAGCTAACCGCTCAGAGGGTTAGTATGTAGATGAGATTGTTTTGGCTTTCCTTAACTAAATTCACAAGAATTCAGCCCTTCAAAAGTTTAAATTTAAATTAATTCTTTCGAACATGTATGTCTTGCAACTTATTGAGCTGAAAACACATAAATATGAATGGGACATTCTTAATTATATCTTAAGAATAAAGAATAAAGATTTAACCATAACATACGCACGATACATATTTGTATCACTCATCTTTTCAATTTTTAAATATTAGTTTTGAATTATTCAATGCAGGATTAATGAAATAATTATTTATTATGGTATATAGTATATAGGAAATAAAGTTTTTATTATAGTATAAAGTATTATTTATATAGAACGTTTTTTATAGTAAAGAATTTCGGATCACAATGTTAAAGTTAGTTAATTAATTCATTCAAATTAAATCATTAAATTTAAAATGCATTTCAAAAAGCTAATGATCCCATCTTCTTTCACTCATTTTTATAAATAAAAACTGTGTAGGGTAGGATTGAAACAAATTTCAAAAAATAATACAGATATTTTCAGAAATTGAAATCTTGAAAACCAGAACTTAAAAAAAGCACCGTGTTTGTATTAAAATAGGTTTTACACATTCCCTTTGACTTTATATTTCTCTTTTTCTATAAAACACATTATTCTATTAAAAGGTACAATGTAAAATGTTTGTGTCAGTAATAATTATAATTATTACTGACTCAAGTAGTTAACATAATGTTAGACATACATTACAGTATAGTTGAATTTTTGAGATAATCTTTGTATTGTTATGCATTTCGTTGCAAATATAAAAAAAATCATGAGTTGCATTGTAAAGTTTCTATTTTTATTCTTGATGTAACTAATACCTTCACTTTCTATTGTTGATTTAATTTGCAAATAACTAATGTGAAATTTGACTATCAGTTGAGCATAGATAAGCAATTATGGACCATATACTATTTTATGAATTTTAGTTTCACTATCGAAACCTTCACCTAAATGCATAATTGACACTCAGAATTGAAACAACTGCCATCTGTCACACAGCAGACGACTGATAATGCAATAATTAATTTTGATACAAATGAAGCACTGGAATGCTTTCAGTATTGTTTTGCAAAAGCAGCAAGATCCCAAAATGTTCTTTTGGTTTCTTATTTCATAAGTGTGCTCAGTT
>BGPR01000905.1:209690-230079 GCA_013235015.1 Araneus ventricosus
CCCTACGATGGTCGAATCTCTGTTTCTTGAGAAAAACATGTACCTTTACCAAGCACGCAAAATATTTTAAAAGTGATGAAAAAAAACCAGCAACGTATTTCACAGGCAGAGTAGCAACAAAGCATAGAATATCTCTTTTGTCATAGAAATAATGTTATTTGACAGCTTAATGATGATTTAATTTTTTTTGAAATTCCACTTATAGTAATATATTTACAAATCCATTTAATTCGACGAATATACCATTCAAAGATAGTAAACATTTAATTATGACGACGGCCAATCGATATTTCCTAAATGAAATATTAAGAATTTTAGTTAATTTAGAAGAAATTTGAAAACCAACTGTTACTCTGAAATTTGAATGGAACCGATCAATTGATGTTAGATAAATTAGCAATAATTTCATTACCATCTTTCTGTAACGTTCAACATCTATTGATACCTCAATAAAACTTATTATGTGATAAATAGCCATTCAAAATAACAAATGCCACCAGTTAGTAATGATTAGTTACCAGTTACCAGCACAATTTTCATGGAAAAAAATTGATAAGTGCTTTTAATATCTTCATTTTTTTCCTTGGAGAGAGATTGTAAGCAGTTCTACTATTTTTAACATGATACCGTGGAAAGAAACTGTCGACTTTTGCACTTCTTTTTATAGCAGATTAATCCATCTGTGCTAAAATATCCATTAACTTTTGGAATCGAAAAAAATTAAAGCTGCAATTCCATATCAATCATCTTTTCTCTTTTTTAATGACGAAGTAATCAATGAAAGAATCGATTTTTAGTCTTTAATTTTTTCAGAATCTTTAATAATTATTCAGTAGTCACTTTTAGTGATCACTGTGGCTGGAGGAAGTGCATGCTTTCTATTCCATTTCCCAGGAGGATCGACTCAGCTCAGTGGTACTAGAGCCTTTCGATGGCCCCCCCCCCCGGGAAAGAAAAATGTGAGCACGAATTAGGGCTGCAGATTCCATCTTCAAACTTTCTCACCATATTTACATAAAGCAAATTAGTATTCACATAGGAGAGTAACTTAAGAACAAGATCGCACAGTTATTGGAGTTATTTACATAACACCAACAATGTGACGAACAATACAAAACAAGACACAATATAAAATAATACACAAAACAAAACACAAAAGAATACAAAACAAAGAATACACAGCCACAGCACAAAAGAATACAAAACAAAGAATGCACAGCCATAACACAAAAGAATTCAAAGAAACAACGCTCAGACAAAACATAAAAGAATAAAGACAAACAATAAACTGTCGCAACACAAAAGAATAAAGACAAACAATACACAGCCGCAACACAAAAGAATTCAAATCAAACAATGCACAGCCGAAACACAAATGATTTCAAACAAACAACGCACAGACAAGACACAAAATAGTAAAAGCAAACAATACAAAAACAGAACAAAATAACACAGAAGTAGACAATACATAGACAAGTTAGAATAAAAGAAAAAAACCGTTATATAGTAAATACTATAAAAGCTACACTTACAAAGTTAATCTGTAACCTTAATATGAATTATTAAGGCATACAGAACGCCTCCCCATGCCCTCGTGCCTGATGCCATTACGGAAACCGAACTGGTTTAATGGAGATGGGACGATATTAAGGCATACAGAAAAAAATATAGTTTATATGAATTTTTGAAAAAAGGAGGAAGTGTGTCAGCTTTGGCACCGGGGCACTACGTCTTCATGAAAGATCTACTGGGTATGCAGACCCAGGGTATGTTAAACCCGTCGGATCGAACGTCCTGCCGCTGGTGTGAGGCTTGACCAATAGGGGGTTGGCTCTGGTGTCCCTCTCATCATTTACCAAAATTTCGGAATTACTAAGTGAGCCCAAATAGTCCTCATGTAGCTCTGAAACGGGACATTTATATAACTAAATTAAGCTAAAAGTTCATTTCCAAGTTGGTTCTTTAGAAAAAAGTCTTTTCTGAATTCTCAGATTTGATTGATTTCCATTAACTTTTTTCTGGAAATTAAACAAGGGCTAATTTGAGAGCGGCTTCATAATTTTGTACCTTTGTCAAATAAAGAGGAAAACACCTCAGTTGGAACTCAACTATGTAAGAATCCACGCCATACATCAGTAACCACAAGCCGTTTGATCTATTAAGGCAGATTTAATGAGCACCAGATCTAACATATATAGTGGATCCTCAACGAAACCTGGTCTTGAACTTGTGATTCTCCGACTCCGAAGCTGGAACTCTGCCAAGAGAGATTGTAGACCAGTGAAGTCCACGTTAATTTCTTAAAATTCCACAATTATCCCTTAAATTACTTACTGATTTGAACACTTATGCAATTCTTTATAAAACAATTACGGTTAATGAAATCGTAATAAAATCAAATAGAGTATTAATTTAAATTTTTTTAACTAATATGATTATTAGAAGGAAATAGATTTTTCTCTCAAACAGCATATTTAAGATAACAGGGATACGGATTTAATGATTTCTTATATATAATTTCACCAAATTCTACTCCTTCACGGTTTTCTTTTACTTTCTCTAAGCCACTAACAAGAAGTAACAAGGCTGAAAAGATTAGGAATAGTATCTTATCAAAGCAACTGATGCATATAGCACAGAATTCGAGAGTTTTCCCTGTGTGGTACAATGTTAATAGTAAGCCATTACGGTGAGAGTCTATATTTGGGACACTGACTGAGTAGGTATATCCTGAGACATCTCTCTTCATCGATTGGATGCAGAGGATCATTTGTCTTCGTCTTCTCTGTCACAATTGGTTACAACACTTTTAGGCGGAACCCTTATTTCCTTTGGGGGAAATCCCTTTTTCGGATGACTTCCCTGGTGCTTTTCCAAGGGCTTACCCAATAAAGCACGGGTATTTCGATTGCAGCTGTTGGAATTGCTGTCCGAATCTGTTGTAGCAGAACATTTTTGTTTGTTGTTTATTCTGTTTGAGCCATTTTCTTGTTTGAATGAGGTTTATTTCATTATCCAAGATAATTGAAGGTGTGGAATATTCATTCTTCTTGTCACGTTACTATTCGACTAACTAATCTTTAAAGAAATCTGTTCTTATTGAAGATTTTCATTTAAGTTTACTTGTTTTATGTTTGTGAAATTGGAATTTTGTAATCAATATTCCTGATGTGCTAGAGTTCTGAAATTTTGTACACTTCTGTGCTTTCGATGACGAAACACCTTTTAAATATTTTCAAAACTTGATTATCAGTTAATCTTAAATTAAATTAAACTTTGGTTCGGTACCAGTTGCGTCAACTGGTTGTGAGTTTGATAAAAAATATTTGCCTCAAGATTGGAAAATAATTAATAATAAATACACCCTAATAAGAGTGTGTTTTTAATTAAACTATTAACGTTGGGATAGGATTATTTAAAGTTTTATTACGAATTTCCCAATACAAAGGAAATTTCTTTATTACAATAAAAAAAGACATACTTAACTGCTAAGTTTGTTTCTTCCTAGTTTGATTCGAAAATTATATTCTTGTCTAGTAAATTTTAAAAATAATCATACACGATCTCGGCTGACTTGGGCCTTGTATACGTGAAATGTTACTTATATATATATATATATATAATGTATTCGTTGTTGTAGTCGTTAAATAACAAAAACAGGCCGAGTTATATTCTAATTTTCATTTTATTATGGAAGAGAGACGGACATACGTGCATCTTAGTTGAAGTTTTTAAGCCAAAAGAGAACAGAAAATCCCTTCTTTTTCTCAGGTAGGGATTTAACCGATAGACACGTGATCAAAGTGAAGGGAATAATAGCTATTTTTAGTATATAACGTAAGTGTTTTAGAGAAAATGCATGGCGGCAATAAGTCGCTGATTTCGCGATTTGTGTGCGCGTGGAAACGATTAAAATACGCTTTTAGTAATAAATATGTCAAAATGAGAGATTTAATAAACCTCCAGCGCGGGAAATGAAATGAAACGAAACTGGAGGTTAAGAAAAGTGATTTTGGAATACATTAAAACTTTAAAATATATAATATTAGAATTTAAAGCAAAATTAAGAAGATATATATATATATATATATATCATTACATAATGGAATCAGTTCCGTCTCAGCTGGCATGTCAAATCAGGTCTCGGAAATTTCATTTTGAACTCCATTGCGAATCTTTCAGGAAGAAAAGGATTGCAGCTTCACGTTACCCCTTCAGACCGGGTATACCGGACACCATCTTTGAAATACTCCTATTAATTCAATAATCGATGAAACTACACGCTGTTCTGTTTATTTGATTCTCGAATTTCTTATAATTGTAATATTTGCCAAAAGATTTCGTTTCGGGGATGAAATTACTTCACTTATTTAGTTTTTCCAAAACAACTCCACAAAATCTTCGTTCTTCGCGAAATGGAGTTCGGTGGTGAATTTTATCTTGGAAGCAATTATTATTTTTTCACCATTTAAAATGCTTATGCTATATTTTATTTTCCTTTATTTTGTGTGATTGTTCGTGTTTTCTCAGTTGAAATATCCGATATTGTCCAGATGCCGGACATAGGATAACTTTTTTAACTCTATAATGACAGCAAGCCGTCAGCATGAGGCGGTTTCGTGCGCTCAGGTAAATTTTTGCTTAAGGACTAAGAAAGCCGATCTCGGATGTTTGGCTTGATTTCAGGATAAGCAGGAATTCAGAAACAAACGTGGTAATTAGTACCATAGTAGTTAGTTTAATATAAGACATATATGTGGTGTAAACATCACCAAAAGTCTCTTGCTTTGGCCATACATACTTAAGTATGTCTTGCTTTGGCCATTTTCCATAAGGATAATGGAAAAATTTAACAAGTTAGTAGAGGTCTCAACTATATTTATGAAAGGTAAATTCGATGCTCAAAAGCACAAACAGAATCTTTCACCGTCGGTAAAGAGTTAATTTTTCACCTATAGGCATGAAATTTTATTTATGAGATACCTTTTGCAGTAGTACACAATACACCAAAGGGAAAAAGTCTCACTTTATTATTTCTTAATTCCGACTGAAGGGTTGAGTTAGGCAATTTGCAATAGAATGTTAGGTTAAATGCTCATTAATGTTTCTCATGTAACTGTGTTGTCAATTAAATTAACTCAATCACCAACATATACATGACAGTGGCAGTTGCAACTCTTGCTAAAATTCTAAGAAAATTAAACATTTTAAATGTTTGTATTTTGGAACATTTTTTTATTATTTTATATTAATAAGATTTTAGTCAATAAGTGAGCATGTAAATCTTATAAATTATTATTTATAAATATTCCTTTAAAAACATCATTTTATACTATATCGCAATGTGTGCTACATTCTTCAAGTTATTTGAAACATTAATTGAGCAACTCTAAGAATTGAACAATCTCCAAAGAACGCTTTTTTATTTTAAAAATGTAAATATAAAAGAAGTATTTTAAAAATCACAAAAGTTCTTTCGTGTATAAAATACGGTCTTTTCCAAAGTACAGTAACATCGAAACAAGTATCCTGATCGTTTTAATCCACAATGAAGATTAGATTGCCTATATGAACGTCCCATTTCGAAGCATCATGAGGGATATTTTGGGACGGACCTCGTAATTTTGGACTGCAGTTAGATGACAGGGACGAAGCCTGAGATGATAGCCCCATCTCCAAGCTTCCGCATCAAGCCAACCTTAGGATATTTGGTCCTCAACCCCAGTAGCACAAAGATACTGTGGAATATTGTACGATATTGATCAATATTCGGAATATTGTATAATATTGTACAATATTCGGAATATTGTATAACAATGTACAATATCATATAATATTATATAATATCGACCAATATTGTATAATATCGGGCAAAATGTTGTGCTATGTAGGAAGTTGGGATTTGGAGTACGCCAGGCCTGCTTCCCCGGCGGGTGTCGGACCTGGAATCCTCTAGCTCCGAAGCAGAGACCTTAACCATTAGGCCACCACGGCCCATAATATACACAGAACAGGCCATCAACGGCCCA
Source organism: Araneus ventricosus (assembly GCA_013235015.1). Taxonomy (NCBI): domain Eukaryota; kingdom Metazoa; phylum Arthropoda; class Arachnida; order Araneae; family Araneidae; genus Araneus; species Araneus ventricosus. The sequence goes on from BGPR01000905.1 coordinate 215,720, forward strand.
TACATAATATATACAGAACAGGCCACCAACGGCCCATAATATATTCAGAATGAATACCAACTGAGGAAGCAAAAATTTTCTTAAAACAAAATGTTTAAAACTGCTGAAAATTTTAATGCCTAAAATTGCCGTTTTTTCAATATTTTCCTGGTTTTTCTTTCGTCTGGTACAAGTACGCACGTGATTTCTCTGAAGAACAAACACACCCATAATGACCAACAATGTGGACGTAAAGATCACGTACCAAATTTCATCTGTCTTGCTCTACGTGTTTTTAAATTATACTGTTCGCAAACAGATAAACAGGCATAATTCCAAAGATTGGGTTTTTTTCGGGGAAGGCCTAAAATCCGGAGATTAATCAAAATCTCGAGCTAAAATTTTTTTACGATTACAAGGATGGATCCAAAAAAATGGTTACAATGGTAATAAAAAAAATTATTTATTAACATTAGACAAAAAATACAAAAGGGATTCAAGAGGCATATTTGCCGATTACTTTTCCACATAATCACCAAATCTATTTAGGCATTTATCTGAACGCAGGTCCGACTGGTTTAACCCGGCTTGGTAGAAATCACGTCCCTGCTCACTGAGTCGGTTCTCGGTGACCGTTTTCACATCACTGTCTGAAGAGGACTTTGTTCCAAATAAGTGTTCCTTTAATTTCGGAAAAAGGAAATAGTCACTGGGCCATCGTGAGCTCATCCGACGCAAATGCCCTGGCATTTTGAATGATGGTGTCATCCTTCTGCATGATGATACCCATACTCAAGAATTGCTGTAAAAGTTCAAGTGGGAATTCTGGACCCCCCCCCATATAGCCCAAATTTGACACCCAATCTGGGTCCCAAACACTTATCTGGAACAAGGTTTCCTTCAGACAGTGATGTGGAAACAGCTGCCGAGAACTGGCTCAATTGGAAGGGACGTGATTTCTACCAAGCCGTGTTAAACAAGTTGGTCCTGCTTTTACATAAATGCCTAAATATATATGATTATGTGGAAAAGTGATGGGCAAGTATGTCTCTTGAATCCCTTGTGTATTTTCTGTCTAATGTTAAAAATTATCCTTGTAAACATTTTTTGGGTCCATTCTCGTACAATGCTTTCTATTTCTATACGAGAAAGTAATAAAAATGGCGAATAAAACCATTAAACACAAATCAAAGCATGCATTCAGGGACATTTTAAAAATCATTTTTAGTAAAGCTTTATCTACAAACGTTTTTTTATTCTATAAAAAGTTAAAATCATATATACTTTTTCCAATTACTTTGTTATCGAAACGCAAAGGTTTTGTATTTCATTATTTGTTCCACACGTCTAGTAATCTGATAATGATTTCTATTCTATGCTCAACTATTTAAGTAATGATAAAGAAAAAAAAAATCAGGCGATTATTTGTAAATTATTTCTATAAAACTATTCCTGATATCTTTATGACTAAAAGATAACTTGCTTTTACTATTTCCAAGAACTACAAGCCATAATTCCAGTTCAATTACATTCTTTTTTATAAAATTAAATTCTTCCACTAGTTCTCTTCTAACAAAAATCGAAGTTGTCTTTAATGGGAGTTTGAAAGTTTCTTCTGGCTTCGGTGAAAGATCTCGACCATTAAACAATTTCAGGATCATTTGGAGAAGTTTCTACGGTAATTTGTTATAGAAATGTTTCATTTGTGTATTAATGCGCAACATTCTAAGTTAGAATTCCCTTTAGATTCACCAGAAACTTTTGCCATAATTTGCTTATGTATTTAGGAAAAGGAAAAAAAATTCTATACACAAAATTCCAGGGTTGAAAACGAGTTTTTCTGTTACAAAATAAAGCATAGTAGCATACAAATGATATAAAAATAAAATTTAAAATCCTTAATGTTTCATAATTGAATCCGCTTAATCTTTAAAACACTTTTATTTAACTTGACTTGTTTGTAAAGATGGCATTTTGTAATCGAATTTTCTCTCCCAGATGTTCCAGAGTTTCGAAATTTTCTCGATGAAAGTATTCCATTTTAATATTTTCTGAACTTCATTATCAGATAATTAAGATTAAAAACTGGAAATATAATTAAATTTCTGCTGTTTAGTACCCTAATGAAAGTGTATTTTTAAAAACTGTTTTTAATTTAAATTATTTGTGACATTCTTGTCTAGTGTGTCGTCAAAAAAATACAATAATTGGTGAAACCCAATTTTACCAATTATAGTATTTTCTTTTGTGTGTGTACGCGGACCTACAGCACGTGAATAAGTCTGCATAAATTCGTCGGGAATTGAACGTCCTGATTTTGGTGCGGTGTGGAAGTTTGAAGAGGTGAGGTGCGAACATGCGGTTGCCGGTATCATCATCTGATCATGACATAAAATTACAAGGTCATTATCACAAGACCATATGAGGCATCAATCAAACTATAGACTTCGCAACAGCATTCGACTGGCATTCACTAGATAATGACGTGTTATTGACAAAGAAAGAAGTAACAGTTGCAATTTGCATATTTTTCCAGCAAGAAAGTTAAGAATAAGCATAAGTCTGCATGAATTCATCGTAGTTTAACCGTCCTGCTACTGGTGTGGGAGTCTGAAGATGTGAGGTGTGCAGATGCTGTTGTCGTCATCATTATCTGATTTCGACACAAAATTACAAGGTCAACTGGGACATTAATCAAACCAAAGACCCCACAACAACATCGACAATTTGATCGATATTCACTAGATAATGATCCTCTATTGATGAAAGGAAAAATAACAGTGGCAATTTGCATATTTTTCCAGCAAGAAAATTAAGCACAATATTAAGACAAACAAACTTATTATTTGTTTCAAACACTAGATCATTATGGAAAATGGGAGATTCTGCCTTCAGTTTTTTTCTCATACATTGATTATTATAAAGTCATTACGCAGAGATATGGATAAAACTGTGCCACTGAGTAGCTATCACGCCAAGATGTTGGCATCATTTCACACATATCGGAAGGGAAAGAAAAATCGTTCGGATAATTAATCTGACTAATAGTTATAGGCCTTCATATTTCTTTTCTTCTTTGAGAACTCCGAACAATAACTTAGCTTAATGGTACTTTTCCATTCATTTTTTTGTTTGCATTAAATGGAAGCATTTTTCTTTAAAGAAGAGAGTAATTTTTAAATTACATTTCCGATGTTGCCCTTAAGAAGATAACACAACTAAGTATTATTTTATTAAAGTTTTAAAAATATTTTTTTAAATAAATTCATGGTTTATTTGATTTTGAAATCTTCTCATACAGCAGCTTAAAAAAGGCTTATTTATTTTTATAAAGAAAGGGGAAAGTATATTATCATACTTTCTAGTATACATAATATATATAGAAAAAGTATTGTAAGCATCAAATGCTTCACCCTCGAGAATTTGCTAAATTTTTAAGTTTGAGAACATCCTGAGACCGAAACAAAAATTTGTCAGTATTTCAGTACATTTTGTCAGTCATTATGTCAGTATGTCTGTGAACACCGTACCTCATAAACGGAAAGTGGTAGAAGGACAAAATTTGGATGTGGTCTTAAAACCAAAAATGTAGGTCTGTATGATATTTTGGTCCCAATCAATCAATGGGTAGACTGTTTGTCTATATGTGTGGTATATGGTTTTTATCGAAAAAATTGTTGGTTTGTACAAAATTTGAGACAATATCTGATTACTGGTTGACTGCCCGTCGATATGTCTATACGTGTGTATGTGAATTCACAAAGACACAGTTGTTTAAAGATAAACCATTCCTTAATTTAGAGAAGATAAATGTTGTTATGACGCGATCTCAAGCAAAAAGATCTAGTGAAGAAGATCGAAACAAAGAAGCCGAAATGTAGCAACCAGAAGAAATGACTCATTTTGAAATTGATGAAGAGATTTTGCCACAAGCTGATGAAGAATATAAGGAAATTAAGCAATTAATTGAAGTTGATTCTAAGGAATTTATTGAATCTCAACATCAAAGCAGAGATTTAGCTCCATTGCTTAGCGAAGCCAAAAATGAGAATTCTAGCAAACCAAATGATTTCAAAATAAAAGAAAACGGAATGTTGCTGAAAAGGAAAATCGACAAAAATGAAAACGAAAGAGAACTAATTGTTGTACCAAAAAAAATATAGAGATCAAATCGAGTCATTATGTCATGATAGTACTTCCAGACATTTAGGCATTGTTAAAACTAAAGATAGATTAGCAAGATACCTTTATTGGCCTAATTGCTATAAAGAAATCGAAGAATATGTTAAAACGTGCAATCCATGTCAAAGAGTCGGAAAATCTAATGATAAAACAAAAGCTCCTTTGACTTTGGTACCCATCATTTCAGAAGTATTTTCTAAAATTAACTTTGACGCATGCGGTCCTCTACCGACAGCTCCAAATGGAAATAGGTATTTAATTACAGCTATTTGTTTAGCTTCAAAATATTCTGATGTTGTACCTGTTCCTAATATTGGATCAACGTCAATAATTGAAGCCATGATACAAATATTCAGTAGGATGGGTCTCCAGAAAGAAATACAAACTGATCAAGGTACTTCATTTATGAGCAATCTAGCCATTGAATTTGCAGAAAAATTTGGAATAAAAGTACTAGAAGTGAATGAAGTAACGTTTATGATGTAAGTGTATGTGTTCGTTTTACATGTTTGTGCTGTGGAAGACGTCCAATAAACATATTATTTTTGATAAAGAAGGCTCCACGATTATTCATGCTATGCTGAAATACATCACAGTCTTATAACTCAAACGCAAACCTAGCTAGATAAGTAAAATGTGATATAGTTTACCACCAGGTCACTGTGGCTTATTTTTCGGGAATTAAGCCCTATATTATAGTAAAACTTCTAGTACTGTTCGTCAGTTTCCAGTGGCAAATCCGGTATTTGGGTCTGGGGGGGTGAGGTATAAAACATTTTGTATAGTCGTGACAAATGTTAAAACTTATGGCTTATGTAAACCAAAACACTTTAACTTTACAGACTTTACTTACCTGACAATAAGAATCATAAAGAACCTTACAATACTTTCGATAATTTAATAAAATACACAATAAAATAACTAGCAAAAACATGTTTCTGACTGCGTCAACGCTACAAATACGAGTGGAATGACTGCAAAAGTGGGAGAATTTTTAAGCCTGTCAAAAGCCAGGAAGAAATGTTGTCACTTTTTTTAAAGGTATATAAAGAAAAAGCAGCTGTGGTGATTTTAAATAAAATAAAGAATTCTGATCTAGCTGGGGGGGCTGCAGCCCCATATCCCCCTCCTGGATTCGCCACTGTGAGTTTCTGTTATCCATCATCCTCAAAATAATGTAAGTTTGTAAAATTACAATACATTTCTAAACATTACTACTCATATATTGGAATTTATATTGATCGGTTTTGACAATTAATTACAAAGGATTCTACTGTTCAGCAACGGATTCCGAGACTACCACTTTTGGAGGATTTTACACCGCAAAGGGGTGTTAGGCAATGAGTCGTATGAGCGCATTTCCGGAGTTCTTTGCTAGGTCACGCTCAGTAAAATGTGAACATCACCCTTCCAGTCTTCACTTACCCCCCTATCTTGATGAAAATAACTCCATCCGGCGCATGCGCAAAAGCGCGGAGGGTTTCCGAATCCGTTGCTAAACAATATTTTTATTTCCCTTTCAAGACAACAGCGAAATCGCGTTTATGGAGATATGAATTAAATGATTTCTATTGTCCGTCTATTCGATTATCCGCTACAACTCTGGTCCGGATAGTGGCTGTTAAACGAAGGTTTACTTTATTTATACCATCTTTAATGCTACAGTGAAATACAGGTTGAGTTTTAACTAACTTATAACTTTGAACTGAAACAACGTTTTAGTCGTTACAGTACTATAAACTGTTTTTATTCAAAAGAGCATAGGAAAGTAATTTAATGGATTTTGCTTTTGAAGTGAGAATTTTTAAAGGTAACAATAGTGCAACCTAGACAAAAAATTTCTTCCCTTGAAATCATCTTGAACATAATAAAACTTTCGAATTTTTTTATCAGATCTTCTACCATTGCTCTATAAGGCTTATGTCATTTTTTTATGTTGAAGACCACTTCGTAGAAGTAGTTCTACATTTTCAACATATAAATATTAATTTTTAACAATAAAAATATTATCTTTATTTGAATACGAAGATTTGAAAGAAATATTTTAAAAAGATGGAAGTGACGTAAAAAAAAATTTCTTTTATCTGCCCTCTCATTGCACGTCTTCGTAGCGGCATCTAGTGAGGCTCTGCGAAGTTATTTCAGTTCGAAGGTATGTTAATTCAAACTCACCCTGCGGAAACAATATGTATGATTGGCGGGCGACAATAAACGTAAAGTATTTGAGAGTTCATAACACATAATTTTTTCAGAAAGCAAATAAAAAAGAAATTTATAACTATTAAAATTTCAGACAGATGTTTAGAATTCTTATTGTCTGTCGTGATAATATTAAACATTTTAGTAATGAATGTTGATTTTAACTTTTCTGAATTAAAATCGTGATTTTCCTATCTTTTTAAAACCGTATACATTTCCACAGGATTCTATTTTTAGAATAAAGTAGGTAACGGCAGAGAAAAAACTGGTCTCTTCAATCGTTTTCTGGTTTATTGAAAAATTGCCTCAAACTTTCATTTTCTCCGTAAACTTTTCAAAGCAAGAACGGCAACGTAAAAATAAATATTTCCTTATGATCCTCATTGGATTATTTTCGGTAGAACTGAAAAAATACCTCATGAAAAATCAAATCCGTTAAAAGACGTAAAAATAAAAAAGTCGCCCTGGCGAGGATTTTTATAAGAAAAAAAGGCAGCAGTCAAGAAACTTTTACCAAAAAAATACAGTCAAATTTTTGTTGCTGTGTTTTTGAACATGAATCTTGCAGAATATTTCTCATGAGTATTTACAGTCATGAAATAAATAAATATATTTAAAGAAAAGAAAATTCTAGAATTCCTTTTTTTTTTTTTTTTTTTTTTTGAAGAAGGAAATATTTTTGGCTGTGCTCCAAAAATGGAAGGCAAAATTGGAGCAAAGGAATATTTTGTTTGTTCTTTTAGCATTTCGTGACAATTTTATAAAATGGTAAAGCTATCGAATTTCTTTAGCGACCTTGTGTTAGTATTCAGAACCAGAAAAATAAACTAACTCCTCGCTCTCATTTTTGGAGAGAGAATATTGAGATCACATTTTATGCGGGTTAGTGGTGAGAATTTATGATGTCAAAACCAATTACGTGCTTCGCTTTTCTTCTTTCTTGCTGGAAAAGAAGCGATACATTTTTGCAGATTTGTATTCTTTATCTACAGAATATCAAATGAAAAGTCTTTTTTCATTATCATTATTCCGATTCCGCAATGAATAGATAAAAATAAATTATATCATTAAACTCTGAAGGCACAGAAAAAAATTATGAACAAAAAGATATTATGTAAAAGAATGTGGAACTGATATTATGTGAAANATATTATGCAAAAGAATGTGGAACTGATATTATGTGAAAGATATTATGTAAAAGAATGTGGAACTGATATTATGTGAAAGATATTATGTAAAAGAATGTGGAACTGATATTATGTGAAAGATATTATGTAAAAGAATGTGGAACTGATCGTTTCAAAAAGACTAGCACTTTTTGACAATTTTACTCCGGAAGAGGATGACAGGCAGTGAGTAAGATGATCTCATTTCCAGATTTTTTTGTTTAGTCATGCTAAGTAAAATGTAAAAATCTCCGCCTCCATTTCTCACTTCACCCCTATTTGACGCCTGACGCATGCGCAAACGCGCGGAGGTTTCGTAATCCGAGAATCATCTATAGTTTGTATTCGTAAAAAAGATTTTAGCAATAAATGCTCAATGCAGAAGAAAAGAATTTTATCAACAAAAACTAAAGGGGATTTGAGCTCCTAGTCAGAAACATCGTACAGTGATAATGTTTTAGGCTTGATTCGTCTGTCTTGTCTTCGTCTGACTTAGATTATGCATTCTATGCATAACGATTTTTACATAACGCAATTTACAGAACGAATGCCAGTTTAACATCATCATCATCACAAAAAGACATCCAGCGTTTTGAAATATGTTGAAGCATTAGGTTAGAAATAAATTGAAAAGTGCAACATTTATTTTTGCTTAGAAAACGAGAGCTATTAAATATTCATATTGAGTATTCATAATCTTGTTATTTTGTTGCAATCGGTTATATATAGGAAAAGTATTGATACAAAATTTTGTTTAAACCAGTTATGGAAAATACGTTAGAATAAATGAAAAAAATGTATGGAATTAAAATTGGTAACGCTTAAAAGCTAATCTTAGATTTTAAAGTGGTGTAAAAATAATATTTTTTTGCCTAAGTTACTGAGGAAACACTTTAAAATTCCGATAAATTTTTAATTAAATAAAACTCATATAGAAATTTTGAAAACTCTTTTCTTATTGGGCACCTACTACCCAAGAAGTATCTACGTGTCAAGTTTGGTAGCTATTAATCCAGCGATCTGGCCTGTAGAACGTTTTGAACGAATTTTGCATCACGCATGTTGCAATTTACAGACAGTATACCAGCCTTTAAACATGATCATGTTGAAATAATCCTAAAGGAAAAAATACCAGGGGTAGGTTTATTGTAAATACATCTACACAAATTCTACGTACATCTACACAATGCATGAATATATTTACTCAAAATCTAATTATCTAAAGAACCATTAAAAATCTAAATTGATTGCTGAAATTCCTGCTATTTTCATCCATGTGACGAAACTGTTTGTGTCAATATAATAGATTTAAATTATTTCCTTATACGCATGCGCGGAACTCACCTCAATGCTTCCTCTCTTCATAAAGTGTTCCTGTCGCTTGCAAATAGTGACGTATCGAAGTCCAAATGATATATGAAATGAGTTAATTAATAAAATTTTGCATTGTAATTTAATTTATATGCAAATGCAGTCGGTTTGAATGAGATTTTTTAATTTTGTCTAATACACAGCTTAGTTTTTTAAACTATGGGTCTAAGACATAGCTTATTTCTTTAAACTATGGTTCTAATACAAATTACCAAGTTTATCTTCTGAAACTCTTAGATAAATGAAACTTTAGCTTCTTAACCTGTTAACATCGTACTTAATTTAAAGTGTATGGATTTAAGTAAAATTATTTTAAATTGTGTTAAAAATACGAAGATTAATATAACTGTAAAGTAAAATTTTATTCACATTGTTTTGTTTTTCAGTAGAAAATCATTCATTTAATAAACTTTTTTCCGAGATATATTTTAAAAGATTTTTTAAAATATACTGAACTAAAAAAAAAATTAAAAAAAACCATAAACATTACTTTCGAATTCCTTGCATTACGTCGAAAATAAATCAAAAGAAAAGTGCTTGAAGACATAATGACTCTCTTCAAAATCGGACTGATGAAAGGCTTTATTTCAATATTATTTTAACAGATGTGGTTATAACTTTAATTATGCGAACAAAGGAGAATGAGAAAAATGAAAAAAGAACTGAAAGAAGAAAAGGACGTTAAATAAATTAGGAAAAGCTTAAGAACTAATAAAAAATCCGCCCAAAATTTATTCAAGTTCTAACGTTAGAACCTGGATTATATTACCAAAGGAAATAGTAAGCAAAAATGAGCAATTATGACTTTTCAAACGGCAAAAAAATTGTTCTTCACGTTATCACAAAAAACCTACACGAGGTACAGTGGATTTAAAATTTGAATTTTCTCAACTCACTTTACGTTTTATCACGTGACATTAACTGACTCAGTTAGCGGTAATTTAAAATCTGATGTTTGAAGCAGGAGCGCGGAGAAAGAATACAAAAACTGGTTTCAAAATACGTAAAGTGGCTTAATAATGGCAGGAATTCCATTAATTAATTTAAAGAATACTTTTTCGTGTAATTATAAAATTATTCTATTAAAAGCTATGTGTAATTTACAATGCCAAAACTTTACTTCTTGAAACGACACAGAATTTGCAGAAATAAAAATCGTATGAGTTTATTTTTTTGAAAATCCTTCAACCTTTTTCTATGATTTAAAACATATCAATTTGCTAGAAAATCCCTTTTTAATCTATATATTCAAAAGTATTTCAAATGAGAATGTTCCGTGAAAGAGAATTTGATTGAGAATGTTCCGTGAAAGAGAATTTGATTGAGAATGTTCCGTGAAAGAGAATTTGATTGAGAATGTTCATAATGAATGAATGCATTAACAATCATAAAGGTGTTCCACTTCTGCTAGAAACAACACAGAAAAAGCCTTTTATGTGCAAAAGTAGACAGCAGCAAGCGGTTAAACAACAAAACTCATTTCGGAGATTAAAGTACTTCGAGACGTGGTAATTTGTAATTTATATAGAAATGAAACATTAGATTTAATTCAATTTGCCTGTTTTTACTACATCATGCCTAATTCTAGCGATTAAAAGAATTCCTTTAGTCTACCGTGAAAAAGCAATTAAACAAAAATAGAATTTACATAATTGAAATTCTTGAGCTCGATTACAAAGCTAAAAAATAAACAAAACGGAATGCATCTTTAATATTCTTCTGCAATTACTTACTGCAGACGATATTAAACGATGTCGAAAATAAATAAACAAAAAAAGAAGTGCATTAAGAATGCATCTCAGCAAAAATATTCTTCTGGATTACAGCCAATATTTAGGCGAGGATAATCTGTTCTTGCTTTCTGAGTATTTTTCCTGGTTACCATTCGGTAAAGAATAAATTGGGGAACACAGGACCTTCTTTTATGTTTGTCTTACAATCAGCGTTGTGCTTTCTTGTTCTGTTCCCCGCCAGATGGCGCTGAGGCTGCGGTGATTATGATGATAGTTATGGCCTTAATCGATAACGTTACCTAAAGAATGCATATTTTGTTTTTTTCTGGGAGAATAAAAATGCAGTTGGCCCCAGAAACATCGGATAATGCCTCGTAAGTTTCCATAACTGTTGTTTTAATCTCGTAGCAAAAGGATAAATGGTCCTTTATTTTAGTTTACTTAGCCGAGTTTTATGTGTAACGACCCTTTCAAGACGATAATTAAATTACAGAATGTTGTATCCCAGAATAGCTTTGTGATTCTTACAGACCAGTATCACTTTGATAATAGTTTTTTTAACGTTATTTAATCCCTGGCTGTGGTTTAATAAAAAATATTTACCTTTGCCGCTCTAAGAATAGAAGCAATTCTCTGTATCGGTTCCCTTCGAAAAGAACCGAAACGTTGTTCGAAATATGTGCTGAAGGAATTCAAGGAAAAAATAGACAATTCACTTGGGAAAAAACTAGCGTTGAGTGTATTTCCTGGATAAATATTTTAACTTAAAACAAGATATTCTTATTCTTTTTTCATTTGTATTTTCAGAAATGAGAAAAAGAAAATAAGTAAGCCAAACGATGTTATTATTGCAATGAAGTTTCCCAACAGTGGACAAATGGAATTTTAGAAATTACCTGTCATCTGTTGGCTACCGCAGGATGCCTGTTATATATATGGGTGGATAAAATAAAATTTAAAAAATAATTCGTTAATATTGAAAGTGAAAGTTTGAAATTCCAGTTAAACTGAATAAAAAAACTCTTTTCCACAGAAAATATTAATTGAACTACACCAACTAATTCTTGCGTTAATAGTATTTACTTTTTTGTAGCTCCCTGTTTTAAACCTTGTCTGTATCATGCCTAATCATTGACGAAAACTTAATAGTAAGTAGTTTCGACCTGCTATATTTAGAATTAATAGTTTTTATGAACTTCAGCGCTGATTAGCTAAATTTTCTCCTTTTGCGGTTGCATATTTTTTTTTCTGTTTTACAATTTGAATTTTTCCTCATTTTATAAGCATATCTCCATCACAATTCCCCTTTTCCTTTCAAATTTATATTCATTCATCGATTCTTTAACTGTATGATTTAGCGAGATATTTCTATCAAAAATGTTTTGTTCCTTACTCAAAATTTAAAACTAAACCAGGAAAAAAATCATTCATTAATTTAAAAAAATGAAATTTTAATTTACAAGAGTTATTTAAAATTTTTGGAAGATGTTCAAACTAAATTGAATCAAGACAAATAGTTGAAGTTAACACTATCGCAATAATCCACCATCCAGTTCATCCAATCCATCAGATTCTAGTCAGACCGGATAAAAGGCTGTCTGCCCAGATGACGTGAAGTTCTACGAAAATAATCCAATGACTAAGTATCAAGCTAAGTATCAAGTCTAGGCAATGAGCGCTTTAGAAGGATAAGAAACATTTGAAAAAGCACGTCAATTTCTCTGTTACTTTCAAACATATAGGGGATGAAGTTTAATATGATAACATCTATAATAGAAAAGCCCAGAGATGTCTCTAACGCTGGGCGAAGCTATAAATGTCCCCGCCTCTTTTGTCTGCATCATTGTTGAACGAGCCAATCGGATGATTGTATAAGAGGGGCGGAGCTTAAAATAACTCCGCCACTTTTGTCTGCATCATTATTGAACGAGCCAATTGGATGATTGCATAATAATATTACTTCAGCTTTCAACAATGAAATAGAAACAAGCAATTAAACATTTGTTTAAACAATGAAAAGTATTGTTGTAAATTATGCCAAAAAATATGCATGAGATTTTGTATTACATCTTTCGTGAGTAAATCTGTTACAATCAATTCTGAGATATGGTTTGCAAGCTGAAATCCCGTCTTAGACGGGCACAGACTTCCGAGTTATCATATATTATTATACTAGAAAAATAACCCGTCATTCCATGACGGGTGCAAATTGTCTCTTCATTCGAGAGATTTCCCGTCAAATTTGACGTGTTTAAATAGGTATATATGCGAGAGAAATGTTTAACATTGATTGAAAACAAATAAAATAAATATATGTGTTATGACAGGAAATAAATATTTTTTTATTTACAAATTATTTACATATTTCTTTATTGAAAAAAACCCTACGTGGTCTAAAGAAAATCTAGTAGATATAATCTAGATACATAGAAAAACTAGTTTCAAAACAAAGCACTTCTCTGCTTGTCCAACGTTGCCAAAAAATATTATCAAATTACATCATCACAATTGCAATAAATAATTAGATGCATCGTGGCGTCCAAACTATATCACGTGTATGATATAGGCGACGATGATATATCACTGACGTAATTTAATACTTTCTATTGAAGAATGGAAATTAATTTGAAATATATGATTAATATAATTTAACATTTCTCGGGAACTATTGATCATAGCGAGATAAATTTTATATCAACCGATAGAAAATTTTATTTCACTTGTTTAGAGCTATTAAATTTGAAATTAGAACGACAATTACTCTTTTAAATTTAATGAAATTTAGGTTCTCTAACAATGAATTAATGCTATTTAACATTTCGCAGTGCTATGGCTCGAGTTTTATTGTTGGTGACGTCAGAGCGTTACCAAGAGATCTGGCCTATTATATTAGTAATGGGGCTGGCAGAGAGTCTGTAAATTGCGCGATGCAAAAATTGTTCAAAACTCTCTACAGATCAGCCCGTTGAATGTAGAGCTACGAAATTTGGCACATACTTACTTCCTGGACAGTAAATGCTTCCTAAAGGGTTTCTTCAGTTTTCCAAAATTTTTATTAATTAAAACTTGATAGAAATGTTAACATTTTTCCTTACAGACTTCGGAACATATTATCTCATAAAGACTATTTTTACACCGCTTTAAATTTCAAAAAATTAAATTTTCAATGATGCAAATTTTATTTCCGGGCAAATTGTTTTCTTTCATTTTAATAAATTTTTCATGAACTTTAATGCCACAGCTGATTAAATAAATTTTTTACCTTTCATTCGCTATTGAAATGCTCAGCAATCTGTTTCAAAATGGAGTTGGCTTTCAAGGTATAACCTTAAATTCAAAAGATAATAGAAAATTTATATCTCAAAATTATTTAATTTGTAAGACTAGCCAGCTCAGTTCTGTTTTATCGAAATTTAATCGAAGTTTTTGGCATCTTGTATTATACTGATATAATTTTACGATTTCGTAAACTTGATGTAGAAACGACTGCGAAATCTTAATATAAATAAAAGTCATTGTGGGTATGTGGGTATGTATGTGCGTATGTTCCACATCTCCTCCTAAACCAATGGACGGTTTTCAACCAAATTTTGTACACTTATTATTTAAGACAAGGGGAAGACACTTATGAACTTTTCTAAGTCCAACAGTTAATTAAACAGGCAGTTAATTAGAAATTAACCGAAACCGTTTTTCCACCGTAACTTCGGAGCAAATTGTCCGACAAAAA
>BGPR01000905.1:230089-356636 GCA_013235015.1 Araneus ventricosus
TATAGCTACTCCGTTGCTAGGCAACGGTTAGACTTTGAACTAATTCACCTTTATTTCCAGCTTGGCGCTTGATACAGTTGCCAAATAGATTTGGCGATTGCTTAAATCGGAAGGTTACCGGGAGCAGATGATACCATTGAGTACAATGATGTAATTTACAGTAACGGAGAATTAAATTAGTCGTCCAATTATGTATTATCAACCGTCAGAACTTTTGACTTCCCCTTTCTATATATAACGAAACATTTACATTCGTAAATTTAAAAAAAGTAGCAATTCAAATTCTTCGCGCACGAAGTCGCGGGTAACAGCTAGTCATATAATAAATGCGAAAGTGTGTCTGTCAGTTTGTTACGCATTCACAGCAAAACTACCAAACCGATTTGGATGAAAATTGGCAGAGTTGTAGCTTGAAACCCAGGAACGGACATAGGGTAGGTGACATCATGTTAAATTCATTATTTTTGATTACAGATAACAATTAAATAATTAACAAGCTATTTGCGATGAAGATTACTTCTTTATTTTTCAATCAACTGTCACGTGATCCTTAAGGAATGCGTAAACAAAATCAACTGTCACGTGATCCTTAAGGAATGCGTAAACAAAATCAACTGTCACGTGATCCTTCATTTCAAATAACTTATTTTTAAAGTCAAGCATCACGTGACCTTGCTGAGAAAAGAAAGAAATAATTAATTTGTGAAATAATAACTGAAAAATAGACGCCAGGACAGAAAACCAATGATAGATATAATATAGTTTCAAGAGATTTTGGATTAAAATTTAAAAACTAAAGTTAATTATAACTAAAGGAAAATATCTTTCAATGTTTACTTAAAATAAGAGCCTAATTTAGTGGAAAGCTTACCAAAATAATTCTTTATCCCCTTTTCATCGACATCTAAGATTTGTTTGGCTGTTAAATTTGTAACCAAACGATTTGGATAATCACTGGCGGTTAAATTCAAAACCAAACGATTTAGCTAATTACAATAGTTCCATTTCGAATTTTAATGCTTTAAGAGCTTTTTCCAACCGATTTAAAAAGAAAGGATTGCATAAACCCAATGAACACGGAATTCAACGTTTTGTTTACTAAAGAAAGAGCTGATTCGAACTTGGCGCTTGATATAATTGCCAAATTGATTTGGCGATTGCTAGAGATTCGAACAGTGCATTAAATTGGGACTTTTTTAAAATTGTTCACAGTACAGAGGAACTGATAAGCAAGGTTTATCCTTCCCTATAAGTTAATAAGAGGAATAGAGATTGTTTGTTGATTGGGTAATTTTGGCACTGACTAATGAAAGTTTAGGTCAGATAAATAAAAAAAATGCTTCACAAATGGAGGGATGTATTACAGAATATCTATCTGTAGATACGGTAATGGGCAATAACAAGTAAAATCATATCCTGTAAAGTTCTTCAACCCCATAGAATTGTCAGGGATACCTTCCGACAAGCTGAGGCTCAAGGTTCGAGACCCGATTCCACTGAAGATCCGCCGTGTATGGGGCCTGTTGCACGCTAAATCATACGTAGTGGTCAAACGTCCTCCCGTTGGTGTGGCGTGGAAGTTTGGAGAGGGGGGTGCCAGCTCAGGTGTCGTCCTCGTCATCTGACCGAGGTTCAAAATTACGAGGTCCGTCCCAAAATAGCCCTCGTGTTGCTTCAAAACGGGACGTTAATATAACTAAACTAAACTAAACCGACAAGCTGAGATTAAAAATCGGTGTGCCAGAACTATTCATACGTAACCTCGATGTACCGAGACTGCGCAATGGCACACGGTTTCAAATTACACACTTAGGACCAAAAGTCGTACTATCTACTGATATGACTGGCATAGCGAGATGTGAGAGTGCTAAATATTACGCATTCCGATAATACCGAAGGATTTACCATCCCAGTTCAAAAGGTAACAATTCCCTCAGGTCTCAGGGTCAGACATTCAAAGGGGCAGGCGTACATTTGGAAAAATCATATTTTTTCCGTTGGTAACTATGTGTGGCATGTTCCCGTGTGTCTAGCCCACTAAACCTCTACATCGGGGCAAAAAACGTGAAACAAAAAACGTCGTGTACAAAAGTGTGTTATCATATATAAACAATTTACCTAACTGTAACATCAGACACATGTACAGTACACTCCTGTTAGTCGTCCAATTATGTATTATCAACCATCAGAACTTTTAATTTCCCCTTTCTACATATAACGAAACATTTACATTCGTGAATTTTAAAAAAGTAACAATTCAAATTCTTCGCGCACGAAGTCGCGGGTAACAGCTAGTAGTATTATAAAAACCCAGGTTTATTTTTTAAATATTTTTTTAAAAAAATTATAAGATTTATCATGATATAATTTTTTGGACATGAGTTTCGAATTTTCTGTGGTTTTAATACCTAAATCAGACAGCAATTTTTTTTATCTGTTTTTTAAAATTATTTTATATACCTTTATAATTATTATTTATAAACAACTTTATTATTTAGTTATCTTTTATTATGCGCGTCGTTGCTGGGAGAAATTATTTCCGTGCAAAATTTCATGTTTCTTTTGAAATGAGCACATTTTTATTTCACTTTTAATTCCATTAAAAACGCACATATTCTCAAGAGAAATTCATTTTCCCTAAGAGACGTCTTCTTTTCCCGAATTAATGAATTTAGCGAAATTTTGCCTATCCTAAAACAAATTCATTCTTTCCAAGAGAAATTATTTTAGTTTATAATCACATTACATTTTCAGATTGAATTTCGTTATATATAACTCAGAAAGTGTCCACCTATCAAAGAGAAAATATAATTCCAAAATCTCCTTAAATCAAATTACAATTTTTTTTTTAACACCCATCAACATTTATTTGAAATGTTTGTTTGTTAACTCCAGAAAGTTCAGATTCACTAGTGAGGAATATAATACGACCAACGCTGTCATTTATGACTGGCGAAAAAAGATTTATTGAAATTTCTTTTAATTGGTAATACAATCTTGCTCTTTTAAAGAATTAATTCATCAGTGCAGGAGCTATTTTATGTTAACAAGAGAATATGACGTAAGTGGATTTTGGAGAACAGCAAACTTTTTGACAAAAGGGACAAGAAAAGTTCACTAACAGAAATATAATCCGGAAACAGAAATGCGAAACTCACTTTAAATAGATCTTGCGTTGTCGAACACGTCATAAATTGTAAATATCCATTATTCCTATTTCATTATTAAATTATTCTACCTCTGTCCCATAATAATAGTAGCAAGATAATATTTAAACGGGAATTATCGGCGAATGCAGCTGTAAATTATGTTGTAGCGCAAAATTGCGAAGCCTTATTCAAAATAATGTTTCATGACATCTGTCATTTGTTTTGACACATCTTTCAATTTTTAGGTTAACCTAATTATTATGAATTACAACTATTTTTTAAATTTCATCCGCTGATCGAAATCAATTGTTTCATTTCAGTTGAATATCAACCCATTGTAAAAGTGAAATTAAAAAAACAGAGTTTTCAGGGAAAGAGCGAGTTGCGATTGTCCAGTTCTTGATGCATCAAAAAGAAAAGTTGCAAAAAAGGTACAAATACAATAGCTTCAAAACAATTTAAGTGCAACAGAATGAACTATGACGAATAAAAATTTCTGAACACTAAAAATAAAAATTAGGAGTAATATTTTAAATTTATTGTTTAATTTAATATAATTTATTAATAATAGTTGTTGCGTTCTATATTTATTTTCTTTTGATACTATTATTATGGGACAAATTAAATTCAACAACTGCTACTATTATTATGGGACAGAGGTAGTGCTTTTAAAAAGAGAAATTTAATAATGATTCTTTCATTAATTAATTGATATCATCACATTTCTCATCGTTTAAATGCACTGACTGATAAGACCTAAATGGAACTCAAGACATTTAAATAAAAGCCCTCCAATATCTAACTGTTTTGACTAGCTATTGAATTGCAATGTTTGCCATTATATCGAATTAATCTCAGACAAAGGGAATTTATTTATATGAGGAGTTATAACAGTGAATGATTCAAAATTATAATTTTATATTTCCAGAGTGTCCACTAATCTCTGCATTGCCACTGTCCCGAATACATTACCTCTGCCTGATACTCTTTTTAGCAAATATTGCTATTCTTGTTTTATTAAGCTTGTTTAGTATTTAAAAATAACGAATGCAATGTAGCACATAGGAAGAAAAGTATGTGATGTTGTTGGAATGCGTTCTTTACGAGGTGAAGGCCCGGGTTTTCCAGTCAGTCGACAAAATTGTTTAAAAAGGAGAAAACGTGCGTAGGGAGCCTAGAGGGTACTGAAGTGTTGGTGATGGTCGATTCTCGGTTGTTGGAATGCGTTCTCTACGAGGTGAAGTCCCGGGTTTTTCAGTCAGTCGACAAAATTGTTTAAAAAGGAGAAAACGTGCTTAGGGAGCCTAGAGGGTACTGAAGTGTTGGTGGTGGTCGATTCTCTGTTGTCGGAGTGTGTTGTTGTAATCTATGAATGTGCTCCGTTCCACGTGTGTCCTCCCTGCGTCTCATGCTTGTGGGGGCTTCGTGGTGACTGTCGTCAACTTTCAACCGTGTGATATTTGCAGGACGGTGAAATCTTTATGTACTGTCCTACCGCCACGAGAAAAACCTCAAGTAGACGAGTCTAAGAAATGAGGAAAACTGGTATAAAAATCAACCTCAATATTTGGCAAATTAAGCACACTTCGTTAGAGAGGAATCCGTTTTCGACCGAATTACAAAGCGAAATGAGGCTTCCGCCAGTTCTATCTGCGCCAAATGAAATAAAACTCTTTCCTTCACTCCCAAAATGCAGTGGAATAACCCGTTTCTATAACGACCGCCACCCACATGTCTGATGTCTGGGGTTTTTCTTGTGGCGGCAGGACAGTATATACGGCCCTTTTTTGTCTTCACCTAGTTTCAACATCATGTGCTTTCTAAAGCCTTTGAGTTTCCACGCATTCTGTGATGACAACTTTATGCTGTGGTGTGTACCAAACACGGTCCGAAGTAACTTTACCAACCGAGCAAGGGAACAATATGGTGAGAATTTTTAAATTTCAGCTTTATTTTAGATTATATAGTGGTCTTATATAAACTAAAATAATATATTCAAAAACATTTAATTATATACGACTTTATTTCCTTGGTCTATTTAAATATTTTCTTCCTCCACACTCCCGGTTTGACGCCAAGGGCTGTTGCCTGGTTCGCCCGGGCCTCGGGCCGCCTCTGGTTTCTACTAATACGTCTTAAAGTTTACGTTATTCTTTTTGAAACGCCATTAATTTATGTTAATAAATATGTAGCCAAATTGAAACAGATTGTGAATAAATTTATTCTTTCAGAATGATATCAGTAGATATATAATGACAAAATACATTTTGACGGACTGATTAATTATAGTGGGGTTAATAAAAAAATTTGGTTTTCGATAGCTGCAATTTCTTAGAAGGTATGGGCTGAAAAGAGATTTTCAACCACTGAATGCGATTGCTTTCTAACCTATGCATGTGGCACGTCGTTAGAAAGCACTGTCACATTCTCTTCCTTTCTCATAGCTCCAACCTCTACAAAACTGGTGCTTCCCCTGTTATATGTCCTGGTGACGCAGACGCTCATAAAGGGAAATGAACAGAATATAACCATATTGTGTTAATAGAACAAAGTAAAACCTCTAAAATGGAGGTGAATCCGGCTACGCACGCTTTCTAGGCCTTCAGTATAATGAATTTCCAAAAAATTACGGCAACAATGAAGTTTTAATTAAAGAAGCTACTGCTAATTTCTAAAAAAACTCTTCTCTCCCATAGATGATTTCAATGATTGTTTTGATCAATTCACTCCCCGAGAAATTATTTTTTTGCTTCCCGAGTAATCACTGGGTGAACAGGTTTCTAAAATGGCTTCAAGTTCAGTCCGAGGTAACTGAATAAGTTCTTTGTCATTCTTTCTTTCTTGGGATTTGTTGTTTCATATTATTTGTATCTTGCAAATGGTTATCATTGTTCTTCCACATTTCGGGATTTTTCGGGTCACGACGGGTTAAAATCTTTAGACTTTTTGTCAGGCCCCTCACACAAAATAAAATCCCGCTTTTTTTAATCCTTGTTATAGCGAGACCCTTGAAACAGTGCATAGTCGGATTCACCTCCATTTTTAGATAGTGCTTTTACTGAGTTCTATTCTCTTCATTGTTATTTTGGTTTCTGCTGCATTTGCGCGTAATTAATATGATATGTTTTTATTATTTGATCTTATAATATTTTTTATTATTTGGTCTTATACTTTTTTTATTATTTGGTCTTAAACTATTATTATTATTTTGTTTCCACATTTCGAATTGCTTTATTTTTCAATTTATTGCGTTAGTTTATTTTAATTTCTTTCGATCATTTTTCGTATTTTGAATATTGTGTTAATATACGAGAAAGTCGAGAGGAGAACACTCCCGCTTGCATGGCTTGCCTTCCTAGAATGAGACTGAATTCATTCATAAATGAAATCAGTTCAGAAACCAAAACCGAAGAAACCAACCGAATTCCCCCATGAAGGGCTTCCTGCTCAATTATTTCAATTAATCTAATACCGAATGAGTAAGCCCGAGCCTGATGACGCGAAGTCTGTTTTGGGAAATCAGGAGAATTCTCTGTTGACCCGAGAGAAATTTGAAAGGAAAAAAAGGCCTCACAATCTAATAATGAAAGTCGCGCACAGAGTTTGTCTTCCTTCGACATTGCTGTTTGCCTTAAAACGTGACTTCTTTTAAAGGATTTTTTCCGTTAAACTTAAACGTAGATGTTGGGTTACAGTTAATGGAAATGGACAAGATACTTCATAAAATAGTTCTTGTTTCAGTTCAAATTTTTCAAGATTGAAGTGGTCGACTTAGACGAAATATTATTCTTGTAAAATGTCACACTAAAAGTTAGATGAATTTTTAAATGCCAGTAGAGTAGAATGGGAAAGAAAACAATTTCGAATTTAAAAAGCATGTTGAATAATAGCATTTAGGAATATAAAGTGCAGAAATAATTTCGTAGAATGATACAGTTAACGCTCTCACATACACAAGAGCTTACATGCTACATGCCGACAAACTCTACGATGGAAATTACTCTAGGATATATTTGGTCTAAAATATGATAAACATCTGCAGCTGAAATGATAAAACTATTTCATCGATCTACCTCCTTGTGTTTTTGAGTTAATGCGTTCTCATGCATACAAACTAGGGATGGGAAAAACCTACCGGTTTCAACCGAAAAACGATTTTTTTTGTTCCGGTTAACCGATTTTTTTCGGTTATTTTTTTTGTTCCCGTTTAAACCGGATATTTTTTTAAATGCAATAACCGGGTAAAAAAAACGGGTCGGAAGATAGGCTTGATTATAGGTTCGACTAGACTAAAATTTACCAAGTTATAAAGCTTGGATTTTCATATCCTAGGCCAATAACCGACAACCGATTCCTCGAGGCGTCTGTTGGTTGGCGCATTACTGAAAGAGTGTTTATGAACAGATAAATATTGGCCAATGGATTGATTTCCTGCAAAAACAATACTAATCAAAAATTTTATCTGCAAACGGCGTCTGTTTTTTGTAGCCAAAAAATATTTATCGTTAGTCGGAAGTTCTGTGGCGTCCTTAAGATTAATATCGACGTTGAATTATGTTGTTTCCGATGAGAGGTATCTACCCACGGATCAACACATTGCTGAAAGAGTTTTTATGAGCAGATTAGATGATAAATATTGGCCAATGAGTTAATTTCTTGTGAAAACAATGTTGATAAAAATTTTGTCTATAACACATACTTATTGTACACTGGTATACAAAAGTTAAGGAACATTTCGTAAAATGCGAGAAATTTGCAATTAATACGAAAACTATATTTCGCAATCAGTTGCAGAGAATCGTGGGACATACTAACAACGTAACTCACATTTTACCGTGAAGATTCGGTCACGAGGGCAATTAGAGTGGCCACCAGAAAGGCATGAAGGCGAAAATGGAGTTTCACCCACCCTGTTTCAGAGAAAGCTGATAACGAGATGTAATTTTTATCAAAGGTTATGGTTTAATCTGCATAATATTTACAGGCATTTTTGTAAGCATAGCAAAAATATTCGGGGAAATATAAATGTTTCTTTAAAAAATCCCAAATTTTTCCGCATGTGTTTTGCTTACAACATGCAGAATTTTCATTCAAAATATTCGAAATTTGCAGAACACTTGATAATATGTTACAGAAGTATTGTATTAAACTTTGAAGTAAATGCGTTGAATATTACAGGAAATATGAGTGTTTGTACTAAATAATTGTTTACTGAGCATTTGCGAGATGCAGCTGAATTTTTCTTTCATAACTTCAAACCCAGGTATATAGAGCAACTTAAAAAAAATTCCAGCTGAATCCCATTAAAATTCAGAAAGCTGTTGGCATTTCAGTGAGGTGAATTTCAATTTCCCTTTAAGAGAAGCTAAATGATGAGGGTTCTTGCACAAACTGATATTTTTTAAACATTACTCTTCGAATGGTATTCGAGAAAATGCAATTTAAATAATGTATTTAATTTATTAGTGTTCATGGTATTCAGAATATTCAATTTTACTAAAATTCGATGTTAGTGTTCGAAGATTCAAATTTAAAAAATATCAGTTTGTAGAAGAACCCTCATCATTTAGCTTCTCTTAAAGAGAAATTCAAATTCACCTCACTGAAATGCCGACAGCTTTTTGAATTTTAATGGGATTCAACTGGAAATTTTTTTAAAAAAGTTTCTCTATATATCTGGCTCTGAAGTTATGAAAGAAAAATTCCTCTGCATCTCGCACATGCGCAGTAAAAAATTCTTTAGTACAAGTACTCATATTTCCTGTAATATTCAAAGTATTTACTTCAAAGTTTAATACAATACTTCTGTAACATATTGTCAAGTGTTCTGCAAATTTCGAATAATTTGAATGAAACCTCTGCATGTTATAAGCAAAACACATGCGGAAAAATGTGGGATTTTTTAAAGAAACATTTATATCTTCCCTAATATTTGTGCTATGCTTACGAAAATGCATGTAAATATTATGCACATTACACCATAACCATTGATAAAAGTTACATCTCGTTATCAGCTTTCTGTGAAACAGAATGGGTGAAACTTGCCTGTGTCTGTCTACAAAAGTTGTTCCTTTTTCACCTTCATCCTTTTCTGGTGGTCCCCCTAATTGCCTTCGTGACCGAATCTTCACTGTAATACGCATATGATACTCTATTGAATGTTACACGATTCTCCAGAACTGATTTCGAAACATAGTTTTCGTATTAATTGCAAATTTCTCGCATTTTACGAAATGTTCCTTAACTTTTGTATGCCAGTGTAATAATTACACATTTATTATTATTACATATTGTATTAATCACTTATTTATAATCATTACTTAGTACATTAATTACTTATTGTATTAATACTTACTTCTTGAATATTATTATTAATAAAAAAATATGTCTACAAAAGTTGTTTCTTTTTTTAAAAAAACGAACACCGGTTATTTTGAGCGATTTTAACCGCCAGGTTAAAACCGGAGGTGTAAAAAACCGGTTGTTTTTGCAATAACCGCCTTCCCTAATACAGACGAATACACACAGATTTCTTATTGACGGGTTTCGTCAAAAATTTAATATAGATAAAAAAATTCTAGGTAAAAGAACGCATACCAAATTCTATCCTTCTATATGGTTGAGTTTTTAAGCTACTTTATTCACAGACCGATCCAATTCCAATTTTTTTTTTGGGGGGACGGGGAGGTCTAAAACATTGGGATTTATTACAATCTCAACTCAGTTTCTCAAACTCTTGACATTGAGATTTATCAAAATCTTATGTATGTCGTATTTTTTGATGATTACAATAATGCCTTTTAAAAACATCGTATACGAGAAAGTAAAAGGATTAAAGCGGTTGTGTTTATCTTTGAGCTTCAATTTAAGAATGATTTAACTGATTTAATGTTTAACTGAGTCTTTTCTATCGTTAAATTTAAGATAAATACGAGGAACCCAAATATGTACTACAGATAATTACTAGCTGTTGAGAAGAGGTCCGTTTTCATCTCATTTTTCCTTACAATTAACACCAACGTATTCATTTAAAAGCTCGTGAAAGGTGCAAAAGATAACTCGAGATAAAAACTGATTTATGACAAAAATTTAGGCGACATTTAAAACTCAATCTCCGCCAACTTTTATTTCATTCAGACTTCACCCTCACACTGCATATTTAAATACCGCCAACAGTCTAGATCAAAAGCCAATCCGCCGCCCATCACTTCATCATAATTATTCATTTCCCAAATTAGCCAATCCCACCCGATAAATCACCTTTCTTCGCCAACTCGAGAGCTGGGCGTGAACCACCTAAATCCTACCCCTCCCCACTTCCATATTTTGAGAGACGAGGCGTGGGCCACATTATTTGGCAACGGCTTTTAAACACCCCGTTAATTCTTAACCCGTTCTATACCACACAACAAAGCGCAGGCGATTTCTCAAGGTACCCAATCCCAGATATCCCATGCTGGCTGGATTCCAAAAATATAAGTCTTTTGGCTCTGGGATGGATCCCTGATCCCGGGCGCTAGGGAAAATCCATCTGTGGAAGAGAGACTCTCTGTCTCTCAGCAACTTATGCTGCATTTATGAGTTGCTGTGTAACTGGGTCAGACATTAAATAATAAAATATCACCTGAATGCATCAGTGGATGCGACAAAGATGAGAAAGAGAGGAATTGAGGGGATTTTTTCTGCTTTGTCCAGCTTTGCTGTAAGCTGTCGACATTCAGTCTTTTTGTTCTGTTCTTTTATAAAGCTCTTCTTGATCGTTGATGGATATGAAAATGATTTTGCATAGAGCTCGTTTATGTTTTTTAGCAGTTAGGGAAGGATATTTAGACGATGTGTTGAAAGATACAAAATGTTGTAAGCTGCTTCTTTTTTGTGATCTTAACTTTTTGTTGTTGTTGGATTCGCAGATGAATTTTAACTTGTGTTTACTTAGCAGTTGACGTTGAACTTTCTTTGAATAAAATGTTGTTTTCTTCTATGACAATTTTTGGTCTCTATAAATGCTAAAATATTATGCTGCATTTATGAGTAACTGCCTAACTAGGTCAGGCATTAAATAATATAATGAGATGAGTTGAAGGTGATTTATTTTGTTTTTATCCACATTTACTGTAAATAATTCATTCTGTAAATAATGCCGCATTCTGGATTTTTTTTGTTTCTGTAAAGCTCTTCTTGATGGTTGATGAATATGAAAATAATTTTGCAAAGAGGGTTGTTTTTGTAAAGCTCTTAAGGGTGGTTAATGTAAATGAAAATGATTTTGCATAGAGAGTGCTTTTTCTGAATTTAGTAAGGATGTTAGATGATTTAGATGTGTTTTTATGCTCTTTTAAGTCTTTTTGGATTTGCTGCCAAGGGAAATATGAATGTTTAGGTGATTTTTAATCTGCATTTACTTAGCAGTTGATATTGAACTTTCATAGAGAAAAATGTAGTTGCCTTCCAAGCCCCTTTTCAGTTTCTACGAATGCTAAAACATTATGCGGCATTTATGAGTTACTGATAACTGGGCCATTGCATTACAGTGGCGAATCCAGAATTTAGATCTGGAATCATAAACAAATTTGTATCGTCGTGACGAATGTCAAACATCATGGCTTATGTTAATCAAAACATTTTAACTTTACAGACTTCACTCACCTAACGATAAGAATCATAAAGAACACTACATTACTATCATTAATTTAAATAGAAAACATAATGAAATAACCATCCAAAAATTGTTTTCGACCACGTCAACGCTACAAGCAGCAGTGGAATGACAACAAAAGTGGGAATATTTTCGAGCCTGTCAAAGACAAAAAGCAATGTTGTCATTTTTTTTAAAAAAAAAGGTGTGGATTAATATCAAACAGTTGTAGTGATTTTAAATAAAATCAAGAATTCTGGTTAAGTTCGGGGGGCTGCAGGCACATAGCACTCCCCTAGATTCGCCACTGACGCATTAAATAATAAAATATCACTTAAAAGATAGGGGTTGAGATATTTTTTTTCTATTTTGTTATCAAACTTTATTATAAGCTGTCCGACATTCTCTCTTTTTTGTTTTTTCATTTGAAAATTATTTTGCATAGAGTGGATGTTTTTGCTTTTTGATAATTTGGAAACATATTTTGACGATGCGTTAAAAAAATGCTTTTAGCCGGAAATGGGAATCTAATGTTTTCTTCGTGTTTTTAAGTGTTCATTGTTTAATGTGGTGTCCAAAAAAAGGAAAGTTAATCACCATTGACTAAGCAATCGATTTCGAAATCTGCTTTTGTAATAGTCTTTTATATTTCAAACCAGTTTTTGTCTTTACCTCAAGAGCAATACAGAAACTTTATCTGCAGAATTGTAGCATGATAATGTTTATAAACTTGAAACTATCTGTAAATTACGGCATGCATGATGCATCATTAGAATTACTTTTATGTACACTTCTGTAAATCTCAAAAAATGAACGCTCCTTTATCTTTAGTTTCTGATTTCGTAACTACATCCCTTTGATGCAACTTAAATTTCGAGAGCAATTTTTAAGAAATGGGATAGAAAGATAGCCTTCGGCTAAATATTCTGTTACATTTTTTGGGTTCAGGGTAAAGAAAACGGAACATAAGATGGACAGACACCGAAGTGAGAGTAAAAAACGAAATAAAGAAACAGGAAAGGAAAAAACCCACAGGCTTACAAACCTCTGACACCCCATACTTTCTCTCTTTTTCTAAACGACGACGGGCAGTATTTCAAAATTCTCCCTTCGTCCTTTCGAGAAATATTTCTTGCATTTTCCGGAGAGCATTGCTGTCTATTTCCTTTAATGTATGATCCATCATTTCTTCACCAGTTTTATATTCATTGATGTGATATGGAAGTTTGAAAAATGGGGTGACGACTTACGTCAGATCCTATTTTTTCAACAATGGCTTAAAATAACTAGATGCATTCCAAAATAGAATTATGGTGCCTTGAAACAAAACATTTAATCTATCCATAATTATTCGGATTATGACTTTTTAGTTATGTCTATGTATTCTTACAAAAAATCTCACGTATCATTACGATTATCATCAATGAAGGCATATTATTCAAATACTACTTGGTGCACGCAAATTTTGGTAACTGAAGACTAACCTCAACAGAGCTTCCCCTGTCCTGCCTTAGCAATCGGGAACTTGGATGACAGTCGCTGCAGTAGCTCGAGTACTGAGGCCGGAATCCTAATAGTCGTCACCGGCCACTGCCCGACCCTTCCCGAAGGAGGTACGTACTATCACTGGTATTTGTGTGGGGGAGGTGGGGTAATTCGACTTCCAGTATTGCTTTACCTCCAAGGGAAGTGAGAACCCGCTTACTTATCCGGCGGATTCTCATTCCTGAACTCGTGATGCCCCCGGGGAATTAATTGAAGACTAAATCAAACATGCCAATGTTTGATTACAAACAATCAAACATGTCAAATGTTGGGTTAAACCGGTTTAAATAATAAAAGTACGAAAAAACAGGTTACATGTGAGTGCGTTCAGTTCTGGTAAAGTGGATTGTTTCATATGTGAAACACACCAGCTTCTGTGTCTAGTCATTATGAAACATGTTAAATATTCGTGGAACATCGTAAGAGATCAGCTCGGTCGCACTTTCTCGTAAGCCACAAGTCAAAATAATACATTATTCGTTGTCATACTCTAGTGAAAGTGCCTTGTTCCTCCAAAAGTTAATTACCTTTAGAAAAACGAAACACTAAAAACACGTACTTAACAAATGAGTGCTTAAACAAATATTTTTTTTTTCTGTAAAGAACAATATTTATCTAAATTGAGATCAAGTCATACACTGCTTATATTCAGGCAGTATAGTTACACGTGATTTCGAAATATTAAATATACTTTTATTCTTTTATTAAGTTTATTGTTATCAAAGATAAAGGTTTAAGATATTTTGAATATTAAAGAAGATTCGAATTGAGTTCGAAGAGAATTTAAACACTTTAAAAGTTCGGGCAGAATTCAGAAAAATTTCCCTGTAAGTAATCCCAAAATCTCGAAGAAAGAAACATAGCTCGAACGAAAACATACGTAGTATCATATCTTTATAAAAATTATTTTCGATAGTTCTTCAATCTTTTAGAGGTAAATATCATGTATAAAAGTGACCTGAAAAGCATTATATGGATGAGTAAAGGCTGAATAAGATGTTTTCTCGATGTTTAAAATTGTAAGATAAAAAGAAATATCTAATTACTTTTTATCCTTTAAACTAAAATAAGCTAAACAGCTATGAAAACCATAAGAGAACAATTCACAGAATAGTACGTTGTTAAGTTTTATCGTATAATTTCATCCATAGCACAAAACAGGAAAAAATATTTTTTCTATCCAGCTCAAATACACTAAACTGTTTAATTTTTTACTCTTTTTTCACCCTGAACTGTCTTCAAGGTTCAAAGGTGACACGGTAGCATCGTGGTACCCCGTTTTAATGCTACGCGAAGGTTGTTTTGGACAGACCTTTTGGATTTGTAATGGGGTAAAATGACAAGAACGACACCTAAGCCGGCACTTCTTTCAGATTTCCCCATGACACCAGTTGGAGAACTTTCGAATCATGATAGATTGAATGTACATTGGATCCTCATACACGCCAGAACATTGATGGACCAGATCTCGAACCCTTGACACTCAGATTCAGAAGCCGAAATTCTCTCACGAATGCAGCAGTCACATTATTCGCCTAGTCACATTAAAAGGAAAGCGAGTGGTGGAGTTTCGATAAAATACTGAATCAACCAATATATTGATTTAATCAAAAACAAAGGTAGTAAATTTGTGCCATTAAGGCCTAGTCCAAATCGTATGGAATATATGCTATTTGATTAGTGAAGCCCATTTTACCCCTGAAGGCTAAATTATTCTCCGGTCTGGAATTGATTACGCACACTAAATATTTGCACTTGCCATTCTGAGTCCATAAGGAGTAATTTGTAACGCGCCAGGATTAAATTGAGTCCCGGCGAATCTATTACATCTGTACCATCAATACCACCGAAACGCGGCCATATATCTTCGGGGAGCACCAATTAATAGGTCGTACTCGTTACTGCAATCCAAACGATTAGGATCGCAAACAAACGGGCCGAGTTATCCCAGTCAATTTTATAAATTTCCAAGCATTATTATTGTAGACTGAAAGAGACGTTAATTTAGAAAGGGGTTTCTTTTGTATACACAGTCTTCCCTTGGGTTTTGGAATCGGAACCCTAGTTTGGATGGAAACAATGTTGAATCTATCGATTGCAAATGCCTCGGCTTGTCTTTTGTGAAAGACTGCTGCTTCTTGGAATGAACATTTTTGGCAGTCGGAATTAATCGGGAATCATAATTAGTCGAAGTGTACTGACTTTTTTATTTTTATCGATATCCCTCCTTCTTTTATCTTTTGGTGATAAAAGAAAGAGGTTTAGTTAGTTTAGTTTTGTTCATATTAACGTTCCGTTTTGAAGTAACACGAGGGCTATTTTGGGACGTACCTCGTAATTTTGAACTGCGCTCAGATGAAGAGGATGACATTTTAGACTGCATTTATTGCCCAACTTTCGCACCACACCAGGTAGACCTTTGAACCTCCGAGTCAGATTTCACGTTCACTAGATTGCGCTTACGTGACGGATCTTTGTTGAAATAGGATATCAAACCTGGAATCTCTAGTCCCTCTAGGTCTAGGCACCAGGGCAAAGCACTGGTATGCCGTCCCCCCCCAACACACTTGGGCGGCCCCTACTCATAAAAACGACTACCTACTAATGGTAAATAAACAAGATTCAATGACCAACGTTGACTTTTGACTGGACGATAAATAGGTAAGGTGGCTTCCCTGTATGTCGTGACCAATAAATCTGGACTGGTAGTGACTAATTATAGAGGACGGATATCTTACTTCTAATCACGTCAAATATTGTCACGAAAATCTGACTTCTGGCCACCTTCTTTAAATTAAATTAATATACTGAGAATGTGTCATTTTATGTTCAGAGAAAATAAATGCAAAAATTAGTTCAACTCATACCGGGACGAAATTCAGTAGGATAAAAATAAAACACTCTTGAAAATAAGAAAAATATATTTTTCTTTAACTTGACTGGTTGGTCCTCTTCTTGGCCCAGCCCCTCCCCCCAGATTCTGCTCCTCCCGCTTACCTCTCTCGGCTAGTCTAGTTACGGTTCAGGTGTCGTCCTCGCCATCTGTCTACGGCTCAAAATTGAAATAGGATATCAAACCTGGAACCTCTAGTCCCTCTATGTCTAGGCACCAAGACAAAGCATTGGTATGCAGACCCCCACACACACTTGGGCGGTCCCCACTCATGAAAACAACTACCTACTAATGGTAAATAAACAAGGCTCAATGAGCAACGTTGACATTTGACTGGACATTAAATAGGTAGGATGGCTTCCCTGTATATCGTGACCAATAAATCTGAACTGGTAGTGACTAATTATAGAGGACGGATCTCTCTCTTTCTTTCAGTCGCGCCAAGTATTGTTACGAAAATCTGACTTCTGGCCACCTCCTTTAAATTAAATTAACTTACGGAGAATGTGTCATTTTATATTCAGAGAAAATAAATGCAAAAATTAGTTCAATTCATACCGGGACGAATTTCAGTAGGACAAAAATAAAACACTCTTGAAAATAAGAAAAATATATTTTACCTTAACTCGGCTGGTTGGTCTCCCTGGCTTGGTCCCCCTTCAATTTTGCTCCTCCTGCCTCCCTATCTCAGGTAGTCTAGTTACTGTTCAGGTGTCGTCCTTGTCATCTGACCACGACACAAAATTACGATGGCCCTCCCAAAATACCTCTCGCTTAGCTTTAAAAACGAAACGTTATAATAGCTAAATATATGTTCAGAAACTGTTGCTTCTTGGAATGTGCATTTTTCTATAGAAGGTACCGATTCTTTTTTTAGAGCAAGACACGTCCGATTAGGATAGAAAACAGATAGACTGAATTAACAGATTCAATTTTATAAATTTCGAAACATTATTACCAGCAGCTTGAAAGAGATCTCAATTTAGAAACGTGTTTATTTTATATACACCGTACTCCCTTGAGTCACGCAAGGGAAACCCTAATTTGGATGCAAAGATGAATCCATCGATTAAAAATATGTCGGTTGTCTTGTGTGAAAGACTGGAATGCGCATTTTTCCGTCGAAGGCACCAGGAATTAAAATGAGCTGGAATATATCGAATTCTTCGACTTACTTTTATCAAAAATCTTTCGTGAAGTTAAAGTTAAGGAGGAAAAGACGCTGTAGTGTATTTCTTTATTTTCCTAGCGGCTTGGTGCAGAAGAATGCTCCGTGAAGAAGAAGATGACGAGTAAATTATTCAGTGAAACGGGCAGCGATGCTCTTCGGAAAATTCGAGAAATGTTTTCCTGAAAAGACAAAAGCGAACAATTGGAAATAACTTGCGTTGTTCAGAAGAAGAGAGAACTGAGTTGCGTGACGGAGGTATATTCTTTCTATTCCTTGCTACTCTCGGTATCTTTCCATCTTGTGGCGTGGTTTCTTTATCCAGAGAAGCAAACAACAGTTCTGATGTGGATAGATTTTGCCGACGGCTGTATTTCAATTATATTGAGGGCTTTTAAAAGTTTAACTAACGGGAAATGCTACGATTGTACTGTAAAATAGGAATTGAAACTATAAAACTTAAATACTTGGCTTAAGGCTCCAAAACTTGTAAACAAAATGCAACGTTGTCCTTTGTTTTAATATTTAACATAATAATATAATATTCTTTAACGTCTTCGGCTACAAGAATGGGTCTGATTTGAGATCAAATTGCAGAGATTTCCATACTTAAATTTATAATTAAGTCGTTATAACAATGTAGGGGCCCTTAGGCAATGCCAGTTTAGGGTTTCCCTTTCCCCGAACTTTTAAAAACCAGATATATTTTATAGATTTTAATTAAATCTTTATATAAGCAGTTTTCAAGTAAAAGATATTAGGACAAGCTGAAATAATAAAACATTTAATTTCGGGTCACCTTCAAGTGAGTTGTTTTCAATACCTTGCGTTTAAAAAAGATCAAAATTTAAATTTAAAAATAACTTTAGGCAAAATTGTAATTAAAGGAACATTTTTTTAAAACAGCCTAAATACTCTAATCCAAAGTTTAACATAATTGATGACTTGTAGTCAGTCAGCCAACTGCAAAAAAAATTGGACCACAGTGATTTGTTTGAGAATTTGAAAACACGAAGAAAGGAAAACTAAAAATAATATTCCGAACATTAAAGGATACTTGATTTTAATTTCAATAAGTTCGTTGAATCAACACATCAATTTAATTTAAAGTGCTTAAATGAAATTAAAGTGCAAAATTAGATTATTCTGAAAATGCAGCAAAAATAATTAGGAGCCCACAAAATTGAAGGGCCGTAGATTAATAATCCGGCCCTGCGTTGTAGCAATTAATTTGAAAAATAAAGATAACTTGGGCGCGCTTGTACAAAGTATCTGAATTGTTCCTTACGTTCTGAGGTTTCCTGTAAGTTTTTTAAGGATTTAAATAGCAACAAATGTCCGAATGTCGTCTCATTAGAAGGTCAAATAAATTCCTAGGTCAAGCAGTTAAAAAAAAGATATTATATAATTCAAGTTTTGTAAGATAAAATTATTTTAAATTAGTTTTGTATTGTTCCCATCATGAAAATAACATTGTTAAGTGTAATGACAATAATTTCCATTTTAAATCCTAAGGAAAATGAAAGGTTTGGTTACACTAATGCACGAAGGCTAATTTGAAACGGACAATATAATTTTGAACGAAGGTCAGACGACAAGGATACCATCTATGCCAGTAACTTTCTCTCGAAACTTCCATGCTACACGAACGTGGAGACGTTTAACCCTCTAATGGGCAAGGCATTAAATTTTTTGAAATATGACGAAGAAACATCATGAATGGGTTTAGTTTATTGTCTAGACCAAGAATCTACATTTTTTAAAAAACTTACTCCATTCCGAGGGGGTTTGTCCCCCTTTTGGGGTCACCCCCTCGTATGAGAACCCCTTTAGATACAGCCACCTTGATACACTCAAAAAATATTTTATTATTTTATAGAATTTTGGAGGAAAATTTTCGAGTCAATTTGCTAAAATTGTAAACGTCCAGAACTGAAAAAAATTCTTATCTCTGAATTAAGGAATTTTCCCAAACTTTATCTCTAATAATTCCTATTCCGAAACGAAATTTCATAAGGCTGCTACATTCTAAAAGGAACACTATTAGCCCTATCCTAAACCTATTATTTCACATTTATAGTTGAATTTAACGGTTGAAAAACGATTGAAATTAGGTGTGCCATCAGCTGGCACACTGCGCCGCAAAGGATTAACCCTTGACGTCAGATTTAACGCGCACTAGCCACAAGTGCGACGCATCTTTGGTGGAATCAGGTTTCTGTTAGGGAATCCTGCGGTTCCGAATCCGAAACCTAACCACAGGATCACCACAGTTCACCTCAGCCTGACAGCATTTCAATTGATTCATTCATTCAATTTCCAGAAGATCCAGATCAATTCTTTGGATTTAAAGCACTATTTGAACCTTCTTAAGGAAAACACTCCAGTATGAAGTAAGCTAGCAGGCATATAGAATTGATGGAATTGGAGACAAACCGGACAAAATTTACATTAAATACTACTAGAATTGTAAGATTAACAGAAAATAGAGTTCGGTATATTTCATAGCATTTCAATCAGCAATATCATACAAATTTTTGCATTACTAATAAAATAGCCCATATTTGTCTCACTGATCCGGTAACGCTCTGACGTCACCAACAATAAAATTCGCACCATAGCACTGCGAGACAGCATTATTTCATTGTTAGAACACCTGAATTTCAGTAGTTTTAAATTTTAAAAAGCAATTGTCGTTCTAATTTCAAATTTAATATCTCTAAAATAGTGAAATAAAATTTACTATCTATTGATATAAAAATTATCTCGCGATGATCAATAGTTGACGGGAAATTTTAAATTATATTAATCATATATTTCAAATTAATTTCCGTATTTTAATAGAAAGTAGTAAATCACGTCAGTGGTATATCATGCGCGTGATATAGTTTTAACGCCACGATGCAGCTGATTATTTATTGCAATCGTGATGATATAATTTGAAAATATTTTTTGGCAACGTTTGACAAGCAGAGAAGTGATTTGTTTTGGTTAGAATTTCGAAAAAGAATTCCTTTGAAATTTTAACTTTTAACTTACGTTTGACAAGCTGAAAATTTCATGGTTATTGAATTATTATGTACATATTTTGTAAATATTTTTTACAATTAATATAATACTTTACAGTCATGAATTAGCTTACTATATTTTTTACGATGAATACCGACGAAGAACCCATCGCATAAAGACAGAGGATGACAAAGGAAAGGAAAGCAAGATGGTTAGCAAGGCAAAGCCAGGAATCGCTGGACAGGATTCGTGCAGTAGATGCAGCCGCTATTAGAAACCGCACCGCAGCCGAAACTCCATCCCAAGCTGTCATAAAACATGCGTTTATTTTATTTCTTTTCAATCAATCTTAAACATTTCTCTCACATATATATCTACTTAAATAGGTCGTCTCTCGCATATATATGTAATAATCTAACTTAATTTTATTCCAAATTCTAATATTATATATTTTAAAATCTTAATGTATTCCAAAATCACTTTTCTAAAACTCCAGTTTCATTCTTTTCCCGAGCTGGAGGTATATTAAATCGCTCGTTTTGGCATATTTATTACTAAAAGAATATTTAATCGCTTTCACGTGCCCACAGAAAATCATGTCTTTGGCACCCGACTTTTTCCCTGAAACGTCTACGTAACTTATTAAAAATACCCAATATTCCCTTCACTTTGATCACGTGTCAATATGTTATTCCCTTATCCGAGAGAATACAGGGATTTTGCTGTTCACTTTCGCTTGTAACCTAAACGGAGATGCACGTATATTCACCACTTTCCTATTGATAATAAAATAAGAAGTGGTTATTTGCTCCGCCTGTTTATTTTCAACGACTACAACCACGAATACGTTATCTGTATCTATTTAAATACGGGTGCAAATTGCCCCGTCACGGTTTGACGGGATTGTTTTCTAGTTTAGAAAATATTTTAACAGATCAGGAACTTTTTGAAGTAGTATTAGTAGATTATTTAAATTAAATGCTGCATATTCAAGAAAAACGTTAACTAACGCCAATAAAATATTAGAAATAAACTGAAATTGCATAAGAATTAAAAATTCATACAAGAATTGCTATTTTCTGCAAATTTTGCTGCACTGTCACATTTCCAACACACAGAATTATCTGTATTCAAATATGAAACACAATTTCTTGTTAAAGAAACACCCCACTTCTAGCTCGCAAATGAGCAGGCTTTTCTTTGGAACCCTTTGATTAATGATGGCTTGGCGGACAGATGGTTCTGAGTTCCTGATTCGGAATTCTTCTACTTCATAAACAAGAATGGAGGTAATAAATGTCTCGGAGCCGGTAATTTGAGTGATGTTCCCTTTCAAATTGACAAGCATTTTTACGCCATATGCTTAGGATCACGGGTGATCGATAGAATTTTCTGAAAATATAAAGGGAAGGCATTGCAGACTATTTGCTCAGTTCAAAATGTGTGCAACAGATTTTCACTAGTCATATAGCTTGTCTGACATTTAATCTCTTGTCTGTTTGATTTTATAGTAGCTGTTCATGGAAAAAATGATATATTAGATATTTATAGGGATCGTAAAAGAGATTTATGTCGTCTTATCTACAAGTTGGCAGATTGAAATATTGGAAGTATTGCATCGAATTTTTCTTTGTACTGGTCATCGCTTTGGGATATTAACCCAGTTTTGGATCAGAATTGAATCCATAAGGCAGCTTGCTGAAATCTTTTAAGCCAGTATAAAATTTATTTTTAACTCAGACTATTTTGCGCATTAAAAGCCAGACCAGAATAACCAGAAATATATTCTCTTCTCTATTCTTTTAGTCTATATTAAATATTTATAGCCTTATGGCCAATATTTACTTCTGTTCTATTTTCACAATGGTTTCAGTTGATTTTCGTGAGGGTCTATACAGAATTTTGTCAGTGAATATTTACACAACAGTTGGCCATATTTGCAGACTGATTCCTCGTTATTTGTCTTTGCCTTTAGATATGTATTTAAGCACCAGTTGTAATGCTCATTTACTTCCTTGTTTTTCACTCGATGCTTTTATTATACTGGAAGTTATAATACAATTAAATCAAACATGACTTTTAAAAGAATAATGAGTATTAGTTGATTATAATTTGTAATTATTCTGAATACAATAGTTTAGAACAAAGTTTGTTTTTCAAACCTTTTGTAAAAATACTTGAAAAAATGGCTTCGAAATTACTGTTGTGTCTATCAGAGTTGGTGAAGGCATGCCATGGCTAAGGAATATGGCAAAGAAGGTTATGGGTTTTATTCTGAGCAGTATTACTAAAAATTCTAATTTACAAGCATTTTTACAGCACATATTAAGGATCACGGAGGATGGATCGATTTTTCTGAATATATAAAAAGGTGTTGAAGACGATTTGCTCAAAATGAATACGCAAAATATTTTTCTAGCCATGTATTGCTTAGCAACGGATTCGGAAACCCTCCGTGCTTTTGCGCATGCGCCGTGCGGAGTTATTTTCATAAAAATAGGGGGAAAGTGAAGACTGGAAGGGTGATGTTCACATTTTGCTGAGCGTGATGTAACAAAGAACTCCGGAAATGCGCTCATATGACTCATTGCCTGACACCTCTTTCCGGTGTAAAATCGTTCAAAATTGGCAAACTTGGAATCCGTTGCTACAGGGTTGCCATATTTACCTTTTTAAGGCTAAATTTCCAGAATTTGGCTTTTTTTCAAAACCCTTGTCCTTATGAATTTTCATAAGGCCTTAAATTCATTGTTGGCCTTTTTTGGCTTTATTTTTGCTTAAGACTTTTAGAACGATCCTTCATAATTTTACTATTTTCTTAAAAAACTTTTGACATCATACTTTTCAATTGGCCCACAATGAGCTGTCAAAGGAAGTAGTTCCAGGATGAGAAAGGTTTCTGCCCCCTTTCTTCAGACTGTACTTGTCAGAATGCCTATAGCGGGAGCTATGTTTGTCTCTGCACAGCATATAAGAATCACTTTCTCTGTTTTTATTCATATCTTTTCATGGTCAAATTCTTTTACGAAAACTTTATACAAAAGTGTAAAATATTATTATTATTTTTTAAAAAGAGAAACAAGAATGAAGGATGACATAACATTACAGATCATTTTTAAAAAAAGAAGAAATGCATTAATTTTTATAATTTTGGTATTTAAAAACAAATATCCAGTAATTTAACAAAGATTTCAATGTCAAACCTAAGGGACATAAAAATGTTTTCAAAATCAATACGTATTGGATTTGGGTGACAGCTACATCAAAACTAAGAGCAGTGCATTTTTGATATTTTTATCACATTCTGGAAACTCAGCCATCTATTATGAGTCTGAAATCAGCTTTTTTTATATTTATGGATTACTTTTTTTACTGTCTGTCATTTACTATGGGCATGAAAGAACTTTCATTCATTATAATCACATTGAAAAATAATATAGAGCATTGTTTTTTACAGAAGTTGATATATTTCGCTCGAGCATTTCATTCTGCACCAGCAAGAGCACAATTTCTTTCTTGTTTTGGAAAAGTCGTGTGTGCAGATGTTTTAAAAATTTTGACTTAAATTTTAGTTTAATAAAAGAGTATTATACACATATGTCAATCTAGTGGGATTCCTTTTCATGAAGGATAGTAATTTTTTATTGCAAATAAGGGGCCAATGAGTGCTTTAATCAAATTTGGCCTTCTTTGGCATTATTTTAAAGACGAATTGGCCTTACTTCGTTGTTTTCATCTGGCAACCCTGGAACAGTAGCTTGTCTGATATTTAATCTCTTGGCTGTTTGATATTATAATGCCTGAAAGTGGAAAAATGATATATTAGATATTCATAGGAATCGTAAAATAGATTTATGCCGTCTTATCTGCAAGTTCTCAGATTGAAATATTTTAGGTATTGTATGGAATTTTTCTTTTTACTGATCGACTCTCTGGAATATTAACCCAGTTTTGCATCTATTCCCCATTGAATCTATAAAGCAGCTTGTTAAAATCTTTTAAGCAAATATAAATCTGTAGAGGGACGAGACTTATGTTTATATGGAATGCCGCTGTTGAAGAATTAATTCAATTTCAGGAACCATTTTTATTAGATGGCTAAGTTCCACGACACAGTACATTAAAAGGTACAAGACGCTAGACAGAGAACAACAACACATGACAAGTACACAGAAGAAGAAGAGAGAGAGGCATCATGGGAAAAACCCGGACGGCTCTAGTAGCGCCACCTACCATAAAAAGGAGAAGACAGTGAATTGTAACCGCTACAAATTTTATTTTTAACTCAATCGACTTTGTATTGTAAAAGTGGAATGAACATGAATATATTATCTCCTTAATTTCGTTTTAACTATATTAAAAGTATAGCCTGACCACTATTTATTTCTCTTCCATTTTCTGCAATGGTTTCAGCTGATTTTTATGGGTTCTAAATACAGTTTTGTTAATGAACATTTATACAACATTCAGCCATACTTGCGGGTTCTAATCAGATAACTTCGTTTCTGGTTTCATATCTATGCGCCAATTGATCTGCTTAGTTAACCTTATTTTTCACTAGATATTATATTCTAAAGGAAATTATATAACATTAATAAATTAAATATGATTTTAAAAAGAATTTTCTTTTCAGTAGTATTTGTAATTAATTTGTAAGATATTCTTCAATATCATAGTTTATTTTAAACACATGGTTAAATTCCAATAAGTTTAGAGAAATACGTAATGAAATATCATATCATTCATTGCAAATATTTCTTTCTTAATGTCATTTCTTAACGCCACAGGAAAAAACGTATCTACTGATGGCATCTAAATTCAGTCTAGGAATTGGAAAAACCTACCGGTTTTTTTTTGTTTCCGTTAACCGGTTTTTCGGTTAATTTTTTGTCCCGACTATAATCGGTTATTTTTTTAAAATCCAATAACCGGTAAAAAAAACCGGATAGTAAAATAGGCTCGATTTTAGGTTCGAGTAAGACTAAAATTTACTAAGTTATAAAGCTTTGAATTTCATCATATTAGGCCAATCAACGGTACCCGCTTCCTCGAGGCGTCTGTTGGTTCGCGGATTAGTGAAAGAGTTTTTATGAACAGATAAATATTGACCAATGGATTAATTTCCTGTGAAAACAGTATTAATAAAAAAATTTGTCTACAAACTGCGTTGGTTTTTTTAATAAAAAAACCTCCGAAAACCGGTTATTTTCGCAATAACCGTCATCCGTAATTTAGTCTGCACGTTATATTACACTGCTCTGAAACGTTAGAACATTTTATCTTACAAGACGAACAATGGATTCCAAAATTGAACTGACGAGGAGCAGTTGAAGTTATTCACACAAGCAGGATAATGGCCATGTTGGTTATGAATTACTTATTATTTAACCTGGTGGTGAATTGTTTAGTTTGTAAAGCGAAATACCATAAGAATTTGTATTTTATAGTCGTAAAACTATTTTCTAATTTTTGGCAAGACGTGTGCGAATAAGTTACATTCAACATTAAAAATATACAGGGTGTCCACTCTAAACATAGCTCATTAGCTTATTTCTAAATCGTTAGAGATAGGCTTCATTACTCGTTCACTTTTATTCTCAGAAGAGTGAATCTGTTTTTGTTAAAAATGTTCGTGTGTCAAGAATATTTTACTAAATATGAATGATAGGACGAGAGAACGGAAAAGGAATTTAGTCTTCTTTAGTTTTTGTTAAAAATGTTAAAGTGTCAAGAATATTTTTCTAAACATGAATGATAGGACGAGAGAATGTAAAAGGAATTTAGTCTTCTTTAGTTTTTGTTAAAAATGTTAGTGTGTCAAGAATATTTCACTAAACATGAATGATAGGACGAGAGAACGGAAAAGGAATTTAGTCTTCTTTAGTTTTTGTTAAAAATGTTAAAGTGTCAAGAATATTTTACTAAACATGAATGATAGGACGAGAGAACGTAAAACGAATTTAGCCTTCTTTAGTTTTTGTTAAAAATATTAGTATGTCAAGAATATTTTACTAAACATGAATGATAGGATAAGAGAATGTAAAAGGAATTTAGTCTTCGTAATTTGTTCAGAAGTACATTTATTAACTCAAACAACTTTAAAAAAATTCTTTACGTCAATTAAAGCCTTTCTCCAGTTGGAAGTATATGACTGTCTGAAAACTACTCAGGCACGAGATTATATACCTTGTATATTGAATAAGTAAACGAAAATTTTTACTCACTGGAACATTCCCTTGTTAATGACAAGGCAATTAAAATAAGCAGCTTTAAGCTTAAATAAACTCACACAAAGCCATTTCGGTTGAAATAAAATCCACCTACTTCGATTTGAATGGGGCCATTTTGCGTTCCATTAGCAATATTGTATCATTATATAATTTTTATTACAGTAATAACCATTTCTTTATATTGTTAGCATTGTACATAACATTAATTTCACTTACGTACTAAACACGATTATCACATTGAATACATATGGTTTCATCTTCAATGCTTATTTAAAAATGTATTATTTGATCCTTTTCACCATTTACCTCATAAAATAACGTTACAAACGAAAAAAAGCATTTCCAAATTTGAAATTTGTGTTAAATAATTAGCTTAATGTTTATTTCGGTGATATGATGGCTTTTTGAATATATTATAAAATAATATGTTTTTTTTTAAATCTTCATTTGATCTCGTTATTACTAATGGTGCCGGTAACACGCCAAAACCATTAAACTGAAGCCAGTTTGCGGTTTCGACGTAACACAGACGATATGAGCAAAACCACAAAAAGTTCTTTCTCTTTTACATTGCTGTGAAGTTCCGAAGGAAATGCTTCATGCCATGCAAAATATTGTTTTTTAATCATTGAAATTATTAAGTTGATGAATAGTTTTCATTCTACATGTTTGGCGCTGATGTCGGTTCGAATGGTGTGACTGTTAGGTACTGGCGTCGACGTCGAAGTCCTAAGGTCGCTCCCATGTCAAAGTCCGTAAACCCTTTTCACTTTATAACATTATGTGACAATTCTGCTACAGGCCATTTCAAAAAATTCAAAAACAAACACCTAATCCCATTTTAAATCACTTTTACAGCACAAGTTTATAGTGTTCTACGCAATTTTAGCATATTTCTTCAAAAACATATGGAGTTGGATACTAGTAAGTCAATTTGAAGTTAACTCGCCTTGAAACTTGTTAAGACACATGTGTGTAAACAACTATGAAAGAAAAAATGCTTCTACTCACGCACAATCTAGTAGCAGGTAGCTTAACATGTGAATTCATTGATTTGAACGGTATCTTTTTGTGACGTAAAATGTTTAGATGTTTTGGCATAGAAAGTAAATTACTTTTTGTGTCATTACTTTTTATTTTATTATAAAATTTTTAACAATCTAGGAAATATATGTTTTATTTTTTACGAAAAGTGATACAAACGTTATTTTGCCGTTTTTAAGTACTTGATTTTTAAAGGTTTAAGAAACGAATCGTTAGGAGTTATATCATATAATTAAAAATCCGGTTTATGATTCCTCGAAGACCTAATTGTGGTTTGGCGGTCATGACAATATTGGATTCATATCATAGTACAGTACAACCCCGATTATCCGAACTAAAGCGGGGAAAGCAGTTTCGGTTAACGATTTTTCTGTTAAGCCATGAACATATATTACTATTTTGTATTTAATTATAATATGGAATTCTGAAGTGTTTTTAGTGTAAAACGAATTCAAAACTCTACTCGTAGGCTAGACTTATGTTCTTTATTAAAGTTAACCCTCCGTCGGGCGCAATATTCGCACCGGCGAGTTCGGGCGCAATACACCTGACAGGCACAGGTGAACAATATCGTAACTAATATTTTTAATACCCATTGATTTTAATTTCAGCATTCTAAAATTAATCACTGATTTTCTTGGGGGGACTTAAAAGAAAAAAGTGGGGATATCGTTGCAAAATATCCTCGCCTTCGCGATTACGTGCTTTGTGGATTTGCGATTTCAGAGGCATTTCGTACAAGCTGGGCTTCGGTTAACCCGAGTTCGGTTAAACGGGGTTTTGCGGTACTTTATCCTGGAATGAAAATATCACTGCTGAGCTTTTTCAATGAAAATTGTATTTAAGAAAGCACACTCTTTGTTATTTTTGAAAATTTATTTAAGTAAATACGTAAAAAAACAATAATTGGCAGAATCTTTTGATATCTTACATCCCTCCCCTCTATTTCTAAAGATAAGCTAAGTATAACATTCACTATAATAAGGTTTTATTTCTTTAGTTTTCCGTAAACTTATGTTTTATAATAATCGTGGATAGTATTAGTTGTAATTGTCTTATATTAAAACAATGTGGCATGTTTTTTTTATATAATGATATATTATTTATGCTATGTGTGGGTTTTGGTAATTGATATAAAGAAACAGGGAAAATTAAATCGCTCATATAGGGTTTTTACTAAAACTATTGTTTTCTATGAGGTTTCACTTTTAGATTTCATGTACACAGTGCATCTTGCTTCATGTGCATATAAACTGGAGGCGGACAACGCTGGATTATCTCATTCCTTCCGTACTACAGTCAGACAAAAAATAATTCCGGAATCGTAATTTTACAAAATAAAGATTATTTTTGCGATTTTTTAAAAGTATATTTTGAAGCCTTTACGTGGACGGAATGATTGAACCGCTCTTTTCTCCTTATTTATATAGGAGAGAATATTGGGCATGTGTCACATGACCTCACTTTTTCTCTCTGTCAAGGAATGACGCATTATTCGAGATAGCCCGTGCAGCGCCGGGTCACGTAGCTAGTTTATAATTATATTGTGTTCTAATGTATTAACGCATCATTTTATTAATACGTCTCATACGCAAAACTTTTAACCCTTTAATACCGAGGCGACTTTTTTCTTCTAGTTACTTTAAAACCGGGATTTTCTGAAGGAAACGACATGAATTAGACTCTCCCAACCTGGGTGGCCATTTACCTCACCACCCCGACCTCCTGCTATAACTTCCCCATAAGGAGCACGGAAATAGGCTGTGGTTGGCAAGGATAATTGGATCCCCCTACCGCGCTTATCTCCTAAGCTATCTCAGAACCTCACCTTCCCTCGAAAGAAGCCAACCGCCTCAAACCGGCCTTCGTCGTTGTTAAGGGGAAATTTTTAGACCGCCCGGCACCGCCTCGCTCGGAGTGAGATGGTTAACCCTCTAAGCGTTTCACACGTATTTTTCCGTTTCTCATATTGAGTATAAAAGCAGACAACTCATGTTTATATGAATAATTTCTAAAACTGCAATGGATAAAATTTTCTTAAGATTCCAGAGACTTGATTAAACTAAAAAAAGATCCAATTATTCACTTTAAAAGAAGATTTTTAAGACGTTAAAGCTAGTACATCAAAATAGCAAACCGCTCAGAATACTATTAATAGTAAATAAATTGGCATGCATAATTATCATTTCACATCAGAAAAAATCGGTATAAATACCGAATAATATACTTTAACAGTTTTTATAAATTCCATCAAGAAATCTGAAATCCCTCCGTCAAAACGACGAGTTCGGGTGCTCTGGAGGTAAATTAATTTTTATCTACTGCATCGGCAATTAAATAAGAAAATAGAACCTTGATTAACACCCAAACACTTCCACAAACTAATAGAAATCTAATTCTTATGCGTATCTGGTTTCACCAAGACTATCTTAAAAATGTCAATTTCCACCGCATTTTTAACAGGCTTCGTGCAGGAACTGTCCACTAAGAGTAAATTATGTCGGTATTTTCATCACGTATTCTTATTTAATTAAGCCCAGGAAGGGAAAACTGGTAAACTCAAACAATTCTTCCTGAAACCTCTTATTTTAAAGCTCTGTGTAAAAAAGAGGCTGTCTTCTACTTTAATGGTGAGATTTCACCACAAAAAGAACAAAAGCGAAAGGAAATCGCGTGATGTGCAATATTAGTCTCGGAATCTTTCTCTCTTTTTC
Source organism: Araneus ventricosus (assembly GCA_013235015.1). Taxonomy (NCBI): domain Eukaryota; kingdom Metazoa; phylum Arthropoda; class Arachnida; order Araneae; family Araneidae; genus Araneus; species Araneus ventricosus. The sequence goes on from BGPR01000905.1 coordinate 260,477, forward strand.
CCCTACTTTAATCTTTTTCTTTCATTATTGTTATTATTATTCCATTGAAGAATGGAAGTTGAATTCTATTGCTTCCAAAATGGCGATTTGTCTCAATGACCTGAGATATAAGAGTAACATTATTAAGTCTTTGAGAGTTAGCCAATGACGCCTTAGAATTTAACAGGAAAGAGTTTATTGCTAAGTAAAAAATGAACTTTTGGTAATGGAATAATACATTAAGGAATAATCTCAGATATTATATTTAATTTGAAAATGTGTGCATTTAATGGTCTGAAAAATTAAAACAAAATCTTCGTAGAATTTTGAATGAAAAATCAGATTTTATTTATTTTACTTCTTTGCACTCTAAAGTTGGAATGTATGGTTATATTCTAAATTATTTTGTATTAGTATTTTATTTCGAATGTCAGAAAAACTTTTGAACTGACATTTTTTATTCCCGAATGTTCTGACATAGCAGCATAAATAAACATTTGTGGAAATTAGGAATTTTCATCTTAATTGCACGCATTTAAATTTAAATAAAATATGATTCTTAAAACTTATGGTGATTCTAATACCACATGATCTAGCGCATCTAGCCATACATAATCAAGAACTCGTCGTTAAGTGGAAGTGACGCATATTGAGTCCTGCAGTACTTAATTATCTCCTAAACCAAAAATCTGATTTACTACCTACATATGGCTTTGCTTTCCGGGAGGACTTTCAGGGGAATCTGATCCATATTAGCGTTTCGCTTCGAGGAAAGACAGGATCACAATACCTCGATATTATATGACAAAATCTTGATGGCAATACACTATTTTAATTTTTTCAGAACTAAATTATCAATTAATCGTTTAATTTTAATCGATAAATTCTGATTTGCTACCAGAGGCACCACTTTGTGAGAAAAAAATGACGGGATGCCGTCTTTTTAAACAGCTTCTGATGTTAAAGGCGTGGGACTACTTTACTCGCGTGACTCTTTTGTTTCTCGAAATTTCTCGTAAGTTTTAAAGTTTAATTAAGTTATTTTGTAACTTCTGTTGTTACCTTTTATCTTTAAAATAAGACATTAGTTATGTTTTTAACATGTGTAGTTACCGAGATATAGAGGATCGCGTCACCAACTCATGCGTATTTTTGCCCAACTTTGCGACTCAGTTGTCACTGAACTACAATTCTGATTTTCATTTTTTTTGTAACTTGTGAGGTTACCCTTTATATCTAAAATAAGAAATTATTTATGTTTTTAACATATGTAGTTACCGAGATAGAGAGAACCTCCCATACCAAGGTTTGTGGCGTTTTGGCGTGTGAATCAATTTCCTTCCTGAGACCCCAATGGTAGGAACGTAGTCCTACGTTAAAAACAGAGAAAATAATTGGTTTCAAGATTCCAGAATATTTATAATAATGGATAACAAATTAAAAAATAAAAAGTAGAAAATAATTAAAATAAAATTTCTATACTTTAGTACACCAATAAACGTATGTTTTTGAAAATTGATTTGTTCTTTATTTTGCAGGAAAGTATCATTTAAGCTTATAAGATATGTTTAGTTTCTATCTAAGATTAAAGCCATCACACTGGAAATGGTCAAATATTCATGGAATTCCAGGGAACACTACTCTGTCTTTCCCTATTTCCAGTCCTTTTATTCTTGGAGGCAGCTGATGGAAGTTCTTGAGTAACTAAAACTTATCTCTCCTCGCCCTCTGCTGCTGCTGATAGTTTTCCTCCATCGATCGTGTGCAAGTGGACTCCTTGAGCAGTCCTGGACCTCTTAACGAACATCCCATTTGCTTGATAAGAGGTGACAACTGGAAAAACTCTTTTTGAACTTCAGCCAATTTAGACGCTTACAGGAACACGATTAGTGCTCGAATTGCGTTTTTTTTATTTTCCTTCCTGAGACTCGTTCTCTCTGGTTGTTCTGTTTTTTAGTAATTTTTTTCTCCCTTTTTTTAATGCAATTGTGGTGAGTTCTGGGGTTGTGAAAAAGCGATTGCAGAAGGTTTTAAAATTTACTTCATTACTTGGAGTCATAATGGAAGTGAAAAATGAATAATTCCAGACTCGTCTTTTTTCGCGGAAAAAAATTAGTTTGCTTTTTTGTTGTTAAATTTGATTAATTAAAGTGGCAGATTTCGTGAGTGAGAAAAAACAGAATTTTGTGAGCATCTATCAAAATGTAATGAGATTAAGATATCAAAAAAATGTAATGAGACAAATATATTAAAGCAGCTTAAATGATAGAGAAGCTTTGGGAATTTTTAATAAGCTGTGTACAATACTCTCAAGGAATATATTTTAATAAAAAGTTTTAATGGAAGCTCTGTTTACAAAATATTATTTCATTAAAATTTACCATTCTCAATAAACACAAATCTATTGCCATTAAAAGACTAACTGAAATTATTTTCGTTTCAACCCATTTGCGAAAAACTGACAGCGTTTGAAAAGAATATTTTTAATAAAAGTTAAACAATTATTATTGAAAAAATAAAATTAAAAAATATGGTTTTATTAATATGCGAAGAAGTAGACAATGAGTTTTTTTTACAAAAATCTGAAAATGAAGATAAAGTAGTAAAAACTGAGGGTCTGGTAGAAATACTGGAAAGAAATTGGAATTGATATCTTATTTATAATATATAAATAAAGTATTTTGATTTTTTTATAAATCTTAGGAATTTTTTATGATGTTCATTTTAGTGTTTTCAATGCTTCATGGTTTAACAATTTTTCCACCTCTAGAGTTTGTTTAAAAATTAGTTTCTTCTTTATTGTAAATTAATAAAAGCAAGTTTAAAAATTCATTTTATGAATTATTATTTTCTATTTTATAGAATTTAATGTATTTCATACTTTATTATTATAATTTGTAGGGGATCACATCAATGTTTTCTTCAAATTCATTAACTTATGGGGCTTTCATATCTAATAGATATTTAATTAAAATTAATTGGTTAAATGATAGTTAAGTTCTGGAATTATGGAAATATTTTATTACCATCAGGCACACACAACTGTTCAAAATTTCAGAAATCTAACCCATTAATTAGTCAGCGAAAAAAACAGATTATAAAAAGTCATTTTTGCAAACATGAAGGAAGCCAAGTTAAATAAAAGAGCAAAAAAAAGTTTCGGTGAGTTTATGCATTATCTAGTCATATTTGCTTTGTGATTTTAAAAAATAATTGTTTTATTTTTCAAGAAATGGATCCCTACTTATTTTTAAATCATCATCTTCAAAAACACCATCCAAAAAGTAGTTACAAATACACTCACGGAATAAAAATATCCAATAGTAACTTCCGCTTCAATGGTTTTCCAGCGCATAATTCTATTCTAGTTAAAAACTGTGCCTTCCAATTGCAGCTAAATCCATTTTTCTTATGTACGCTATCATATTATTAACTAGATTTTGAATACTACTTCAGCGTACTGCTTCATTGATTGATTGACTGATTTATTGATCTGATGGATAAATACCTCGTTCTGAATATAGATCATGATAGTTCTATAACAGATGTACAGCAGGGTGGATCGAAAATTTTTTTTCAGAATTTCAAAACCTACCTATGCGGAAAAGATATTCTATGGTTTGGAGATTAAGAGAAAAATAATAAAAAAAATTAAATTCAAAATTTAATACTACCGAAAGGGGGTTGAATTTTCGAAAAAAATGGAAAAATACTGAATTTTGATTATACGATTTAAAAAAAAATATTATTATTAATCAAAACCTACTTATGCGGAAAAGATGTTCTATGGTATGGAGATTAAGAGAAAAATAATAAAAAAAATTTAAATTCTAAATTTAATGCTACCGAAAGAGGGTTGAATTTTCAAAAAAAATTGGAAAAATACTTAATTTTGATTATTGATTATACGATTTTAGATTCGAAATAATTGTTTTTTCTGCAATATAAATAACCAAAAGTGATGATTAATGAGTAGTGAGTACTAAGTAGTGAGTAGTATAATGTATATTGCAACATTTTGTGACTTAGCTCCCCCTCCCCACATCGTCAAATCAGTCCAGTTAAATAACTAGAGCAGTAGGCAATCCCATCTTTTTCCGGTCTCCTGCTTTATCCTCCCACCCCTCCATAAGTCGGAAGTGGTACTTCATGGAATCTTCCCCACAGTCACACCTGTAGTGACGAAGGTTTTAGCTGCAGTTAGAACATTGGACCGATTTGGTATTTCCGACCGAGCAGGCGCTGCCATCGTGTCAGCTGCACTTCAAGATGTGGGCATTATCGCAGAAAGCAATGTTTTGAACGTTGTTGACAGAAATAAAATTCGACGTGGGAGAACAAAGGCAAGAACCACTCTATTGTCTCAGGTCATAGAAGATTATGACCATGACCAGTCTGGTTTATACTTAGATGGGCGAAAAGACAGGACTCTATCAATGAAAGACAACAGAAAAAAAGTCGTAATAGAAGAACACATAAGCTTGGTTAAAGAACCTGGCTCTGAGTACATCGGCCACGTGTCTGTAAATTTCGGGAGAGCGCAAATTATTGGAAATAGCATATATAGTTTTTTATGCGTTGGCAATGACATAGATGTAACAAAATTGGTTGCGACGGAACATCTGTCAACACAGGTGTCAAAGGAGGTATTATAACATGGAACTGATCCTGAATCGTCGACTACAATGGTTTGTGTGCCGGTTACATGCCAACGAGCTTCTACTACGTCATCTTTTCGCGCACGTGGATAGAACCACAACTGGACCCAGAAGCCTGACTGGAGAAATAAGAAAATCGTTGGCCGGATGCGAGAAGCTATCTATAGTTTCATCCACGCCAATAGAATACACGCTATGTGAAGTGACTAACAAGAAAGACTTAAGTACTGATCAACTGAACTTAATGGAAATTTGTGAAGTCATAAATTGCTGGCATTGCAGAGAAAGTCTGTTGAAGATAAATCCTGGAAACCTTTGCCACCCAAGGTGGATTAGAATCACGAACAGAATTCTCAGGCTCAATGTAGCTCACGAAAATTCATCTGAGGCTTTATTGATATTGACGACATTCATAGCAAAAGTCTATGCGTCTATGTGGTTCAAGATCAAAACGAAACCATAATTAATCTATAAGGCACAGCATTTGCATCAATCAATCGTTCTATCGCGTTATTGCTCGAACGATTTGAAGGATGTCATAGACCCTGTTATTAAAAGAAACTGATTTGTTGGCCATCCAGAAAATGTTCTGATATCAATGCTAGCTGACGACAGAAATCACATAAGGGAATTAGCCCTTTGAAGAATTCTGAAAGCACGCAAAGTCATTGCCTACTGCTCTAGTTGTTTAACCGGACTGATTTGACGGTGTGGGGAGGGGGAGCTGAGTCACAAAATGTTGCAATATACATTATACTACTCACTACTTAGTACTCACTGCTCATTAATCATCACTTTTGGTTATTTATATTGCAGAAAAAACAATTATTTCGAATCTAAAATCGTATAATCAAAATTCAGTATTTTTCCATTTTTTTCGAAAATTCAAACCCCTTGCGGCAGTATTAAATTTTGAATTTAATTTTTTTTATTATTTTTCTCTTAATCTCCATACCATAGAACATCTTTTCCGCATAAGTAGGTTATGATTAATAATTTTTTTTCTCCATAGAAGAGCGATCCACCCTAATGTACAGTCGAAACTCTATTTAACGAAGTCGCTAAATCCCGAAAAAAAGTTCGTTATATGGAAAATTCGTTAAATAGAGATTTATCTTTTAAAATACTTTAGACTACACAAAACAGATTTTAAATTCATAAACACTAAATTTTATTTAAAAAGTAATTAATCACTCCTTTATTTTGTAAATTAATATCTATTTGTTTTATATATCTTACCCATCAAAAAGAAATCTGCAAGGAAAACAAGAATAAAACAAAATATTGTCCGGGAATACACAGTATTTTCAATTTAAAAAATTAATTTTATATTAAAATCAATGAATTTTAATGACATTATCACATTTATTTCAACAAGTAATTTTAATCATACATTACCACATGCGTCCTTAAATTTAATTTCTGATAATGTTCAAGAACACGGGCAGCTCTATTGAGGGTGAAAGAGGGATATTGAAAGTTTTTCTAGTGAAGTGGACAGTAAAGGTTGCACCTCCTGGATGAAATGAAAAGAATGGCTGCGATTTTACTGCTCTCGGCGAGTTAGGAGACTGGTAAACCCAGTTCAAGGTCATTGATCACCACAAAATGTGTTAAAAGAAAGAATAAGTTTGAAATGTTCAGAATTATTTTCAGAAATAGGGAGGGAAAAATATTGTATCACAAGAAAAAGTTCGTTAAATAGAGAATACATTTCGCTATTTGGAGGTTATTTTACGGAGAAATTCGCAAAATGTTCTTGGTTCTAAGGAAAAGTTCGCAAAATAGAGGTTCGTGAAATAGAGGTCCGATTGTAGTAAAGAGCTAAGTTTTAGGTTAAGATTGTTGTTGAGTGTTATGCATAGAAAAGTCGTCGATAGAAAAATAAATCTTTAATGAAACAACTCAACATAATAAATATAAAATAGAAACAATTATTACCACAAGTTGTGGGACATCACTTCACGTACATCGCCGCTGGGGTGGGTGCTTACAATATGATTTTCTACAAGGATCGATAGTGGTTCAATTAATCCATTTTATGATTATTAATTCGCAAGGGCAAATAATTAGTTAACTATTCTGCAAGGGCAGATATTTTGTATACAGTTCCATACGTTGACCACGCTGCAAGGCGGGTGGTATGTATTATGGAATACGAGCCTCTGCTGAAGTGAGTGGCTGCTCTAACTCCCATCCAAGCTCGTAATAGTTAATTTCTCGATTGAGTTGTAGGTGGCGCTTCAAGTGCGCATTACCTAACAATTGCCAATCTCGCCGCCTGCAACCAATATCTTTGAGGCTCAGCAAATGTAACAGTACGTAAGATTCACACGTTGTTACCCCTGTCATGCCAGTTGGCGTACCAGGATTTGTAAATAACCCGCGCCACGCAAGCAGTCGAGAACTAAGGTCGGAGTAGCTCCCGACTAGTCAGCCCTAATGGTAATCCAATAGCTCTCACCGGCCATGGCACAACCCATCCCGAAGGAGGTGCGTCCCGTCATCGGAGTGGAGGTAATTCGACCCCAAACCATTACTACACCCACTAGGGAAGCGAGAACCCCCTTACTTATTCGATGGCTTTTCATCCCTGAACTCGCTGTGCCCCACTGTGGGAGTATAACAGCACATAAAAAATTTTAATAATCAATAGCTCAATTTTTAAAATTCTTAATTATACATAATCATTAATAACGAATCATAGCATCTCCAATGACCAATTGACTAGTCAGGATACCTCGACTTTCGATTTCCCCTACCAATTATTTTCGCTAATGGAAGGAATTAAATCAGATCCAGAATTACTGACATTCACTTTGGATCAGTTTTGCAATTAATAAGTGCGAACAAGATTTTCCCATGAAATCAGAACAGATGATAACAGAGAAGAGATGCCAAGTGTCAAGAAGACGTTACCTTTGTTCTTTTTTTATACTGTGTTTTTGAAATGAAATTACAGTTTCAAACAAATTGAAGGTGTTTTTTTCACGTCCCATAGACCTTGTGTATTTGGCCCTTTCTAATATTTGAGTGTGACACCTTTGCATTAGGTGTTTATCTAATATTTGAGNGTGACACCTTTGCATTAGGTGTTTATCTAATATTTGAGTGTGACACCCTTGTATTAGGTGTTTAATCTCCATCTTTGAATTTAGAAACAAGACTTGCGCATGATTTAAACCAGAATTTCATAGAAAAATTAAAATTTGCCTGTTTGAAAATCAAGCGTTTAAGCAGTTACAGCAGGTAAATTGGAGGGAATTAATTTTTTTAAAAAATTAGCCAAACTTCTTATGCATTATTATTGGAAAAAATTTATTTATTCATGTAGCGAGGTGAAACCCTCGTTGTTGGTGGAGATTAATTAGAATTCCGCATGAATTAAAATGTCGTCTTTAGAGTTTGCGTTAATAGTTCGCCAAGACCAGTATGGAGAGGGAGGCTTTCTTGCCGAATATCAATCTTGCTATGTACGGTTTGAGGGATGGAAGACCGAGGAAACTTGCCTGTTGCTTAAGCTGGGAATACCCGAGTAGTCCAATCCATTCCATTTGACCCAAAGCACGGTTTGTTTTCAATCAATTCAAGTCAGTGGATTTATGTAGGTAATTCACGGAGACTTCAAAATGTCCAATCGGCCGCTTCGATCATCCTACTCCTCCTCTCCCACACGGGAGTATTTCGCTTTTTAGAGTGAGCCCCCTTTCCAGTTTAACCGCAAATCCCACACACATTCCTCTCCCTAATACTCCCCACACACACGAGTGATTTATCGCTCGTCTTGAAGGAACATATTTCACTTTTATGACCGAACGGGCTGAATGGAAAACCAACCTCGTTGGAATTTCAACTTCGCGGTCTGTCTACGCCAATTTTCATCGAGTTTTAACATTGACAAAGACGTTTGGCATCCCGTGTGTTCCAAAAACAGTGGAGTGGAACACTGGTGAATGTCCGGCTTTAGAATGTAGGTGTTTATCTACTCAGTAGTTTTTCGTGATTATTGTAACATAGTAGTTTTATTAACTGTAATAATAATAACTTGTTCAATAACTGTAGGTAACTGTATTGCATCTGTAATTGTATGCACGTGCACTCCAGTTTCAATCATGTAGCCTGAAGCTGTAAACGTATATGGTAATGAAATCCTCAATAAACAAGTTAATCTTAAAATATCGTATCGTGATCAAAGAACCCTAAACACAGTGTCTCAGTATGAAGACAATATGTAGCAATTATGACCACTGTAATGATGGGAGAGTCAGGGACGAATATGAAGGTACCTATTGATTATGAACTGTGATCAGAGCACCAAAACCAACACTTCAATCGTCATAGTTCCACGAAATGCCATAATTTAGAAGTTTGGTAAGCGATGACTGCTTTCAGGTTCACTAAATTCATACACAAGATAAAGATTGTACTTTATCTAACCTCTTCAATGAATTGAAAACCCTTTTCTACCCTCAAATCCTTTTCAAAGCCAGATAAATTAGCCGGCTTGAAGAAATCCATCATGGTAATTTCGAAGCATGAAAGGGTGGTCTCTTCTGATAGTTCACACGGAGAATGGGGGTTGTTGTAATCGTCGCAGAGTTTCAGTTTAAGGCTTGGACAATTTCGTGTTTGGAGACTCCATTCCGCCTGACATCAGCCGTATATGTGGACCTGGTGTAGGTAAAATGCACCACCGTGGTCTAAGCACATCGGTTGGTGTGATGCAGAAGTTTGAAGAATGGGATACCATCTTTAGCGTCCTCCTCATTGTTTCAATAGTAAGAGGACCGTCTAAAAAAATCTCGTGTTGCTTTAGCCCTTCACTGCATAATGTATTAAATTTGATAAATAATTTATTTTTCATGTTAATAATGAATATAAATGTTTTTATCCACTCGTACACGCTGTATCAGATTAGAAACATCGTAAGAGACCGGATGATAATAATTCCTTCCATTTTCCATGGACAGCACAGGTCCTATTGATTAGTCTGTGGTAGTCAGTTATTCCCGATATTCCTATTGACATATTTACGCAGTTTCTAGCATTTAAAAGGAATCTTGCATCTTTAATGGTTTCATCAATTCCATCTACACGTATTTACCATTTGATATTACTTTTAAAATATTTTTTATTGTTTATTAAAAAGAAATAGTGATTTGATACGTTCATTAAATTCAATTTAATAATATCCTAATTCTATTTTTATCTTTTTGTGTATTTTTCTGTTGTTATACGTGAACTTCCCATGCCAAAAACATTTTTTAAAAAATCGTGCTTTGAAGGGTTAAAACGGGACGTTAATCTAACAAACCAATCAAGAAGCGAAAGAGCCAAATGAAAGGTTCTATTGGCCATGCTAATTGTTCATGTTGGGTTTGGTCATCTTTATACTGATCATCATGATATCAGTCACGTCAGAGTTTTGGTAATAGCTCGAAGATGAATGAGATTTAAGAATCGAAATTCCTACATATTTTGAGAAAATGATTTCATAGTCGTTTTGGTACATAAACCGCAAGTAAACTGAAAGAAGTAATGCAAATATACGTCTTGTAAGATAATAATGTGAAGAAAAAGGAATAATAATTTAGTGTAAAAAGATTTGTTATGCTTTTATGAATGCACTCTTTTTATTTTAATTAATATTTTTTATACGAAACAGCCTGGCTGTGATTTTCAGAAAAGCTCTTTGAACAATCCCTGATGTTTTTTAACGAACAATCATAATCGATAGCAAGAAGCAGATTAAAGTGTGTTATTGTTTCCTTAAAAGTACTTCAGGAACATTTAAGTAATGCCAACATATTTTGTTTATTTCATCCCCCTTTTTTCATAGTTCCAAGGAATTTTTCGCAAATCTCTTTATACGTACTCGGTATCTCCATTTTAAGATGAAAGTTTTTCATACTATTTTATTTTTGAAGAAGTTGTACTAACTTTTATCAAATGGTCTTTGTTCGAATATTTTAGTGTTTTTGTTCACGGTACTCGCGAACAAGAAATTGCTATTTTTACGGGAAATTGAAAATCGGACTTTTCCTTCTTATTTTCATTGTTGGTGAAGCTTTGTTTTTAGCTTAGTCTTTTTCTTGTCATTATTATCTGCCTTAAAACGAATGATTTTTCAATGCATTCCTGAAATTGGGTATTGTTATTGCAACATCTTTAAAATCACTTCGCCTGCCCCAAAGCAAATGATAAGGACAATCGTTTTTCAGAATAACGCCATATTGCGACCTGATATGATGTAGCCTTATAGTTCACCTCATTGCCTAACGACAAAAAGAGAGCAAGGTAGTTTAAATACAAAAAAGGTAAGAAAGAACTGGCTTTAACGAATTGTTTTGACACGAATGCATCCTTTCTTGACATTTAGTAAATATGATCTTCTGAAATCCTTCTTTAGATATGCTTGTAAAGATATACCATCCCTATTAGTAAAGATGCTTTACAATATTCATACGATATCTTTACGATTATGTGCGGCATTCAGAATATTGTAGCAATATCGTGTAGACATCGTAAGATATCTTGTGCTAATAGGGATAACATTGACCTCAGTATCATTGCAAACTGTAGACCACATAATTATATTGTTACAAAAATCGTCCTGTGGGTGTACGGTGAAAGCAGTCCAATAAGAAGGATAATGGAGAATGATGCTTTATTCACAAATATTCATAAAAAGTAAAAACACAATTAACAGGAAAAATAGCACTTGTACGGATTAGAAACACAAAACAAATCACTTGTAATAACAGCAACAGCACTTTTAATAACGTTCAGATCACCCGCTTACCAGCTCGCACTTCTGACAAAACTCAAAAGTAATTTTCTTTTTCTCGTTTGAGTCGCTTGGTATTTATAGCCTTTCCGATCAGGCGTGACGTAGCATGGAAAATTCCAGAAGAATCTCCACAATTCCATTACTAATGGAGATAGAACGGCAATTCTTGTATTTTCTGGAACCAGCACTTTGTCGCCAAATTTGTTACCAAAATGGTCGCCACGGTCAGGGAACATTGACTTTCATTCCCCTGGCATCCAATAAAAACTTTTGTAAATGTCTCTTCCCAATTGTAACATTAACAAGGCAGGGAAGCGACATTATAGTTTTGCAACAACATCATTAAAATAAGGAGGAGCAAAAAATATCATAGAAAAAGATTTCGTCTTTTAGGTAGTTTGCAGTCTAACAGCTAATTTCTAGGGATAGGCACATATATTTCCAATTGGAAAATTGCTTTAAATTACCTAAAGAATTATTTTTTATGTTATTTGAGTCAATAAATGTATTATTGAAAAAGTTACGAAACCACATTTTTATGCAGCTCCCGGTTCTGTTACCATATTTAGTAAAAAACATGACGCACTAAAATTTTAAGCAAAAATAGTTCCACTCTTCTGCGACAAAATCTGAGAGAGTTATAAAGATATAAATTTCGTTATTTTAAGGAAATTGACGCGATGCACAGATGGCGTGCACGTTTCAGAAGCAAAGGAACAGATCTCTTCATTAACAAACGATATTTAACGATACAAACGATATTAAATAATTTATATAAAACTTAAATAGTGCAATGTTTAATATAGAAAATTTAATAGATTATACAGAATTAGAAAAGGCAAAAAAGAAAACTAATTTAAGTTCTAACATAAGCACCAGAATGATATCACGGAAGAAAATCTGAAGTAAAATTCAAACAATTGTTTCAGTCGGCCAAAAAATTGTTCTTAATATTACGCGCAGGTGCACCACATGCATTTCAATAAAAGTCTAAAGTGGAGTGGTTCACTTTACGTTTATTATGTGATCATGAATTGAACCCATGGCATTAAAGCGGATCCCTCTATCTGAAGCAATCTGTATTAAGCAAACTACTTCGTCAAGGGACCAATCTGTTACCTGGTCAGACACTAATGTATTACACTTTTTTTCTTCGCTATTTTTAAGCGCACAGTAGCAACATGATGAAAGACGGAATCCTGTTCTAGGATTAAAGCTTTATTATCATGAAAAGAATTACAGGTTAAGAATTACGCATTTTTTTGTTCTATTGTTTCTCTAATGTAATTTTTTGGCAGTTAAAGAGTCATTAATCGCAAGAATTCGTTCCATAAATTTCCCTGCCATATACCCGTTGATTATAACTCCATTATAATGCTTCTTGGGATCTTTAAAGCTTCCAAGAAGAACGTCATCTCATACTCTTGGTCTTGCTTTAAAAGGTGTTGTTGCTGATAAGCTGCATTCAATTTTTTCTTTAAATATTTTTATAAAAATTCTTTCTAAAATTTATTCTTTCTCGGCTTAGGTAAGTGTAGCGCAAATAATTAGAGAGGTAACGGCTCAAATAGATGTAGATAAGAAACATAGAAATGTTATAAATAAAGTTTTTTCTGAAAATTATATATATATATAGTTACATTTTTCAAACAATCAAAACACATGTCACATTTTCAATATATACACATATTAAACTAAAAATTAAAATAATGTTACCTTATCAATAATCATACAAATAAAATACAAAACATAGTTAGATTATATACTAATATGTTAATAATAGTTAGATTATTACTACTATGAAAAAGATAACCTGAAATTGGAATTCCAACAGTCAAATGCCAATCGATCTTGGGAATCGATTTTGTCGCATTAATCCGAATTTGTGGCTCCAACCTTGTGCGAAAGCCAATTGTTGGATAAAACAAAAAGTAGGGAAATAAATCTCCAAAATCTTTCAAGATAAGAAACGAGAAAGTACATAACTTAATGCATACCAATTCATAGTCTTAAATATTGTAATGACATGAGCGTTATCCGAAAGACAGTTTCGCATTTAAAGTGAAAATATTATTTCTGAATTATATATATCCTCCTGATGAGCGCCTACTCATGATATTCTTCAATTTGTCAAGATTTTTTTGGTTTCCTTTTGTTTCTTTCCTCCAGCAGAGAATAATTGTTGAATTTCCGTCTCGGATTGTCTTTCTTATATATTTTATTTTCATTTTATGATATTTTAATTTTAAGTGCAATATTTTATATTTAATAGCTCATTAAGTATGATTATAGGTAGGGTAGCATTATTTCATCTAGATTCTGTTTATGTCTTAAGACTTTTGCACCATTTAATTTTTCGGGCTATTGCAATTTTTATTGTGTTTTGTATACTACTATATTTGATATTATTTACTATATATACAGGGTGTTCCAAAAAAGTGAAACAAACGCTTATTTCCTTAAATATTGATTCTAGACATATACTTCTAATTACAAAGTTTCAACAAATAATGTTTGATAATACTTTGACTTTTGAAGGGTTGATAATAAAAAGTTACAAAAATTAATTTTTTATAAGGCCCCATAGTGAAAATATGTCAATAAATAAAATGTTTCTCTTACATTCATCTATTCACATACAAGGTTGCACGCTTCTATCTGCAAAACTTACAGATACAAGAAAGCAAATTTATTGACTTAGACCACTTCCAAACCTCTCACTGCTGTTTGATCCAGTCTTCCAAAATAAGTTTTAGGGATAATATACATATTTCAATAAGTTAATAAAAATAAATAAATAAATAAAATGTTAGAAAAATAGCTTTACCTTCAAATAGGCCAAAAATTTATAGTTGTAATTATCTGAATTGCGTTTTAGAACATTCCTTTTTTCCGGAGTGACTTTTAACAGAACAAAAAGAATACTTAGTAACCAGCCGAGTTCCCGATCAGGCAACATGAAAGAGAATCCGAAACCTAAAAACAGCAATGAAAGAAAAATCGAAGAAAAGCAAATCAAACATTGGGTGAAATTGAAAGGGGAAAGAAGAACAATAGTCTGTTTAGAGTAGACAGTAGCATCCAAAACTCCAGTTCGGGCTAAGTTCAAAGACTGAAAGGATAGCTATTCGCCTTCGCCCATTATATCACTTAGTTGTATGCAAAGAGCGAATGTTGATGCTTTCCTAAACTATTTAGTTTGCAGCCTCATTCTATGTCTGTCTTACTTTTTTATTCATTTTCTGCCTTCTTTTCTCGTTTCTAACTTTTTTCGTTGATAATCGAACTCTTAGAGTGGAGAAGTAAACAAATACGAATAAATACGAAATACGATTTTTTTATATATATAATTTTAGTGAGTTCTGGAACTCTACAACCATAAAGGACGAGTCGGCACTGCCTTTAGGTAAAACGTAACAATACGAACAAGGTTGAGAGTAAATCATCTGATATTATTGTCCAATATAAGGCCATTTTCCTGTTTTATGCTAAAATTTTTTCCTCGAGATGTCCTTCCATTCTTTATCAAGTCGATAGTTGCAACTATCTGCCAATGAAACTGAATAACAATATGCCTCATTGGTAATTTTTTTAAATACATGATGATTGGATGATGTACTATTAGACAAATATTTGCATCTCGCAGGTTTTCTACGTTGAATGAATTTTCATTTCTGCAATAAACATCTCCAGATAAATTTGTGAGAAGCTCCTTTAAATTTAAAAATTAATATATCTCTACAAGTTTTGCAGGTAGACTGCGTGTAACTTAGTTCATACATAGATGAGTGTAAGAGGAACATTTTACTCATTGACACTTTTGCTCTATGGGGAACGCATAAAAAATTAATTTTTTTAACTTTTTATTTTCAACTTCCACAGACAATAAAGTGCTTTCACACAAATTCCCACCTTATTTGATGAAATTGTAATTGGAACTATATGTCTAGGTGCAATATTTAAAAAAATAAATGCTTGTTCCACTTTTTGGGACACTCTGTATAATATACATACAATATATATAACTGTATAATATATATAACAAACTCTTTTTTTTCCTTCCATAAGCGAAAAAAAATACCCTCAGTCTTCCATTTGGAAAAGATAATATTTTATTCTTATGAAAAATGTAATTTACTAAGTTTTTTCGATTGTTAGAGGAAAGAGAATGAAACAGAGAGAGACTGGTCACAATTTGGCCTTTTAATTATTTAAATTAGTAAATTAGTAATGAAAACGAAATTAAAATGAGCATTTGTCGGCTGTCGTTTTCTTAAAAACTGCTGGAATAAACAAATAAGAATGAACTTCCTTTTGTTCCAAATCACCAATTCAATTCATTTATAACAATAGTTTTAAACGACGGGTATCACTATAAATGCGTTTTATAAAACGAAATTCATCGTTGACGTGTTTGCAAAAGCACTGAGGGGGAAAAAATGAAGGGGGAGATTTAAACACAATGATTTAATTGATAATGATTTTTAACTACAATTTATTTAAAACGGATTGTTTGCGCTATCTTAAAATAATAGAACCACGTGAACTAATTTTAAAGAAATTGTGTGCTTTATTTGATAGATAAAAGAAAAATTTAATTAACTTTAGAATCATCCTCAATGCGTAAATTTTCCATTCCCTATTATAAGGACAATTAAACTGTAATAGGGTTTAACTGTAACTGTTTAGTTATTAGCTGTAATAACTAAAAGCCTTTGTCAGGAGTCTAACTTCTTTATTAACGCGAAGTATTAATTTCTCCGGTAAAGTCTGAAATAATTGATTTTTTTGCGTTATCTGGAACCACGAAATTTCTGGAGTTACTCTGCATAAGATAGACACTGTATATTATTGTTTACTAATAGATAATTAGTAGTATTTGTTAGTGTATGTTTTACTGTCTGTCCGCGACGAAATCTCTTCCCGCCAAGTTGTCTGGATGGTGGCGGTGGCTATAGAAGCAGGTTACCGTACGGGGAGTCAATTTCGAGTAGGTAGAAGTTTTTCAAGTTTGTTACATTTATAGCCAATTGAGAAGGAACGTGCAACTGCGGCAAAACCGATAAGACGAATTATCAACTACTCTGTTCCAGCAGCAAACTGGCGTCAGGAACAAGTTAAGCGCAGACTTCCATCGAATTCTTCCTATTTGAAATTGATCTTCCCGAACATCACCAGTTGCTATAGCAATCGCCACCAACCAGACAAACTGGCAGGCATATATCTGGTCACGGACAGACAGTAAAGCTACGCTTTCTCTATGGACGATACCAGGATTTAAAGTAGACTGACTGAACGTCAGGAACATCTAGTTATCATGTTTACAAGATGTGGAAAGTATTACACCCGCACACATGAACTTTTAAACAAGAGGTTGTTTTAAGTTTTAGGGACCGTGATCGGTAAGATCAACAGAAATTTTCGCGTGTCATGAGAACCATTTCACTTGGTAGTATTTCTGCAAGGAATCTACCTAAAAGAAGCAATATTTATCACAAAAGTCTGTAAGTTTAATAAATTTTTAACTCAGCGTATTTACAAAATACTTCAAAATATCTCTTATCTTCAACAATATGGTTAAATTATTTCGATTTGAGGCTTGAACAATATCGGAAGAAACACAATTTCCCTAAATTTATAAATACTTCAACTGATGCGTATCACGAAAAACCAATATTCCAGTTTATAAACACCCCAACTGATGTGTGTCGGGAAGATCAAGAACCTGCCAATGGATTGTCCCACAGCAAGAAAGCGTAAAGCACAGATAATCCAATAGAGATTAGTTCTGTCACGGGGCAAAGTAGTGGAAATAACAGATAAGATTGGAATAGGGATCGATCAAGCGATAGTTGCGATCGAATTTTAGACATTAATAGTTAGTCATGTATGAAATATATTCACTAGTATTGATCTCGCGAGCAGTGAAATGTCACTTTTAGAGCCATGAAGGTCGTTATCGTAGTGAATTCTGGGAACTTTTATCAACGTTAACAAAATGTTTGTTGTAGCTATTCCATTATAGGTCTTCCATTTATGTAACGAATTTTCAGACGATGTATGGTTTTTAAATAATTCTAAATCGGTGGAAATATTTCATCTCCTTAAACTTCAGAATTCCGAGAGGGATTTGCACATTTCGTAACAGTACTAGTCGATCACAGTAATATAGAGGCTAGTCATGAAATGAGCGTTTCTATGAAAGAATTGGTAGAAATTATTTGTGAAAGAAACAAGATGGAGATCGAAATTTTTGAGTAAAAATTTCGAATTCGAGACCTCAAATGATGGAGTAGAAAGGTATTTAAACAAAAAATGTTTTAAGGACAACCCCTTCGGATCTGGTGTCCGGTATACCGGACATCAACTTTGAACTGAACTGCTCCTATTAATTCAATAATTCATGGAACTATACATGCTGTTTTTTTATTTGTTTCTCGTCATTCTTATTAATGTAATCTGTGCAAAAATTTGTCGCTTCAGGCATGGAATCATTTCATTTTTTAGTTTTTCCAAACCAACTCGAGAAAAAATTTGTGTGATTTGTCGTATTTTTGCAGTTGAAATATCCGGTATTGTCCGGATGCTGGACATGAGATAACTTTTTAATTCTTCATCTACAGGCTTGAAATTTCATTTTTGAGATGTCCTTTGCAATAATACACAGTACACCAAATGAAAAAAGTCTAACCCCATTATTTCTTAATTCCGACTAACGGAGTTTTAAAGTTCCGTTTTTCTGATGTCTGTAATAGGTAATGTAAAAGATTAATAGCCTAACCAAAAGATGAATCCTGAAACCGTAAAACCGGCGGAGAGTCATCGGAAGTAGAGCGTTTCAAATTCTATACATTTTTTTTAACAAATTCCGCTTCGTTATTAGGTATGGTGTCCGTTAAATCTGTATTCCACCTACCAACTCTTAAACTGGCGGTTGGTTCTTTAACCCTCTATTCTATAAGATTGCTTTAGACTTGTACATAAATCTTTTGCTACTTGTAATTACAGATCACCTAGCATTGGTATAATGATACTACTTGTGATGATTCTTCTTAACATTTTTAGGGCAGAAAATAGTAATTTTCTAAATTTTTCTATAGTGGTTTCCAATAATAAAAAAACCCGTAAGTATTTTAATTACAACCTCAACCATGAAACCGCCAATAATATAATTATCTAGTTCCCAAGCCAATACTAAGCCTTAGTTTCTGCTAAGCATGCACACTTTATGACATGTGTCACTGTTTCGAAACGGATATTGCAATTACAACTCAATCAATTGCATATATTATTTTCAACTTTGTTAGCATTTGAGACTGAGCATTACATATCAGTTTTCAATGATTCTCTTCTAATTTTAAGTAATTAATACTAATATCCTTTTTAATACCTATGAAATACAGTTGTGATATAGCGTGCTTCTAGGACAAAACTACCATTTTCCACGTGCGTTATAACCTAAGAACGTGGGTAATAAGACGATTTTCGAAAGAAAAGACTAAATTCCATTATTTTGTGATTAACGGGAAAATAAATTCACTTCAGATTCTGAAACGAATGTAACTCTCAACAGAAGTTATTCAAACCCCTTGATAGTAAATTAACTAATAATAAAATACTAATTACTGAGGTTAGGCCAGAATAAATTTTTAAATGTGTCGTTCGTGTCTTTTATTTTTGTGTTTTTAAGCACATGATTTGTTCTTATATCAACATATAGAAGACAGCCATTATTACTTCTTAAATAAATAATTACTTTATGTTCGTCTCGTATTGCAGAAATTTGTGTGATCTCGTGAGCTTCAGGAACAATGCTTATTTACGTATTTGTTAATTACTTACTTTACTTATTTATTTATTTATTTAAAGAAAAGCACACTACAGAGCTGACTCCATTTACAGAGTGCAATGAAAAAAACACAAAGAACACTAGCCACAAAGAGTGAATCATAAAGGTACTGAAAAACACAAAGAATACAAAAGTTCAAAGCACAAAACCATAATAATTATAAAATGTAAACGCATAAATGATTTAAAACACGTCCAAATGTCCATATTGCATACCGTCACATTAAAATCATAAAAACACACACACAATTTTTTAAAATTTAAAACATTAAATCAAAAAACCATTAAATAAAAGCAAGGATTAAAAAAGTTAAATATACACATGTACAAGATCCTAAAGAACACATTAGAGTTTGAAGAAAAAAACAAAAAAATTTAAAAATATGCACAGTCAAGCGTAAAAAGAGCAAAATAAATCAGGTAATGTATTTAAAGGTTGTAAACAGTTCGATTTTTATGCCAGGAGACATATGATCAGTTCATCAGAGATCCTGTTAAAAGTTCGATAAAATTTATGCAAAGATAACCTGTTAATGTAATTAAATCGTGAATAAACATTAGGAATAGAAATCAGATTCCTTAAAGATCTGGTAGGCAAGCGAAATTTATGGAGCATTCATCATTCATTCATTATCACTACATTCGATCGAACCATTTATGACTTCGTAAAAAATGATGTTCTCTAAGGCGCAAAATTGTCCACGCTATTCATGTTGATTAAGGTTCCATCTATTGTTTTGCAACTTCTTGAATAAAAAAAGAAATCATTATCTTTGGCATGAAATATCGAACACTTCATATATCTACCTACTCTTAAACTGACAATATATGTTCGCATCAATGTAGTGCATGTTTTTTATTATCTTCTTTTCTATTATTTCTGCACACAGGTTTTTCTTTTCATATTTTTATAGTAGAGTAAGGAGTGCGCGTAATAGGCTGAGAATTATTGAACTAAATGCATGCAGTTCCAATATTAATTCCTGTTAATCGCCTGAATGTAGTGTAGAGAAATGATACACAAATGTTGTAACTTTCAGAAAATACATAAAATTGTGAAAACTTTTTACAGCAACTACCTTCCGTTCTCAGGACAATTGGCCGCTCACAGGAGAGTCCGCTCTAGAGGGGTTTCATATGTGGAAGAACAAAATACCTATTTAAAGAAGCCATTAATTTGTTATTTCTAATGAAGCTCATTTTAAGAATCATGTGACGAAAAAAATTCTTAATTCGAAAATTTCTACTTCTTTTGAATCTTGCAGCTTTTTCAGAGGTAACTTTTTTCATTTTTGTTTTTTATTTAAATGGAAAAATAAACCCTTAATTGTTTCGCCGGTAGTTATTGGAGAATGGTCAATAATACCACTTGTTTTTCCTAAAGTCTCTTGAGATGAAAGTGTCATTTGGTTATGGTCGCAACCCATATCAGCAGCTTCTTTGTCAGTGTCCGAATCAGCGCATAAAAGACACAAAGGAATTTTTGCATGCCCAACCCCGGTAGACGCCTACATTCACTTTTCTCTTCACTGTGGGAAGGGGATGATTAATTTCGATTTGATATGGAAAGTTGTTTATGAGTGAATGAATTGTTTGATTCTTTCTTTCCTCCTATTTTATTAATAAACGAAGAGACGAAAGGAATGAACTTCGTTAAAGTTGAACGGGAGACAAAACTGGCAGCTCAGAAGTTGAGTAGCCGTTAACAGAGATTATTTTAACATTATGTCTATGGGCCAAAAATTCCATGCCAAACAAAATTGGCAGTTAAGAGGAGTGACCGCTAAGCAGAATGGCCTTTTTTTCTAAGGGCACTCCTTGTTTCTTTTTTTAAATTTTATTTTCTATTTATTATATTTTATTAATTTTTCATTTTTAATTTTTTTGTGTATGTTTCTTTAATTATATTTATTTATTATTTATGTTCGAAATTTTTTATTTTGTTAAACTTGTATGTATGTTTTGTATATTTGATACTAGTTAATACACCGGGCGTTTCTCGGGATAAAAATATTTTCATGTCTACGTACTTATTAAATTTTAAGCTTAATATAATAGTTTTTCGAAGCAGCGTCTTTCGGTTTTCATTCGTCCACTCCCATGTTATCTCACCTTCACGGCCAGCAGTTTACCCCCTCTCTTACTTTTGTTTCCGGCCTTTGAACCACCTGGCACAAATCTTACAAGTCTTGATAGTACATAATTTCTTCCTCGTCATTGCTCCGGCGACAACAGAAGCTCCTTCACATCGTGGATTTTATTACCATTATCCGAAGTACCATTCTCTTCTTTTTTGTGTTTGTGTGCCTGATCGGTAAAACGCCGCAGAGTGTTCCTTATATTTCTCCTTAGGTTTTCTCCTTCTGGTAGTAATAGGAATCAAAAACCTTGAATGAATTTACACGCTCATTGGGATAATTAAAAAATTTTCAAAAATTGAATGAAGCATCGCATAGAGAGAGTAAATAACTAACGTCAATGGATTACTGTACAAGCATATTGGAAGGTGTACACGCTACGAAATAAAAGCGGAAGCAAAATTTCTGTAAATTTCTGTAAATATTCAGCGACGGCAATATTTTTATCATAACTTTAACAGAGGCAAAAATATAGGAATGAAGGATTTGATAAAACAATAAATCGGTTTGAATTTAATTACAATAATAGGAAGCATTTTTACAGATTGTGTTTCAAATGAATTTCGAAATGTTTATTAAAATTGGAGAAAAAGAACTTATGCCATTTAAATTCAGACCAAAAAAAAAGAAAACTTTTTGCTCTTTAAGATAGCATATAAATCATCTTCGTGTAATATATATTTCAGAAGTTATTGGCAAAAAACTCCGAAAATTGTGTTAATTTTTGTTATTCAATTAAATATTTTAAGAAGTAATAATTTTTGAAAACTGAAAAACGCACAATTCATCTAGAAATGGACACCAGAATGCCACGCGCAAATTTCATCTCGATTCTATTCATCGTTTAAGAAGACTTCTTATGACAGATAGATCGTAAAACATCTTTTTTTTCTTCGTAGTTCCTCTCCCTTCGATAGGAACCGGACTAAGTAACCTTGAAAGACTAAACACACTCATAAGGATCATTTAAAATTTTAAAAAATTATACAAAACATCTTATAGAAAGAGTAATTAATTCAATTGCACCGTAACTGAATTGCTGTACAACCATATTAAAAGAGTATATACTTCTACATAATACCGGAAATGAAAGTCTGTCTTTGAAATAAAAATGTTCAAAGAAAATAACATTTACTTATATTAACTTTAACAGCAGTAAATGCACGTGAATGAAGGATTTGATAAATAGTAAATTGGCTTGAATTAAATTTTATAAGAATAGAAAGTATTGTTTAAAATTGCGTTAAAATTAAATTTTGAAACGTTAATTACAATTAGAGAAATGCATTAGAGTACCGCAATGGAATTAGTTTCATTAAAAAGATTATTATTGGCTCTTTAAGATGGTGCAAAAATAATTGTCGTGCGATAAATATTTCAAAAGTTATTGCGAAAAACATCTAATCATTACGCTTAACAGCGGCTAATTTTCATTGTTTAATTAAATATCTTAAGAATTATTTAATTATGAAAGTTGAAAATAGTACAGTTGACCTAGAAATGTACCACAGAATATCGGGTATAAATTTCACGTCGCTACCGTTCACCGTTTGGGAGGAGTTCTTATGACAGACAAACAGACACACTGACACAGTTTGTAAACAGAGACACTGTTTTGTATAATAGATTTTGTATTGTATTACTTATATTGCATTACTTTACTCATATTTTTTGTATTGTATTACCTAGTTTTTATATTATATTGTATACATCTATTATATTATACCCTAATATTTGTATTGAAAATTCTCTTCCCGCCGAATCGTGACATGCTTTACACCCTTTGGTTAAGCAGGGTCGGCGTGGGCTTAAAAAAAGCTGGAGTAGCTTACTGTTTTACTGTTTCAATAACAATTTATTTGTTCAACATTACACCAAAAAAAATTCAGGATTGCCTCAATTTTAAACGTTTCATAGCATGTAAATTACTCCAACGATGGCAAAAAAGGGATTCACTCGTTAAATGAGCTACATAAAAGAATCAGCATCATAAAGAAGATTAAGTCAAAATTAATTAATCAGTTAATTGTTATGCTTGTACTTCTTTCTAATCTCAATTTTCTTTAACAATGTGCAAATAATTTTAATGAAATCTCAAGCTCCTAATTCGAATCTGTCTTTAGAAAGATTTACGGCGCATTAGTTCCACCGACGAAGAACGATTAAAAAGATTTATTAAAAAACCCTTAAAAATCGCGTGAGGTGTCGCAATATTTATTCCTCCTGGAAGGATATTGGGGATTTTTTTCTTGCTTTCCCTTCATTTTTCTGAGGAAGATTGTTGCTCGGCTATTCAAACCGATGAAATATTGCATGCGGGAATTACCTATAGGGCACTTTTTTTACGCATGGGATGTCTCTTCATGGTTAATGAAAATTTCTGGTAAAAAAATTGAGAACATTTTTTTTTCGTATATTTTTTTTATTTTTTTCAGAACTAAAAGAAAGAGGAAAAAATTTACAGAAGAGAAATGATGAACATATATTTGCATCATTAGAAAATTTTTATTCTGATATTTTGCTTTCCGGGATAAAGGAACAATCGGAGTTTAATGAAATAGGCAATAAAATGAAATTATTGAAAAATCTTATAATCGAGATTAACCCTCTGACGGCCGATTTTTTAAAATCACTATTTAGATGCAGCGTTCTCAAACATGACGGAAGCAAATTGCTATTTATAGACAAACCCTTATCACTATAATATGATTCAATGCTACAACAGTACAAAGTAAACCCATAAGCTTGCAAAAATCCCAGGATACAGGAAACTGACTTACTTCCAACACGCGGAAAACGCGGGATAAGTAGTCAGAAGGTTAAAGAATGTTTTTGTCTTACTGCAAAACAGCGATTAAATCAAGGTCATTTAGTCATTTGAAAATGCACACTTCAAGAAATCCTTTTACAGTGCCATATGCTGCAAAATAAAGAAAATGACTCACAAAATAAACGCGCAAAAAATATTTATACATTACAGAACAATATAAAGATTACATAAAACAACACATCAACTATTTAAGAGTTTTAAATTTGTAGATATCTAACCTTAAAATCATTAAAATACATATTGGAAACATCAAAATCTTCAGAATATTAATTTGAAAATACATAAAATGTATTTAAAGATAAATTGTCAATGTTATTAAATTTAACAAAAACGTTCGAAAATAGTTTTCACGAAGTTCTGAACACCGCAGCAAAATAAATACAGTTGAATACTTTGAGGCAATCAAATCATGTTGTTAATAGCTTTATAGAAAAATAGCATGCACTAAATATCTTTTCGGGATTTCAAACCACGACTATTGTAAATCTGTGCTGATAAATAGAAGGCATATCCTGAGAAAAAATAGTAGTAGTTTTATAAAATGAGTATCGCATGTATTTATATAACTTTTAAAAATAATAAACATCAATATAAATCATCTATACAAGGAAAAACAATTGAATGAAGATATAAAACTGATTTTCTTAGATAATATAATAATAGGATTTAGGTTTAACCATTTCAGGGACACAGGCAATTTATGTTTCTTCATTAAAACGATGTTAATGGGTGTATAAAATTCACAAGAGAAATAAAATTAGAAATAAGGCTACCATTTGTTGTCTTCATTGGATACGAAAACACATTTCTTCTAATAAGTCATCAAGAGACTAGCCCTTGGCTAAGAAAAAACTCTTAAAAATGTGGTTTCGGAGGGTAACCAACGGCCTTGAAAAAGTTAAGCCTCTAGAAATATTTTGTTGATATCGCTTGATTTTTCTTTCTAAAGCTGTACATTCATGCAGAGACCGCTCCACGCAATTTGGAGCGTTTCGCACCAAATCGTTCCAATTTTCACCCCTCCATTTCGGTGAGTCATTTACGGTGGCTCCATACCATCGATCACCGCAATCCTTGCCTCCTCCTCCTGCCTTCAAAACTTTTCCCGGTTCCACGAACTGTCTCCCACTCAGACTCCTCCTCCCCAACAGGTGTTTTTCGCTTTTCTAAAACCGGTCATTCACTTGAAGTATAGTCATACCATTTGCTCTAAGACCTGTTTTTTCCACCCATTTTAATCGAAAAATACAGGCACGCCATTCACTTGTATTTTAAAGGAAGCTAACTCTGAACGAAGGTAGGGGAGCGATCTTCTTTCCATCTCCACAACTGCTTGTTAATCGCTCTTCGATTTTCCCCAGGCGGCAGATTTTAATTTATGATACCCTCAAAGCGAGGTTTCAATCCACGCAAGACATTGTTCTTTTCGCTAGCCTCTTTGAGGGTTCCTCTGAGTGAGATTTTAAACTCCAGCGTTAACGCTCCTATTTCAGTCCAGACGGTATTCCAACCACCACAAGCCATTTGGCTGATTTCCATAGATTGTTGTGTCTTTTTCGGTTCTCGCGTTCCAAAATATCCAGTTTATCTGTGAAGTGAATGGCCGACTTTAGAGAGATTCGCTCTCCTTCTTCAGGATCGTATTTCAATTTTGTGACCGAATGCGCCAAACGGAAAATGAAGGCGGTTGGATTTCCAAACTTTTAGACCAAAACAGTCCAATTCTCATCGGATATTTGCATTAACGATGGGTTTTGGTGCGAGGGGCCGTGAATGTGCAGCTTAATTTTGAATTAATTTTCTGTATTTACATATCCTAGGGTCTCAAACAAACCAGTATGATGGAATAGAGAAGAGCTAATGTTCGTTACGGGACACGGGCCCTTCCCTTCATACCTTCATCGCTTCAATCTCCGAACACATGACAACTGCTCGTGCGGAGAGAAAGGAGATCCAATGCACTATGCCACAAAATGTGGGTTTACACTCTCCTGGCATATCTAAATTCCTAGAGTGTCACTTAAATTACAGTGATTGAAAAACATTCTCGCGAATAACTTATCAAGAACTCGACTTCGACTCCTAATGCGCTTCGTATGTGATGAGAACAATATCATTGTAGAGGATAATCATTGAGGACGCATCCACCCAGACTGGCACACAATTCCGGCTACTTATGACTTTTTTTTTTCCTCTACATATTTTTATTTTTATTTTATTTTGTTTTGTTTCCTATGTTATTCTGTACAGTGTATGTTTCTTTTTCATTATTATTTGTTTTTGTACCTGTTATTTGTTTTTGTCCTTTCTTAAAAATAAAATTCATCTCCATCCATCCAAACCGAAAGGGAGCCAAATGGCTCTAGACACGGGGATGCAGGTGGTGTAATGTAATGTATTTACATTTCCAAAATTATAGTTGTGTCTTAATTCTGCTTACAATTTTGCAATGATTTATTCATGGACGTCCTATATATCTCACTTTGTCATTTCTTCGCGGATTAATAAACCCAAATTAGTAATTCTTATGAGACAATTTTTGTAAACCAATCATCGGACGCATTTCTGGATAGACAAATGACTGAAACGTTGTATCTTTTTCTTTTAGATAAATTATTTAATATCCTTTCTTCTTCAAGATAAAAGTCAAGAGAGTCATTCCTAATTGAAATTTGTAGATATATAACTTCGCGTCCTTCTGAAATCTTTTAGTAGCGGGTTTGTTCACATTTCTTACAATATAAAACCAGCAGGAGTGTTCTCCACTAACCTTTCTCGTATACTTCCCCAAGAAGGTGCCGTTTCCCCTTCCCCCGCGTGGCTAAAAAAATTTGAACCTATTGTTACCAAGAATTCAATGACTATCAGAAGGTTTTTCAATATAGTGATTGAGAAATATCTAGGTAAAGAATCAAATTCAAAGAGATGCGTAACGATTATCCGCTCTTACATGCTCAAGGACAAACTGACGTAATTCTCTACTCCGTAATGAAATTCCGTTCCTTTCGCGTGCACAGAAGATTGCTTCCAGTACACATGCGCGTGGAGATAGGATTCTCTTCAAAAGTAAATTATACAGACCGACAGTCAACCCTTCGACGGATTTGGCCCAAAATTTTATACGGACCTACATTTATGATGATAAAACTGTGTACAAAATTTTATCCATCTATCTATTCAAGTTTTTGAGTTATAGTGTTCGCATGACCGCGGACAGACAGTCAGACAGACTTTCCGTGGACAGATTTTGTCCAAACTTTGATAGAAACCTGCAAATTATGTGTCAAGTTCACATACCAAATTTCATCCCTTTATTTCTAATAGTTTTCGAGTTATCGTGTTCACAAACATACAGATATACAGACATAATTCTAAAATTGTGGTTTTCGGTCTCAGGGAGGTCTAAAACGTGGAGATTCGTCAAAATCTCGAGTTCGAATTTTTTGACGATTACAATACTTTCTCTTTGCATACTTCGTATACGAGAAAGTAAAAATGAATACCTTACATAGTAATTACAAGGTACCTAAATTAGGTGTAGATTTTAAATATGGAAAGCCAAATTTAGCCATGATGCGCCATATATATGATAGATAAATGAAAATTAACATTATCGCGATGCTTTATAAATATTTGTAAACGCGTGCTTGCGATATATTTTTGCTTTAAATACTGTATGTTTCTGAATAATAGGAAAATTCATTTTGGTCTATCTTACTGTCAGTTATCTAAAGAAAAGGTCTGAATCATCCAACCTGGGCACCATCAAGATTGGCTTGTGTACATGAGTACTAGTGCCAGGCACTTCTGCTACATTTGTATTTCGCTTAGAGGAAAACCCGCACCCATCCCGAACGTATGGTGCAATTTGTTTCTAATGCTCACCTATGTCTATCAGTTTTTGAATAATGCTGGTTAAGAACTTAACCAGAGGATAGAACCCATAACCTGTTTCCTCCGATTCATGTTTTTGCGCCCTGTTATGGCTTTTATCACTAGGTCACTGGTGGCCAGTAGGAAAGTTTTAAGTTTTAATCGTGCAACAGCCATATTTAACAAAGCTGCGCTAAAACAAAAATAAAAACAAAGAGAAGAGAGAAAGAGTAGAAGAAAATCAACTTGTAAAATATAAATCTAAAAGAACTAGCCAGTAAAAAATATAATTTATAAGAAGTCCAAAACTACGTTATAAAATCTTCCGTCTTCAAATAAGATATAATGCATAAAAAATGTGTTCAAAAGTCAATACAGACTACTATTTTCATCATAGGAAGCTGTCAAAGTTGCCACAATGTTTCGTTATGTTTCAAATTTCAAATTCTTCCTTTTTTTAATTCATCTAATTAAATTACTGGACGATTTATATTGTATGATTTCAAAATATTGCATACAATTTTGCAGACATATCGTTAGTTGGAAAAAGAAGAATTTCTTTAAACGTCTTTTTGGCAAGAGATCTATTTACTAGTAAAATCAAATTATCAAAATATTCAAATAATAATAAAAGCCAAAATATTTTAGATTTGTAACAGAAGAGCTATAAAGCATAATTAATTACGATATAATTCATACAACGATACACGGTCTGCTGCCAAGAAATTTTTTCAAATTTGAACAAATTATGAGTCGTTGCACATAAACGTTTTATTGGATATGAATATTTATGAGCCAAATAATAAAAATCGACCCAAACGATATGTTAGACTAATGGCTTCAAAGACCACATTTTAAATACATTTTGATATTTTTCTCGGCAAGTTTCCAACACACGAAATTTATGCTTCTAAAGATATCAATCATAAGGGATGATTTGTTTACCCATTTTTCATCACTTACATGAGTTATATTCCTGGCAAATGGGATTGAGAAAAGCAAAGTGGGTGAACAGTTAAAATATGCTAAAAATAAATAAATAAAATTAGATGAATAAAAAGAATGTAATTTGTATTTTGTAGCAGTAATATAATTTTACATATAATAGTTTATATACATATATATTGTTAATGTTTTTTTTTGAAAATTTTCTTTTATTAAATTTATTTCTAATTCATTTAATATTAAATTTAGAAATTTACTGCTTGAGTCAAGTAAACTTTGAAATATGGGGGTTAGGCGTTTTTCACTGAATCTGTATACTTAAAATAATGGGTAAAATCAAAGAACGAGTCCTCCAGCGACAATTTTTATTTCATATGAAAGCTCATATCCTCTTATTATAAACTGCCTGCCGCCTTCCATTTCCGAGAGGTATCACAAATAAAACTTTCACACAGTATCAACAGCCACAAAAACTGGAACGATTTCGCCAATATATGTTATCACTTTGCAGGTATATATACGGGCTATTAATATTACGGACGAACAGGTGGTCCCTGAAGACGGCTAGTGAATAATTAAAATACTTAAGAAAGTGTTTTTGATTAATGTATAAATATTACAGCACGTATTACATCTACGAGCCACTACATCACCTGTAAATGGCATGGTAAATGTTTCTGCATGGCTTAGAAATATAATAACGCTAAACTGCTTTCCGTTCATGCAATAAACTACTTTAATTTAAAACTGACACTGGATACAGAGTTAATTGTTTAACTAACTGAAATTTCATTACCCAGGGTATCTTAAAACTATTAGTAGACAAGTTTAGGGTAGGTAGATAGCAAAGAGGAACCATGATTACATGCGAATCCAGGATTCGGGTCTACGGGGGAGGTTGAGGTCATAAGCATTTTGTATCGTAGTGACGAATGTCAAACCTCATGGCTTATGTAAACCAAAACACTTTAACTTTACAGGCTTTCCTCTCTTGACAATAAGAATAATAAAGAACACTACAATACTTTCGATAATTTAATAAAAAAATACAATGAAATAGCTGTCCAAAAAATGTTTTTCACCGCGTCCACGCTACAAGTGCAAGTGGAATTATTAGAAAAGTAGGAGAATTTTCGAGCCTGTCAAGTCAGAAAGCAATGTTGTCACGACTTTATTACTATTCTTTTAAAATTAAAATTAAGATCAAACAGTTGTAGTGATTTTAAATTAAATCAAGAATTTTGGTTCAGCTCTGGGGGGGGGAACTGCAGCCCGATAGCCCCTCCCCTGGATTCGCCACTGATGCGAAGCCATGACCATAAAGATCTACAAGAAGGATTTTTGATACGAGACAGAAATTAGTGGGAAACAGGACATAATTAAAGAGACAGAACATTGCAAGAATACATTTTTGATGTCACAAGATATCCTCGGAATTTCACGCATCTTTAACACCGACGCAACATTCATTCTCGGTCATGATTGGAAAAACTTTCTCTGACATTAACAGCTGAACTGACAGGGAGCCCCTTGGGTTCCGACCTCCAGGGTATACAGTGGCGTTAATGTTAATGTGACATGAACAGCAGCTCTATTTCATAGGTAACAAGAGATTCGTATCTATACATTTTAGAGTCTGCCACAGAAAGAAATAGAGACTCAATAAATCAGGCGAATGTGGAGGCCAAGATACGGATCCACTCTACATATTATATTGTCGTTCAAAAGACAGGATCAAATATGGACTCGATCTCCGCCACGTTGATTTATATCAAAATGTCATATGTCATAAACCACACGCAGCAAGGCATACGTAACAGCTAGAACCACTATCAGCAGGATACCATACTGTCTGTCCGCCACGAGAACTCTCGCCGCCAAATTGCCTAGTTAATGGCTGTCGCTATAGAAACAGGTTATCTTAGAAAGAATCTATTTCTAGCAGGTAGAAGTTCATTCAAATGTGCGCCGCCGCAAACTGGCGCCAACAGTAAAAAACACCGACTTCCGTTGGATTCCTCCTATTCCAAATGGATTCTCCCTAGCATAACCTGTTGCTATAGCGACCGCCGTGAACTAGACAATTTGGCGGCGACAGTTCTCGTGGAAGACACAGTACAACAATTTGAGAACAAATGTAGCTAACCTACACGAGTGTTTTGCATTAATGAAACGTTTACGCAAATGTGACATATGTGGCATTTTGAAATTTTCTGATAAAACGGTGAAGACATGATACGTCGCAGAATTGCTGAAATATAGTAAACACGTTCTGCGACAAGCCTGAAGGTCAAAGTGAACATTATTAAAAACTAAATTAAGCTAAAATGGTTCACTTACATTACTCTTAATTGCTCTGAAGAGAAAATAATTTAATTTTCAAATTTATCGCGAACAAAATAAGAGTGCTTCTACTTACAAAATAGTAGAAACGATATATTTCCGTATAATTAAGTCTATCGATTAAATAGTAATTTGAAACATTCAATACATTAAAGAAGCGTAAAGTTTAATCACAGTCTCTTTATTAATTATAATTTCAAAGGGCACTAATTATTCATGCAGGACGTTTCAATTTAGCGTCATTTGCATAAAAAGGAACTTGATGAAGACATTTATGCAGCAGTTACAGAGCGATCGATCTTGAGCCATCCTTAAATTTGAATTCTGAAATTCATTTAAAACTCTAAAATATAACGTAATGTACAGTCGCGGGAAAAATAAGGATCCACCCAGCATTATTCCGCCGCTAATCATTGCTTCTTAAAACTAAAGATACCATTTTACAGAAAATAACGTATACTAAACGATAAGGTTGAAATTCTCTTAAGGGGTCATCTACATACTTAAAACGGCACTAACTTCAAACTTCTCAATGGCAACACCCTTTTTCCATACCAAAAATAAATTTCTCATGAAAAGATACAGCAGGAGATTAATTTTGGCTAATATATCATTGATAGATTGGAAGATATTTGACATTTTGTGTTCTCGACATAAAAGGGGACGTCTCCACATTTACTTACTAAAGTTCTCTGCTTGCCTTTAAATGTCGGTAGTAGCATTTCAAATTATTTCGCACTTTAAATTATATTTTCAAAGTAATGTTCTACTTTTTACAATAGATAAAACTTGATTTGTAAAAAAATAAATCGATTAATATTACACCACATTAATTTATAAAGTTTTAATAATATATATAAATATTTAAAATCTTTATATATTAATATTGAAAAATAAAGTGGTGCAATGATTATATTTAATAATGAAAACATTTTCTAAATATAAGACGGCCCCTTAAGTGCATCGTTTTACATTGAAAAAAAATTGAAAATTTAATGTAACTTCAAAACTTCTCGTACGAATATTCTGAAATTTTGCATTGGATCAAATGGCCATCTGCTTCGATTACTATTAAAATTTATAAGTGTTGATATTCAAAAATTTTTAACATCAATTTTGATAAAAAATTTCATGTACTCAAAATTATTTTTAAATAAAAAGTAAAAATTTTAAATGTGCAGAAGAATTCATACTACTACATAAAAAAATTCTAGGTGAATAGTTACATTATTTCTCAAGATATGAATAAAATTTCAAAATTTTACTTTAACATTAGAAACTCAAAATTTCATTTGCTTATCATTTCGAAACCAAAAATGCTGGAATGATGAAAGTTGGTATTCCAGCATAAATTTTTATGTAGATTCGAAATATTCCAAGAAAAATATGATTCCATTATAAATACAAATATGTAGACGACCCCTTTTGAACTTTTTAGACATGGAATCTATTAGTAGACGCTATTTCCTGAAAATTGGTACCTTTTGTTTTAAGATAAAATGATTAGAGGTAAATAATGCTGGGTGGATCCTTTTTTTCCGCTACTGTACATACAATGATTATGGTAAAGTATTGAATATGGTATGTAATTGAATAAATTGGTTTTTTAAATATTAAACGCACAGAATTGGATAATTACATTAAAATCCCGTTTTCAAGCAACGCGAAGACTATTTGGGACGGACCTCAACATTTTAAACAGTGGTCAGATGACGAGGACGCCATATCACACCAATGCATGGGCGTTTGTCAGAATGTTGTCTTTAGTGGAATCCGATTTCGAACCAGGAATTCTCCGGTTCCGAAGCCGACTCCCCTAACTTCCTCACTACTAGGCGGCCTATACAAATGTATAATAGAAATTTTTGTTTGATAGTAAAAATGTTCCTTAGTAATTTAGATCTTTGATTAAATAACCTCATTCTTTCTCTTTAATAAGTTCAATATTTCGACATAGCTATGGCACATTGTTACGATAGTTTTTGTATACAATTTAAATGCCTACGCGATTAGTTTAATTTGTTGATTATGAATATTTTCATTAATTTAGATCTTTGATCAAATAACCTCATTGTTTACCTTTAATAAATTTAATATTTCAGAATAACACATAGTTACTATAGTTTTTGTATTAGTTAAATATAAGTCGACTGTCCTATAAATAGGACGATGGTACAATTCATTACTACCTCACTCCCATCAGTTAGCAATGGAGAAAGTCCTTACTTTCTCTGTTGTATTCCAAAGATTGCAACTCTGCAAGTAATACAGGCGCCAGCAGTCTATCTGACAGGCACTTGGGTGTCATGGCAAGACATTATGGCTGGATTCAATTGTTTTTATAGAATTGAGTCGTGATGCTCATGTAGTCAGTTGTATTTTGAAATTAATCAATGCAGACCCAGTTTTTCCCTCTTTCGCATACTTGAATTTTGTTTTCTTTTGAAAATTATTTTCATGCAACGGTTTTAAAATGCCACGTAAGTTTTTAACTGCGTAGGAAGACCTGGATTTTTTGTGGACTTTAGATGACAGTGGTTTGGAAGACATAGACAATGAATTAGTGATTTAACCTCCAGATCCCGATGCACTGAGCGACACTGTGGATATTGATGGTTCGTCTACGAGGAAAATAGAAGAAACAATATGTGATGATCAATGCATTACCGATTATACCAATGTGCATTACATTCTATAATAAATATAAAAATTTTGTTGACATGTTTGATAATCATGCGGCAGCTTATTTTACATCAGTTTAAGTTTAAAAATGGTACTGGCCTTTATTTAATAATGCTTTTGAAAAACTCTTTGTTGCTTCATGGAAGCTCAATCGGCTATTTAGAGATGATAGTCTGAGCTTGGTTGATTTTCGAAGACACATAACAGTTGCCTATTTGTGACTTTCTGTTCCAAGAAATCCATGTTTAAGAAAACTAGGTGTTCAACGAACTATTGCAGATTTTCTAAAGCTTAAAAATGAACATATTATTGTAAAAACCCAGAAAACCAGCTAAGAAGATTCCATTTAAAACTCTGAGCAGCAAAACAAACAACTATCTGCAAAAAATGTAACGTCGGACTATGCTTAAGATGCTTTCTCCCATTTCACCTAAGTAAGGACTAATAGCAGTGGATTGTATCATTGTACTATTTTTAGGACAGCCTGTACCAACTAAACTAATAAAAATTTGGCGAGTTTTTTTTTATTTTATGTGTATACATAACTCAGAGAAATAAGATTTTTAAAAAAAAATATTAATTTTTTTCAATGCTTGGTACAATATGGTTAATAAAATTCCAACTAAAAATCCATTCTAAAAAGAGCCGGCAAAAAATATTTAATTAAAATTAAACCATCTGTGTTAAAACCTTCAGCCGCACCACAGCCATCACCAAAATCCCACTGGAATCGCCGGTCAAAAAGGTAAACAATTCATTAAAACAAAATCTCCTACAATAGACGCCAACACACAACCAAAATTGAAAAAATTCAATGACCGATTTCCAAAAGGAACATTTTCAAAACAAAAAATCGTGGGCCAGCCTGTTATACATATCTTCACAAAATTTAAAAACTTTTCGAGTTTTTAATTTCGTCTTTTCATATTATTTTTTTAAAATTAATGAAATAAAAAAATAAAATCTTGCTGGCAAACAATTTTACAGATTGAGTCGATCTTCAAAGCCTCAACGTTCACAGAATCTGGGAAGTTGGCCTTTTCCAGATTCCTATTACTTGTAAATATCGCTTATTCAGTCGCTTTACTTTATTTTTCCTTTTGATGACAAATACTTCAAACTCAAAAGGATAAAGCAGGTCAAAAACTCAAGACCTGGAGCTATGGTATCAAAAAATAACTTCATTTAAGGTACATAAAGTTATTTCAAAATAAAACAGTACTTCCCCACCGACCAGTCTCGGGCGTCACACCTTCTGGGCTAGGATGGATTAGTGTGAGTTTTAAGTAAATTAAATAAATAAAATAAACCGGTTCGAATGTTCTCTCTACAGTTTTCTTGCATATTAAATACAATATGGAACATTTTGTGTTCAACTTCATAATGTTGTAAAGAAAGCCGAGTATATGGATATGGCACCACTTTCTGTAGTCCTATTTAGTCTAAAATTTCACACTGACCTAAACTTTGGCTTTAAGACCACATACCAATTTCGTTTATAGCTATACCTATTTGCTTTTTTGACTTATCGCATTCACATATATAGGAATACGCAAATTGACAATTAACCCTCTTTTTTGAAATCTACATTTGGTATGAACTTTGGTAATTCAATATCGGTAATAAACAATCTATATACTAAATTTTATTCATCCATTTTCATGTGGTTTTGAGTTAACTTGTTAACATGAACACTCAGATTTCATGCAAAATCAACAAGTTTTCAATAAGGGCTAACTAAAAAACTTCAATCGCCTATCTTGTTTCATTTTTTAGTTATCGTTAATACAGACAGGCATTAATTTCAAAAATGGTTTTCCCAGATTTAAGAGTGGTGGTGGTGAGTCTAAAACGTGAAGGTTCATGAAAATCTCGAGGTCCTAACTTTTGCCGATTTGAAAATACGTGAAATTAAACAGAACGAAGGAAAAATAAATTTTACTAAGTTCCTTTAATGACGAAACATTAATTATTGTAATTATTAAACTGGTAACCATTTTAAATTTATATTAATTTATGTTTAAGGAAGTCAAATGATTATTCTGATCAAAGACATTAAAACTTTCCTCAACTCGGTATTAATTAAACTCCAGGCTAGATCTTTATCATCTGTCACCAAGTTCCAGCTGCAGAAACTATTCGGAAGCCGCTTAAAGATCTTATCACCTTTCATTGCGCTATAAATTCCTCAGTAAATGATTGCGAATTGGACGACATAAATCTGGAACTACGTTCTTTCGTCAAATCATAAAACTATCGAACTTAGAATCGTAGTCGAACACTGTCCGTAGATTAAAAACTCCTTATATTGGTTGTGTCATGCCCTTATAAAATGATGTAATACTTTTGCTAAAATAATTATTTAAAGTTTGGCAGTTTCAAAAATTATGTAAGACTAAAATATATTCTAACATTAACCTACCGGGGAGGATCACCTCTCAGATACGGCTGTGGGAAGTTGAAGTAAGCACATTCTCGCTTCGCGGTACCATCCCGATGACGGGTTATACCTCTATCTGATGGGTAGTCCTAGGCGTCGCTCTTAATGGGACTACTATGCCTCGGTCATAGAACCCGAATTTGCTATTCGTGGCGGCCGTGACATTTAGCGTTCCTGGGCGGAAGGATTACGTGATTTCCATTCTTTCCGAATACTGTAAGATATATATTTCTGAATTGAATATCAAATAGAATGAATGAGTATCAAGCTCTTATTTTCAACTCATTTTAAAATCATAAATATTCTCAAATGAAGAGAAAAAATTAATGTTTCCTTTTCCTAACGATTACAAAGCGGGAAAATAATGGGTTTAGGTTATATTTATAATCACCATACATTTGCAATTTAGGCGATGAATAATGTTTTGAGTACGATGCAAGGACATTTCATGTTAATATGAGCTCACTTTAGTTCTTTTAAAAAATATAAGACGTCAACTTATTTATGAACTGAGCATCAAACATAATGAATGAGTCGCAAGTTTTTATTTCAAACTCTTTCTAAAATCTCCAATATTCTTGAAGGAAAACTAAAAATTGAAGCTTTCTTTTTGTAACGATTATTTCGTTCAAAATCTTTTATTGGGAAAAACATGAGATTTTTTTTATCATGCCCCTCCGTACTATAGTTATTTTTGGAGATGCTTGTCTAGACCAGATGGCCTAGAATGGTTCTAGAAATGTTCTGGACGCTATCAAGCAGATAGAAAATACTCACCGCAAGAATAAGATGAAAAGTTTTCAATAAAAGTAAAATTTTCCTGGAGTCTGCTAGAAACTATTAATTCTGTCAGATGGCGTATCGGATAAACATATGTTTCACGCCTTTTATAAACTGGAAATATTTGTTTTATGAAAACAGCAGAAACTTCCAAAAGTTTAACTAAAACGCGAGATATTCGAATGCTATCAGTTATTAACTGCAGACTTAATGTACTTTACTTATTTCTACTGTAAATTCTGTTAGATATCAACAACTGTAGACTTACTAGAAAATGGTTTTAATGGTAACTAAGATTATTTCTGAAATAATGAATTAAAAACAACTTGGAAACACTTTTCAGTGGTTATTTTATGTATTTATCCAGCTTTTTTGACATCACTATTTGGAGGAAAAGGGGATTAAAATTGTTATCAGGCATAAAGAATTCATCCTTCCGTGTCTGGATATAGGAGGTTGAGCATTTTTAAACAGTCTTATTTAATTTGACTTATTTCATGTTTGTTAAGATTGAATTTTATAATCTATTTCTCACTCATTTCCTAATGAGCTTTGAAATTTTGTACACTTGCGTGTTCTCGATGACGATAAACAAATTCAATGTCATTTATTCATTGATTAAACTAAATTTTGATTCCGTACCGGTGGCGCCATATGGTAGTGAATTTAAGAAAAAATAGATCTAAATAATAAAAAGTGGAAAATATATGATGTGAAAAATTTCTACTGCTAAGTAGGGGAAACTAGGGATTCTTGACCCTACGCGATTTTCTCAGATAGTGAGGTAATTGGTAATTTGTGTGTGACATTTTTATTCGACCTTTGGTCACATGACATATTGGAAGGGAGTTTCATTCGAATCCTCATAATGGTGTGTAGATAAATATGTTTTGGGGATCCAAAAGTAAATTTTCACTTTCTCATTCTTCAGTGGATAAGAAGTTTACTATTGAAGATGTGATGAATTAAAATATTTCTGAGTTTTGAACATGCTTCTAGATATAATTTGATATACGATGTTATGCAGTATCTGAATTCTAAGTGGTTTAATTTTTAGATTATTTAGAAAAAGTCAAGTTAGGGATACTCGACCCTATCAAAAGCTATTGCAGTTTCGATGTCGTATCCGACCGAAGCACATTTTGTGGTTAGTATCAGTTTTCTGGTGCGTGGAATTTGTCGGCAATATTGGAAACTCAAGTATAGTGAA
Organism: Araneus ventricosus; assembly: GCA_013235015.1. Classification (NCBI taxonomy): domain Eukaryota; kingdom Metazoa; phylum Arthropoda; class Arachnida; order Araneae; family Araneidae; genus Araneus; species Araneus ventricosus. Next base: position 298,993 of record BGPR01000905.1, read on the forward strand.
TAATTATTTAAAAATTGTTTGTCAGTAATTACTTAATGAATAAAATTTCTTTTTAATATGATAATTTCAAATAATGCAAATAATTATTGTATAAAGAATTTTAAAAAGAATTGAAATTTAATTAATTTCTTTTTCCTCGCCTGAGAAAGAAAGATTTATTTATTATTTTAATAAAAATCTTTTCCTCGAACTATTTGTCATTGTTTGGTTTTATTTAACGTTTCGCCATTTCTGCTGAGTTTGTCTTTCTTGCTTAATATGAATTGCCTCCTATATTTTTTATTCTTTCGCTCTTATTTTTCTTTAAATATTAGAAGAACCGAGGAAATCTATTAATCTTCTCAATTTTTGTTTTGTACAACATTTTTTTATATATATATTTTGCTCTTTGATGCTATTCTATATATTTTTTAAATTTTTTCTTAAGGTTAAGGATACTTGACCCTACGCGATTTCATGAAATATATTAATTTTATGATTAAATGAGATATCAATTTAGCATAAGTATATATCTCATTCTTAAAAACAAATATTTTTGTGGTATTAACAATTCAAATAGTCGATAAATATAAGAAAAAGTAAAACTACGGTCAAGTCTCCCTAGTTTCCCTACATAATGAAAGTGCCTTTGTAAAGACTGGTTTTTTTTTTGCAATCTTGTTGCTTTCTGCAAGGAGAAAAGGAACGGTAAGGAGCAACGCTGGAGAGTATAGAGGGTGCGTAGCAAGTCACGGGCTTAATTTTCTTGACTAGTCTCGCAACCCGTGGACGAACCGTAGCTTGTTGGAAAATCGTGTCTTGTTTTTCGGTATCTTCTGAATTTTTTCCTTCAAATTTAATTCCTAATGCATTTTGAAAGATTCTTCTTCCAGTAATGATTCCAATCTTCATCTTAAAAAAAAACACTTTTTGTAGTTTACCATGTTCTATGGCATGTATAATGAAATCTTTTTTTTTGAAGTTGAAACCAACACTCACAATTCATATTCGATGGAACATGTTCACCATTAAATTTTGAAGACACGAGGTGGAATCAAAAAGTTTCGAGGCTGTTCCTGGAAGACGCCAACAAATATCAGCAAAAACCTGAGAACAGTCACAGGAAGCGACTACATTCTTCAGTGTACCAAAAGACATCGTACTGTGTGCATCAGTAACTTTACAGCTCGTGCCTTTGTGACCATTTCGTTTATTACTTTTGTGACCGAAACATGAGGAAAGAGCTATGGTGAAATTTTGCTTGAAACTCAGCCAGTTGCCACAAAGACATTGCAAGTGATTCAGCAATTTTACGGTGTTGCTGCCGCGAGTCGTGCGAAGTGTTTTGAGTGGCACGTGAGCTTCAAGAGCGGAAGAACCACACTGGAAGATGACGAAAGATCCAACGCGAATCGCAGAAGGTGCTCGACGCGCTTCGAAAAGTCGACTTCCAGGCACGTTCCAGAAGTGGCAAGAACGCTGGGAATTCTGCATTGTGGTGGAAGAAGATTACTCCTAAGATAATAATGTGTCCATAATCCACATAGATAAAAAGATACTTCTTGACAACAGAGTTAGTTTCGATACTTTTTGATATCCCCTCGTAAAGAGTACTGGCCCAGTTTTCTTTGAAATTAAATAATGAAGTGAAATTTCCTGGGTGTGCTATTTTTACTTCTCGTATGCAAAATTTTGAAAAGGAGAGTAATATAATTGTCAAAAAATTTACCTCGAAATTTTCATGAAATTCCTGCAAATTTCAGAACTTCCTGCGTGAGTAAAAATAATTTTGGGAATTATGGCCGACTTTTTATCCGTCTGTCTCTGAATTCAGAAACTCAACAACTCGACGAGCTAGGAAGATGAAATTTTTGTAGACGAATCGAAGATGTTGACTTTATATTAATAATGCATATTCCTATCAAATTTCGGACGAAATCCGTGACTGGAAGTTTGCCTTCTTGCATGCACGTGAACATGATAATTCAAAAAAGCAACAAGGTTGAAGGATAAATTTTAGTATACGATCTGCAGTTTGCACATCAGAATTTTAACTAACTATTACCTAAATCCGTCATATGGAAAGCTGTTGATTTGTGTGTCTCTCCGTGTATAAATGAACGTGATGCCTCAAAAATATAAAGCGAGCAAGATAAATAAAATTTTGGATATGGCCTTCACACCAAAATTGTATCTATGTGTCAAATTTTAAATGTAATCGCTCAGAAGGAAGAGGTCTAAATGAATACTCGATTTTCTAAACGATTCAACGAATCTAAACTCAAATTGCGCATGTACAAGTTTATATTATTTGCCTACAAGTTTATATTTAGTTAATGCACAAGTTTACTAGAAAGTTGAGGGGAGAATATTACCACTGGTTTTGCACGAAATTCAAACTTTTCAATGAGAGAGAAACTAATATTGCGTACAACTTGTCACAACTAAGAATTCAAGATCATTGTCAAACCTTTCAAACACAACAATTCACTTGCATAAAGAATCAGACATGCATTCTCTAACAAGTTCATAAAAAAATGGAAGAACCATTTCTACACGCTCCATAAATATGCGTAGTTTATAACATTTGACCTTTTTTCTTGTTGCCGTGAATTCATCAGTAAACATTTGCGGTGATGACCAAAACATGTGGTCCCCATAAAATTTTGTTTATCGAAACATAAGGGTACCAAAACATTCCGAATTATTCATAAATATTATTAATTTAACGCTGACAAGTTTTATTACAACACACACTTTCGGTACCTAGCAGGTAAAAACAATCGAGACGTTTAGGCCCGTAAAAATACTCTTTTCTCTTGGGATTCGTAGTAAATCGCCTAAAGTTCTAAAGGCCGTAAAATGAATTGTATAAGCAATCAGTTTAATTGAGTTCCACGAGAGGCGATTTTCCGAAATGGGTTCCAGATACGTGCGTTTTGTTTCAGTGTTGTTTTCTCTCTAAAAAGGCTTGTCGCATCGTTCTTTTTACTTTCACGTATATGGAGCATACAAAGGCAAAATATTGTAATCTTCCAAAAGTTCGACCTGGAGTTTTTAATTAATTTCCGCGGTTTTTAAACCGTTTTTCGTTCTTTTTACTTTCACGTTTATGAAGCATACAAAGGCAAAATATTGTAATCTCCCAAAAATTCGACCTCGAGGTTTCAAAGAATCTGCGCGGTTTTTAAACGGTTCAACGAACTGCATCGTTCTTTTTACTTTCACGTTTATGCAACACACAAAGGCAAAATATTATAATCTTCTAAAAATTCGACGAGGTTTTAATGAATCTCTGCGTTTTAAATCTCCGAGTGTCTGAAAAACCCATTTCTGGCATTATATTGGCCTGTGTTTGAACCCAATAACTCAAAAATGTAACCTAGATTAACCCGGGAGAACGCGCACAACGAACAGTAACGCGCAGGGGGTGTACGACACCCCAATTCGTTATTTCGCTATTTAAGCAACATTTTTATGCTATATATGCTCCAAATGATTCATGCAAACAGTTCTCGTTGTACAAGAACAAATATTTAGTCGAAACATTTAGTAAATAATGCATTATGTTATCAAACGTATTGCGAACACATAAGAAAAATATATCTCTTGTATGTAGGTTTTCAACATTTTTTATAGTAAAGAATTATCAATATTATAATCATTATACAATTTGGATAGAAAAATACTACTTCTAATTTTCTTAGGTACAGAGGAAACCATTTTTTTAGTAATCCAAATAAGAATTCTGATGGGATTCCAATGATGGGATGATTTAGATCCAATAAATTTAGGACGTTATACACTTTTATTTTTCGGAATAGTTTCTACAATTTTAAGCTTTTCCTCCAATAGTTTTGTGAAAGCGTATAAGACATGTACCAGCTGACTACAGTTACATTACGTCCAGAATGATAAAGCTTTTGAATCAATCTCTTGTCATTTTTAAATACACTTTTATCCAGTTTCAAAGTCTTGTACCCACAAAAATCTCTATTTTTGAATTATAGAATATTCTTGAATCCACTTGTTTCCTCAATAAAACTTAAATAGTGAGACAAGATTATTTCCCTGTCTCTAATACCATCACTCAATTGAACAAAGAAACCTGACTCGAGGACGCTCAAGGGGTGTTCGACACCCCATAAGCTCAATTCCGATAAAAAAAAATAAAGGAATTTTTCTAGAAGCATGTTCCGTCTTTTGAATGTAACCTTGAGGGCATATAGCATGGATTTGACTCATTTCAACTAAAGGGAAGTCATTATTTTTCACATTTTACGTAGGGTCGAGTGTCGGACACCCCTTTGCGCGTCCTCACGGGTTAATGAAATTTACTATGAGGTCTTTACATAGAAATTGTAAATCTGTATCAAGTTTTCGAAAAAATCCTTTAAAGGAAGTCTACCCGTCTGTGTGCAAATGAGGGCGATGAGTTAAAATGAACAGAGTTAGAAAGATGAAATTTTGCATATGATTCTATCACCAGAATTATAGATCCGTACCGAATGCTGGTCCAAATAGTCACCGGGTTGCATGTCTCTGGGTCAATGGTCTGTTCTGTAGATCGCCAACAGACATAAACATATTCACTATGGGTCTTCATAGAGATAATCTAAAATTAAATAACTCTTTCTCTGCCCATTTCTTATTGAAACCTACTATTAACTGTTGGCACTGTTAAATTTTAACACATGAAATACTACATTGTTGTTTGGCTTCAGTTGTTTAACAAAGTGCTGGATGTATTGTTAAGAACTATTAAAATTGTTTAACAATGTCTAGTAAACGAGAGCATGCAATAATATAAGATTGCGCAAATAATGGTATTCTTTAATAGCTATTTTTAAGTGATTGATTGAGATTTAAAAATTTGCTGCCATTTTTTGTGGTGAATTCTGCGATTTAGAAACAAAAGGCGATTTATAACTATATCAATTTCACCAATATAGCAGTTTATCTGCAGATTTTGATTTTTTTCAGTATTTATTTGTTTGCTCCCTATCCTGGGATACGCTTTATTACGGGAGTTGTTGAAATATGCTAATTCAAAGACGCTATGCAAGGTTATTCAAACTAAGGTTGACATTATGGATACAGAGGCAGAACACCACTTCATGAATCGAACTGAAATCCCCATTGTTCGTTCTCTATCAATTTGGCCCTAGGCATAGCAGCAAAATTGGAAAATACTTCGAATATCGAGGCTGACGACTTTTATCGGTGACCAGTGCCGACGTTTCGCTCTATAAAAGTATGGAGTTTTTGTCAAGAGCTAGGTATAAAAGCTAAATTAGAATTTCCAGTGAACGATTAAACAACAAAAAAGTATGATATTCCAACTACCTATTCGAAAAATATGGACTTATTTCGCAAAGCTTTAGGAATCGAAGCTGAACTCCATTGCTAATTGTTGGAGAAAGTATAAAATGAATAACAACAGAATTTTGACTGAAATAGCCAATAAAGACAGCATTGCATGGCTTGTCATAAGCTTTTGCTAAGTTGCAAGGCTGACAGCTATAAGAGGATAATGAGTTACTTGTTATAATCAGAGGTAGTTACTTGGAAAAAATGTAAGACTTTGACTCCAACTCCGATAGCCAACAAGGGTAAATTACTGTATTACCTTTGCATTCACAAGCTTCTGTTAAGCTGCAGGGCTGACATTAAAAGAGGATTATCGGCAGTTACTTGTCAAAATTGCAAGACTTTGACTCCGGCCTGCATCACTTATGAATTCACATGGACTCTTTGTGAATTCACATGAACTCCAGTTGAATGACAATTGACTGCATCACTTGTGCATTCACTTGGAAAAATTGCTTAGTGGAAAGTTTTTTTTTTATTACGATAGCCTATAAAATTGTACTGAATCCTTTGAGCATTATGTAGCTGTTGTGAAGCCACAGCGTTGATAACTAAAATAAGGTATTTGTGACAACTGAATTGAAAATGATTCTCATTGCCAATCAAAAACAGTAATCTAACTTGTGAATTCTGAATCTTTTATTAAGACATAAGATGGCATTCTTAAAGAGGACTATTGGGACAAGTGCTTGAAACAACTGCGATAATCATTAAAAAGGAGACTACATTACTCGTGCATTCAGACATTTTCGTTACTCCGTGGGGCTGAAAATAAAAAAATCAGCGAAATAACAATCATTTGATACGTAACATTTTCTCAACAAGATCAGTGAATGCATCAAAAAACATTATATTAAGCGAAGTTGAAATTATTCTTTGATGGATTCATACTAATAAAAGATTACATTTAAGATTTATAACAACTGTAGACAAAATTATTTCATTAAATATTCTACGGAAATAAAAATTCGACATATTACATTAGAGGGCAGGCGAATATGCTGTTCCCTTCGAAAATTGAATCGAATTCTGCTGTAATTTTCATCACGTGCCAAGTAGTCATTAAAAGCTAAAAACTATTGTATCAGTTTTGTTTCAGAAAGGCTTTATAATCTTTCTTGGAATTCTGTAATCTTAAAATGACTTCAAAGTGTGCTTTGGATGCTTAGTTGGAACGTTCTAATTTCTGTAATGTACAGGAAAGATGTGAATAATCATGTAAATGAGCGGAATTTGAAAAGTGTAAATCAACAATAAAACAACTAATTGCTTTGATACGCTGGGAAAATACCAATGGGTTTTACAAAGGTATAGCACTCAAAGCTAAGCAAAATGATTTCACTAAATATTCTACTGAAATAAAAGTGCGACGTATTATATTAGAGGGCAAATATATTATTTCCTTAGAAAATTTAATTGAACTCTGCTGTACTTTTCATCACGTGCCACGTAGTCATTAAAAGCTAACAACTCCTATATCATTTGTGTTTCACAAGGCCTTTATAATCTTTCTTGGAATTCTGCAGTCTTAAAATGACTTCAAAGTATGCTTTGGATGCTTAGTTGGAATGTTCTAAGTTCTGTAAAGTACACGAAAGATGTGAATTATCATGTAAATGAGCGGAATTTTGAAAAGTGTAAATCAACAATGAAACAAGTAATTGCTTTGAAGCGCTGGAAAAATGCTGGTGGTTTTTACAAAGGTATCGCACTCAAGACTAAGCTACCTAATGTTTTTGAAAAGAAGAATGACATTTTTCAAAAATCCTTGCACGGATTTATTCGAATAAGAATTTCTACTTGTAAGAATCTAACAAAAAAGAATAACACAGAACAAAAGTGTTAACAAATTTTCAAACTTACTCTGAAAACTTCAGCAATACCCGTTGAGAGACATTTATTTTATGTTCAATTGTTTTTCAAGCGAAAAGTTCTTAGAGTCTTATGAGTTTTTGACCTTATTATTTGTTTTGTCTTAATGTGCATACGTAAATTCTTCGGAAAGTAGAAGTTAAATATTTTTAAATCGCGTCCTAAATAATAGAAAGCTGATTTCACTTTATATACCAAAGAACTTCTGTAATGGTCTATTCAATTCCTTATATTAAAAAAAATGAACTAAAATTAATCGTGGAAATGAAACTGTGTATATCTTAAAGAAAGCATCTAGTTTTTTCTAGTAGTCTAGAATCTAGTAGTCTAGTTAAGAACTACATTATCTTCATATTTATTCCATTTTTATTTTGATTATAATAATTTTATTATTTTAGTATCTGAAACAAATTTGTTTCCGAATCCTTATGCTTTCACAACTAAAATAAATTTATTACTCACTCTATGTGTTATTTCATTACTACGTGATTCAGAAAGCTTCGGAAATTTTATCTTTGTGTTGCATTTCTTGATTAATAAGTTACATTAAAATAGAATACCATAATCCGAAGTTAATAGAAGGAGTTGTTACTTCAACATATGCAAAGCAATCCCGCACTTTGCTAGAAATGCTAATTACTCTTCGTGCATCTGTGCGCCATCACGTTTAGTTGCAGCACGAAGGAGGTCCTGCACATTTCAACAAACAATTTCCAACACATATGCAAGCCACCTCCCCTCTATGCTGGATTCACCTCAGTGGAAAAATCGCACGGCCACCACGGCCACCAGATTTGTCCCCCCTAAACTTTTCCTTCTGGGGATTCTTAAAAGGACTAGAATACGTAATACCTATTTCATCGTAAGGAAACTTAGTAAGAAGAATTGTTGAGGAAGCAGGATGTGTTCGGGATACACCTGGTATTTTTGAGAAGGTGCGGCATTCCGTGCAGCATCGGTGTAATGCATAAAATGGCTGTTCGTGCATTAGGACTGCAGAGCTGCAGTCCTCCCTGAAATTATTTTTAAAGTTTGTTGTATCGTTTTCATTCTTATTTGATTACTTTTCTTCTTTGAGAGTCCAATGATCAACAAAAATGGTCAAAAAGTAATAAAAAATGTAAAAGGAAAACGAAAAATCAACCAGCAAGTAACAGAGACAAAGGCTAGACCTGCATAGAGTTTTGCCCCTCGGAAAAGGATAAAAATTCTCGCACTGAGCAACGCTGAACGATGCTCGGGAGAAAAAAGAAATCCTTTCACTCTTTGAATTTTGCAGTTGAGCTGCTGTCGTTACCATTCGCGTTTGGCGAGCGACTTTCCTTCGCTTTCTCATTTGGCTTTCCTTCGTTTTCTCTCAAGTGCTGTTTATGGATTTCTGTTTCATTTCATGTTGCCTCGACAGAAACGTGTCTGGTTTATTGAATATTGGTTTTTGTTGTTAGAAATCACTCTTCAAAAGCAAGTTTAAAGATAATTTTCTAAAATATTATTTAGCTAAAATTTTTATAAGGAGGGATCAGTCATTCTCAGTAAAGATTTCTAAGGAAAGCTAAACGTTGCAAACCTTTAAAAAGTCGTATTTTCACAGCTTTGGCTGATCGAAAAATTGAATATAAAAAATACAAATCGCATTATGCAGGATTTGAACATTGTTCAAAAACCAAGTAACCGCGAGAATTTTTTAAGCTCTGCTGATTTTTGAGCTGGCGAGCCGCCACTGAATACATGTGTCAGTGCGTCTGGACAAAACTTTGAGCATTTACTTTAATATATTGTTCTCATATAAAATGTAGTAGATGGGTTCTTTTTAGTCGTCCTTATATTACGTATGATTTAAAATGCAATGTACTCGAGATGCAGTTTGCGCACCTATTTTCTTAAGCGATTTTGGATTCTTATTGTATACCTGAATTGCCCTTTATTTTGGAAACTTCTGTTTGAAATATCCTGTATTTTTACTTTCTATCATATAACATTCATACTACGCAGCCATCAGCACCTAATTTGATATGTCCCTAGCAGCACAAAGATATTGTACTATATTGTACAATATTCGCAATATTGTATAATATTGTGCAGTATCATATAATATTATATAATATCGAACAATATTGTACAATATCGGACAACATGTTATGCTACATGGGGTGATAAACTTTTTTTTTATTTTATATCTATTGTTTAGCAACGGATTCTAAAACCTTCTGCGCTTTTGCGCATGTGCCGGGCGGAGTTATTTTCATCAAAATAGGAGAAAAGTGAAGAAAGGAAGGGGAGATATTTACATTTAACTTAGCGTGATCTAACAAAGAACTCCAGAAATTCGCTCATATGACTCATTGCCTGACACCCCTTTCCTGTGTAAAATCGTCCAAAAGCGCTAGTTTCGTAATCCTTTGTTTAGTACGCATTAGATAGATGATAAAAATGGTCATGTGACAATTAATTAAAAAAATTAATGTTTTATTAATAAAAGATATGAAAATATTTTCATCCCGAGCGAAGAAAGTTACATGAGCTACCAGCATAATATACTTCATTTCAATCTATCTATAAAATGTATCCCCCGAATGAAAATGCATCGTATGGAATATCTAAGACTCGACTACGGCTTCGTCTGATACAAGACTGTTAAATACATATAAATGATACTTTGATACCATTTTCTGATATCATCCATATATCTAGCTTCTTTCAATTTTTTCGAGCTCCAAACATTTTCTTAACCCATCGAATCGACTTTTACATTCAGCTCGAACATCCCAGCCATAACTATTTATAACAAGCAATGCATGCATTAGCATAACCTTTTCTTGAAGCATTTCAGCTCGAACATTGGAAATAACATCGAGTCCGCACATAAAAAAAGAACCGATACCAAAATGTTAGTTCGCGTGACATTGAAAGTATATGGATGAGCAGTATCGGAATCTTCAAATAAAAATTCTTTCCATTCGTTGTCTAACAGAGCAACTATTAGGCAAACTGCCAGACAGAATGTCTTTTACTTCGAGGGGGAAATATCGACAAAACGAGGCAAAAAAATAGAAAGAAAGTATTGGAGTTAAAATATATAACTATAAATACATAAAAGAAATGGACCGAGGAAGAAAGGAAGGAGTTTACTTTTTTGTGTCTTTTCTTATGTATTGTGATGACAAAAGGAATAAATAAATAACGGAATAAAAGGAATGAATTTTCACCTTTAGTGAAAAAATACAGGACACAATGCATTGCGTCGTTCAAGCCTGCTTTATTCGGAAACATTGAGCAGATATAGAAAGGATTTTATCCTTTCTTATTGAGTTCTAGAGAGTTTATAAGAGAGTGGCGATGCATTTAAACAAGAATTTCTTAAATTTTTTATTCCAAACCCCTTTTTGCTGGGAAGAAATTTGTGTGGCTTTATACATACAGTTAGAAATCCAATTAATTACTCTCCCTATGTGATGCTAGGTATAATTTTAACAATTTTTAAATAATCCTAATGAGTGAGTGTGTGTGGTCATTCAAGGTAGCTGAGTCTCTTTATATCGAAGGGAGAGGACCTAAGGAGAAAACGAAATACCACTATATAGTATTTTTCCTATCAGGCATACAAACACCAAAAAGACGAGATTTGTGCTTCCGGCTACGGCAATGAAAAAAACCGATATGAAGGAACTTATGTTATCAACGCAGCAATGATAGGAAGGGGGAAATGGTGTTCCAAAGCTTGTTAGGCGCGTGCCAAGTGGTTCAAAGTAAGGAGACAAAATGAAAAGAATGGTTTAGCACAAGGGTGTCAAACTCAAATGCTATTCACGGGCTAAATAAACTAGGTCTAAGTTTATGTAGGCCGCAAAAAAAGCCATCGCATTTTTATAGAAACGTAAGTTTATTTCGAAAACACAGTATAAATTAGAACAAGGACAATTGTAAAGTTAATGTTTCCTTCCTGATTCCTGGTGCTGCTTCTCTGCAACCAATTTTCTTACGTCGAGGGACGCTTGCCAGTAGATATTAATTTCTAAACTGATTCAAAGTGAATGTCAGTTATTCGGACAGATAAGAACTTCCAAACATGGAAATAATTTCATATGCCAATTTTCGAGAGTTTTCAAACTAGTCAGGGAAATGTTTCTAAAATTCAGAATCCCAACTTCAATTTTGCTTTCAGATCTAGACAGCATTGGATCTCGATTATTTTGTTGTCGGCTGTTAAAATATTCGCTGCTATTGGTAGGGGAAATGGTGTGCCAAGAAGGATATTTAAAAAAGAGATAAACGTCATTATTTTCCAAATATTAAATTTTCTAAAAGGTAATATGTTTTGTTAAGATTTTGTAGTTATAATGTTTAAAAGAAATAATTATAATAACTGCGAATTAAAAATGAAGTAAAAATCTGTAATTGGAAAGCAAGCCAAAAAAGTTTCTTTTATACTATATATGCATAAAGCATGGTGGTATACTCTGTGTGTGTGTCCTATACAAATCTGCACTTTACGTCCAATCTGGATGGAATTTGGTACATCTGCTCTTCAAAAAAAATCATTGTAAACTGTCCGAAAGTTAATTATAATTTCAATTAATCAGAAGATAAGCGAGATTTTGGCAACTTTTCACGGCATCATCCAAGAATATTATATCACAAAAATAATTTTTACACCATCTTAAAATGCAAAACAAAATTTACTTTTTTAGTGATGTCAGTTTAACTGTCGTACAATTCTCATCCTAATCTTAACAAATTTTTTAATATATTAGCTGAAAATCAGGCGTTGCTCGGTATCCATATTTTTTCATATACATACACACCTCCTGTTTTTTTTTCCTACAAATATTGTCACTAACTTTCTCCAACAAACGTAAATCTTCTTTGACTCCTTTCTTGTTGAATTAAAACTTTCAAATACAGACTTTTTATCACATTTTAACAGTATGGTTTGAATGAAAACGCGAAAAAATTTAGAGTAGAACATTTATTTTAAACTATATATAGTTCAATAGCTAATACAGCTTTACAATGAACAAATATACGTATTCTGTATAACTTGGTTGCTGCGAAACTTCTAAATAAAATGTTTTATAAATCAGATAATCATATACTTCTCATCATCATTAGTCATCTATACTTCACTTCACCGGTCGCTACGCCGCTTCACACTGATTAGGATCATTTAAAAGTTTGTGAAATTTCAACGAAACGTCGCGTAGTAACCAAACTAATGCCATTGGATGTTTGAGTACATGTTAAAAGCTACGAATTAAAAGGGAAGTTAAGTGCATGCTACGAAATGACAGCGGAAGTAAGAAGTTTACCTTGACCAAAGAAAGCAATATTTTCTTAACTTTAGCAGCGGTAGAAACACGTCAATAAAAGATTTGAAGAAAAAATAGATTTTATTTTACAACAATATAAAGCATTGTTACAATGAAATGAATTGTTTAAAATGAATTTTGAAACGTTAATTATAGTTAGAGAAAACATTGTAAAGCAATTAAATTGGTATCATTAAAAAGATACCCAGATAGCACGTACGTTTGCAGCAAGTTTGATATTGATTTGATATTACCTTGTCATGGCAAATTTGACGCGTCATGCTTGAAGCGAACTTGTGGCAAACTAACAATGCAGAATCGCCACCCTCGCTTGCAAAACGAGTTTACCATAAGTTCGCTGTGACAACTAGCGCCACCCCTCCTTGCAATGCAAGCTTGCTGTAAGTTTGCAAAACAAGCTTGATGCAAAGATGATAGCACAAAGAGATAATTATCTTTGTCTCTGTTTTTAAAAAAATCCGATTTTTAATAACATCTCCTAGACCGTTCTTCTTTTTATTAATTCAATAAATCAATGATAATTTGTGAAAAAACTAACTTTTTTATAAAAATATTTTGAAACATTTTCCATCTTTTTACTAAATATAGAACTCGCACTTTAAAGAAAACTATATCGCCTTTTTCTTAATGTTGAAATGTTAACGTTTATGAACAAAATTAAACCTAAAAAACAGTCAATGTTCGTTGAAAAATAATAACTTACATTTTGTCCCATTTTAGAAGTAATTAATTTTGAAACCTAATTTCATAATTTATTCTACTAGCAAGACGTAGTTATTAGCGAAAATCGCTCTCTCTTTGATTTCAAATCATGTTCGCAACACAAAGTTTAAAAAAATAATGAAATCAAGAAGAGAGTTTAAAATAAATCGTATGCGCGATCTATTAGCGAAATCTATCGTCTCCTCTCAGAGTTTATCTGGCCGAGTGGTTAAAGCGTCCGCTTTGGACGCGGTAGGTCGCGAGTTCTAATCCGATGTTTTTTTCGTACTGTTTTTCCTATGTATGAAATAAGTTTGACGTGGCAAGCTTGCTGCAAGTTCGTCGCTTCTGCAAACTTGTTTCAATCTTCCACTCTTGTCGTTGCAAGCTTGCTGATTTGCAGTGCAAACTTGCTGCAAACTAAAATTGCTATCTGGGTAATGTTTTGCTCTTTAAGGTGATGCAAAAATAATTTTCGAACGATAAGTATTTCAGAAATCATTGGCGAAAAACGTCTAAAAAAAGCTGAATTTCCGTTATAAAATGATAATTAAATAAATTATATCTATTCGAATTTTAAAATAATTTTTACGGCGTTAGCTCCCTTTTGTGCCAATCCATCACTGTGAAAAATCCAACGGTCCAACGAAAGTCCAACGGTGTGGGCGTGCATAAAGAACCAAAAAATGAACACACAGACACACTTTTCCTCTTTTATATATATAAATGATTTTCAACAATGCTTTTTATTGTTATAATGAAAATCAAACTAGCAACATTGTTACTTTTTAATCACACGATTTCCTATTATTAAAGATATGTTAAATAATATTTGCTTTCTTTGATATATTCGAACACAATAGATTTTTCACTTACCCGCAGATTGATATTCCACACTTTTTTTAACGTTTCTCAACTCAGGCTCATTAATGAAGTAATTTTTAAATCATTTGATGATATTTTACATTATATATACGTTTGTAATGCTTACATTTATCAAACTGACTTAACAATTCATATTTAAGAAGAAACCAGTCTTATATAGCTGTAGTAAAAAAAACCCTATCAAATCCCTAAAGTAATTATTATGCACTAGCACTTTTACTACTTTTGAGTTGTGTTTTCGGTGTTAAAGTCCTATATAAAGAATCTGTACGCACAAACTACACCAAACTACATCTGTTTTAGGGATGGAACCAGTTTTCGGTTATTCTGGTTTTTTTCATCCCTCGGTTTAACCTGGTGGTTATAACAGCTCAAAATAACCGGTTTTCGGGTAGTTTTTTTTATTAAAAACAAACGCCGTTTGTAGACAAAATTTTTTATTAATATTGTTTTCACAGGAAATCAATCTATTGGCCAATATTTATCTGTTCACAAAGACTCTTTCAGTAGTCTACCAACCAACAGACGCCTCGAAGAAGCGGTTGTGGTTGATTAGCCTAAAATGATGAAATTCAAAAGCTTCATAACTTGGTAAATGTTAGTCTAATCGAACCTAAAATCGAGCCTGTCTTCCTATCCGGCTTTCTACCCGGTTACTGGATTTTAAAAAATAACCGGTTTTAACCGGGACAAAAAATAACCGAATAAATCCTGTTACCCGAAAGAAAAAACCGGTTTTCGGATGAAACCGGCAGGTTTTTCCCATCCCTAATCTGTTTTTTTTAAGGTATAAGTGGCAATGTCGCACTTAAAGATTATAGCGCTTTCAAACGAAAACACTAAAAGAAATTCCATGCAATGAAGGGCCACAAAAAACAAATTTACTTCACTTAATTGCTCTTGTCCGATTAACATTCGGAAAAATTCCATTAAGAGGGGGTCCATTTCCTTCTCTGATGGAGTTAATTGTGCAAGAATTTTTGCCTTCGTCTTTTAATTACTCGTTCGGTGTTTACAGTGGCAAGAAATGGGTAAAGTGTTTTGTTTGACCTCAATGACTACGATAATAATGATGATACGGATTATTGAGCGTTAATTAATTAAATGTTTCTGTCTTCAGGAGATCCCCAAATATTGTGATTTGACGGAGATGTAATTATTTGTCTTTAGAAAAATGAGCGGAAGGAACTACCAATTAATTTCGTAATGGCCATTCAAATCCAATTACAATTAAGACGATAAATTTTAAGAGTTTGACAATGTTTCAAGTTATTCTTATATTTTAATTACTCGTATACGCAGTTTAGCGGAAAGAACATGTGTAGTTGCTTTTGTGATATTAACTGACTGCGTCTGGCAGCAGAGGCAGCGCCCTCTGGAGCTGTGAAGATTCAGTAGAGGCCAAGAGACAGACCGTGATGCGTCGCTAACTAACAATTCTCCTTTTTATGTTTTGTTTAATTTTAAAATCATATGCGCAAACTTGGTTGTATGTAACTTAAGCATAAATAAATAATTGTTACCCTAACTGGGCTGTTTAATGATTTATAACCGATCCCCCACTCAACCAATGAGATAGTTCAACATTTTTTAGAAGCGCGTGAAAGCAATCAGTATTTATAGAAAAAATCATTCTAGTTTCAAATATGCAAGTGAAATTTTACATAAAAATTTATTTATTTAAATATTGAGGGCGAAAGATGCACCAAAACAGCAGGAATGATGATGCAATCCGAAACGCACTCGCATTGGCCGAATCGATTTTTGTCGTCACATGTGTCTTCCTTCGCATACTTCTCTTTCGGTACTTTTGTACCATGTTTTGATTCAGGGCATTTGTACTAGCTTACAATTTAGAAGTGAAGTTTTTAGCTTTTCTTCTATTCAACGTTTAATTTCAGAATGGATATTGATTTTGTACAAGGTAAATAGGATAATTTGCCAAGGATTGATTCTACAATGATGGTAAAGAAACTTGACACAAAACGCCGGCTCGTAAATTATCTCATAAGAAAAGCTGTTTGTACCTTCTCTTGAATACATTCAATTAAACCGAGCAAAGCTGTATTCTATACCACAATAGACTTCGCCTTAGGAAAAACGGGTAGGTTTTCAAAAGCATCAGCCAGCAATAAATTGAAGAGGGGCTCTCAGATATTCCGAGAAGACGCTGCGATTTCTGTCGCACAAGAAAGAATGATAAGCTAAGAAACTGATTTTGCATGATCCGTGAAATTTATTATATTTGCAATAAAAAAAAAACACCAAATCAAAACAAGGGGAAAAAACCAGGAATATACCTATTTCAGAAATTCCACTCAAAATAAATTCAGGTACGGCATTTTTTTTTAAATACACGTGTGCCATTGAAAAATGAATTTTATTTTATATAGTTTTATATTACTCTGCTATGAAGAATGTAAATTATTTCCTTCGTACAAGTATTAATTTTAAGATATTACTTAATAGTAATTAATATAAAAAAGTCCGATAAAAATAACTTAAATAAAGAAACCTATATGCAGGGTGTACACAAATGAAGTGACACGTTTCAAAAATTAATTTAAAAAACTAAAAATGTCGGAACTACGAATTTTTTAAAAAATGAGAGCGCATCTCAAAACGTTTTTTTTTCCAGATAGATAACAGGCCAATTCGGTGGTCTAGGGGGTCGTAAATTACTGGAAATCAAAAATTTGCTTAGAGCCATTATCTGAGAAAATATTAAAACTGGAAGAAAAATAAAAGCATGCATTCGTAGGGAATTTTACGCTCTTTAATTTGTTAATTCACATGTAGTGTGAAAACTGAAAAGTGTTCGTCATATACAAGAAAAACTTAAAATAGAAACCAGAAAACACGCATCGGCTTCTGCTGATCGATTGCACATTGCGCACGGAATTTTATCGCTGTAACAAATTTAGAATGGCGTAATGCCGCGTTACCTATCTGATAAAAAAAACTTTTTGAGAAGCGCTCTTATATAAAAAAAAGGTAGTTCAAAAATTTTAATTTTTTTTATTAACATTTGAAATGTGTCACTTCAATTGTGTATACTCTGTATTTATAATAATATTCAAACACGACCGAATGCAACTACTCTAGGAATTTAAGTACTATCATGTAAACGACAAACCCTAGATGTGAGGCGAGATAAATTTATCTACCTTTTGTCCAATTGTAACAATTGATAAGTAAATTGACTTTTTGAAGACTGATTTTGATTTGAATAGACTCATTGATTCTAAATGATTTATTTTGCATCAAAAATTCTGTGAATTATTTTTTCGCACTACAAATGAAAACGATTTTCTTCATCAAAAAAGTCATGAATTTAAAATTATATTTAAGATATTCTAATTAATTTTGAATAGTATTGTAATTTAAAAATATATATAAGAAACATTTGAATATCCATGGAAAAAATATAAGCAGTAAAATAAAAATAACAAGTTTTTTTTCCTTGTAATCTTAAATAATTTGGGACACCCTCTGTGCCACCGCCCCTCAAAGTGTTAAAATTTAAATTCCATGTAATCAAATAGAATGAAAAGAACTAATTAAATTTAACTATTTGCTTGAAAATTGATAATTAAAATCTCACCTTATATTTATATTCAAAACAAAGCGGATATCGAGATCAAGGCTGTTTTCACTGTTCTTCGTGATATATAATTTTAATAGATATAATATGGATAAATTACTCGTCGGATGCCGTTCTAGTTGTATTAACACATTTAGGAACAATACAATACTTGTATCTTTCCGACATTATTTTATCTGATGTGATAGTCGGAAAATATAGAAAATAAAAGGAAAATCTCTCTAGCGAGCGAACGGGAGCTCTCCCCTGTTTGGGCATATGTGACGTCAGACCCACTTCGCACCAAAATGGATCGTTTTTCCCGAAATGAGAGGCGAACTTTGATTGCAAATATTAAAAAAATACCTGGAATTTATTTTTTAATTTTATTTTTCATTTTAAAGCATTTTCAATCGATTAGAAAAATAAAAAAAAAATGCTGAACTTCCCCATTATCTTCGTAATGACCATTCAAATGCAATTACAATTCAGACGATATATTTTAAGAGTTTGACAATGGTTCAAGTGATACTTCCTTTTTAATTACCCTGCTTCCTAATATTACTCTTATTATTATAAAGCGAAAGTATTGTAAGCATCAAAAAATTGATCTCGACATTGTGATGAATCCCAATATATTAGACCTACCTTAGTCCAAAATTAATGTATTTTTAAGAAAATGGTACGGTGGGTATATGTATTTCAACAAGCAGGATAGTAAAAAAACAGCTTTCTCCTTATTTCTTTATGGTAAATGTGGCAGTGTCGCACTTAAGGGCAGTTGGAGCCTCAAGTCCGTTAACCCTAACCCTGTTACTTCCATGTGCCCTTTCTCAAAATCTATTATAGATTCATGTTTGAAATTTTTTTATGCAAGTAAAGTACATCTTACGAATTATATTGAAACGATGCTTTGAAAAAAAATTCAAAAATTTATTTTTTACAAATTATTTTGTGTCAAAACAAAAAATGTGAAATTGGCCATTTCGATGTACTTTTTCTCAAAATATGTTAGAGATACATGTTTGAAACTTTTTATACATCAAAGTACACTTTTCTCATTATACTGAAATGACATTTTTTTTAAAAAAAACTCATAACTTTATTTTTTACATTTTTTGTGTCAAAATAGTGTAAAATTTAATTATGCTTAATTAAATATTTTTAAATTTATAAAAAATTAAAAATTAACCAAAATAACATTTCAGTATAAAGAGAAAGGTGTACTTTACTCGCATAAAAAATTTCAAACATGACTATATAACAGATTTTGAGAAAAGGTACATCGAAGTGGCCATTTTAACCTTTTTTGTTTCGACACAAAAAAATTTGTAAAAAAAAAATTTTTGAATTTTTAAGAAAACATCATTTTAGTATAATGAGAAAAATGTACTTTACTTGTATAAAAAAATTCAAACATGAATCATTAACAGATTTTGATAAAAGGTACATCAAACTGGCCAATTTAACATTTTCGGACTTAGGATTCCAACCACCTTAAGTTTACAGCTCTATCAATCGAAAACTCTAAAAGAAGACATATGCAATGAAGGCTACACAAAAACCAAATTTATTATAGCTAATGGCTCTTGTCAGATTAACATTCGGACAAATGCCATTACCAGGGAGAACATTTTCTTCTCTGGTGGAGTTAATTGTGGTAATAATTTTTTCGCCTGTGTCTTTTAATTACTCATGTGATGTTTACAGTGTGGCAAGAAATGGAAAAGTGGTTTGTTTGTCCTGAATGATTGCGATAGTAATTGTTATACGGGTAATTAGCTTTAATTAATTAAACGTTTCTTTCTTCAGAAGGTCCCCAAATATTGTCGTTTGGCATGGGTGTAATTATTCGTCTTCAGAACAATGAGTTTAAAGCACAACCAATTAGATTTTTAGTGACCATTCAAATCTAATTACAATTAAGATGATAAATTTTAAGGGTTTGAAAATGGTTCAAGTAATTCTGACATTTTAATTACTCTCATACAAAATATATGTTACGAAAATCGTCTTGTGGATGTACGGTGACAGCCGCCCAACAAGGAGGATAATGGAGAATGACGATTTATATACGAATATTCCGGAAAGCAAGAAACGCATTAAACAAGAAAAACAGCACTTGTAAAAATTAGCAATACAAACAGACAGTAAATCACTAATAATAACAGTAACAGCACTTTCAATAGCGCTCAACTCACCAGCTTAAAAGCTCGCACTGTAGATAAAAATTCAATCAGATTATTCCAGTGTTTGAACACCCGGTATTTACAGCTTTCCGACAGGGCTTGACATCACATGGAATATTCCAGAAGAATATCCATATCTCTTTTTCTAATATATATATATAGAATTATAATTCTCGCATATTTCAGAAACTTCATTTTGTCGCCAAGGTCAGGGGTATTGGCCTGGCCACCCCACGGCAGCCAATAAGAACCTCTGTAAATTTCTCTTTCGAACCTTAAGTTTAACATGACAGGAAGGCGATATTACATTTTCGTAACTTATAGAAAGAGAAATACATGCAATCGCAAAAAATAATAAAATAATAAAATTATCGAGATTTCGATAAATCTTAAGTTTTAGACCTTCCCGAGTTCGAAAAAAATCCCTTATGGAATTGTTCTAACTGTGTGGCTGTGAATAAGTAAGTCAGAAAAGCAATCATATAGAAGAATAAAATTTGGCTTATCCCAGAATTTTAGAACTATCACATTTCGGACAGAATCCGATTATAGGAAGTCTGTCTGTACATTCTTGCGCATGTCAGCACAATAACTCAAAAATGCAATGAGTTAGGTCAGAGGTTCCCAACCTGTGATGCGCGTACCCCTGAGGGTACGCGAAAGACCATTTGGGGATAGGTGAAATCAAAGTTGTTAATGGCGGAAACAATAAAGCATGAATTAAAAAAGTTAGAGAATTTTGTTTCTCCAAATAAATACTAGCTATTTAATAACTATGCCACTTGAACAGTTGATAATAACGAAGCGCAATTTTTAGCTATCCTTATAAGTTAAAACAAAATAATTACAATACTGGCTTCATTTGCTTTGGTATTGAAAATATACTATTGTAGAAATGGAATAAAATAAAAAATAAGTTGCAAATTTTATTAATTCAAGTCATTTCACTTTTAAGCTAACTTAAAAATTATTGATAATAACTTCTTTGCATAAACAGATGGTTGGGGGGAGAGTTGGATATGATACTAGGGGTACACGAAAACAAAAAGAATAATCAAGGGGTACACGAGAGAAAAAATGTTGGGAACCCCTGAGTTCGGCATATGATTTTATCACTACAGTTTTAGAACTGTGTTAAATTTTGAACCAAAACTGTCAAAGAGTTGGCTAATTGTCTGTCTTCCTTTTCGTGTATATTATTTCATAAAGATTTAAAAAGATTTGTATTTGAAATAAATTCTCCGTTCTTGGAATTTATAAAACTTCTGTTACAGCAACTTCAAAATTGCTAAATTTTACTTATAAGGAAAAGGAAAAAATACAGTAGACTCCGCTTAATATGATCGCGGTTAATGTTATCATTCGCTTTATATTATCAAAAACCTCTGGTCTCGAACCAACGTATTCAAATGTACACACAATTATTCGTTTAGTGCGATCACTACATCGTTTAATAAGTTAAGTTTTGAAGTAGAGAATTGACCGATCCCTCATTTTCAACCATCGTTAGCGATTTAGGTTCATAGAATTTCTCCATCGACTTGTAAGGAAACATCTGGGGGCCACTTTCCCCCACATATCTCAAGAATTTCGGGGTTTATTTTTCATAACCTCTCTTCGAAGGTCATCGATTTAGCGGGCAGGGACGTGATTATCGGTAATTGTCATTGAACCTCCTGAAGGTGTGCAAAATGAAGAGTAGGAAGAATGGATGCCCATTGACGAGGACATTCCAGTATCTGCCACACTAACAGACTTGAAAATTTGCGAAGCTGTTTGTGAGCAAGACCAAGCAATAAAAGTAGATTATTCCTACGGGGATGAATGTCTTGAAGAAAACCCTCCACCGAACGCCGAAATGAGGCAAGCCCTTGATATTTTGAAACGCGGCGTGTTGCATCGTTCAACAAATTCTAAAAAAACAATACGAGAACGAACAATATAAATAAAATATTAAGGAATAATTGTCATCAAGCAACAATTAAGGAATTTTTTAATTGAGATAAGTGTTTTTCTTTTCCATTTTGTTTCTTTCCCCTTGATGTGATAAAAATATAGTTGATTTTACCCAATTCCGTTATTGTTATCAATTGGTTAATGTTATCAAAATTCATAAATCCCGAAGTGATCCCTTTAAGTGGAGTCTACTGTATTTAATTTCTCATATACGAAAACCAAGTATTGTCGAAAAATTCGACTGTAAGATCATGTGATGAATCTTCACGTTTTAGATCTTCCTAAATCGGATATTTTAAAATTATGCTTTTCTTTCTAGCTATGAATTCGTCTTATTTTATTTTTTTTTTATCTTTCTTATTCATCAAGTAAAATATAATGCCTCAGCGGCCTAGTGGTAAGGTCTCGGCTTTGGGACCGGAGGGCTCCAGGCTCGAAACCCGATTCCACTGAAGATCCGTCGTGTACTGGGTCTGCTTCACACTAAATCATGCATATGGAGCCAAACGTCCGCTAATGTAGTGCGCTAGTTTGGAGCGAGGGTGCCAGCCCAGGCGTCGCCCTCGTCATCTAACCGGGGCTAAAAATCACAAAATAGCCCTCGTGTTGCTTCAAAACGGGACGTTAATATAACTAAACTAATCAAGTAAAATATACATCTGACTTTAATTTTAAAATAGCTCGGCACATCTTACGACCAGCAACAAATTTGTTAAATGGCAACATGCCTATAAAAAGAATTAAAGCATACAACTATAATCTGTTATGGATTATATTTACTGGTATACTTACTATATTAAAAGACTTAGTTTCTAATTTCTTAGAAAAATTGATGAAATGTATGTAAGATCCATTAGGATTCTTCTTTTTCTTTTATCAATGTAAGAGAAAAACCCAATTAAATACTTGTTTAAATAATTAAGAAGTTTTGAGTTTCACTGCAACGATGAAAAGTAGTGATGTAAATTGTGTATAAAAATATATTTGAAAATTTATGAAAATTATGAAAAAAATGGACGATTTCTAAATTATTATCATTAAGATCATTGTATTTAAATTTTAAAGATGGTGTAAAAATCATTTTTGCGAGATAATATTTACGGAAGTTATTGACGAAAACTACAAAATTTCAATTAATTTTTAATTAATTAAAATTTCAAAAAAATCGCTCTGAGGTGCAGATTTCAACCCTCCAAAGTATATCTGTTCCAAATTTGGTATCTCTATGTCTAACAGTCTATCCTGTAGAGTACCAACACACACATTATCCTTTATTATTAGTAAATATTCTTATAGAGGACATTTAAAACGTTATCAGATGGACATATACCCTATAATAACCAACTTCATATACAAATTAAGTTCTCATGAAAATTTACGTTTGTACACGATAATCTGGAATTTGCTTCCGCTAATTTCAAATTTCATATCTATTTTTATTTCTGTAAAACTTCTGTGAATATTAAGAAGCTTTATTTTTTCCTTCTGCTCTTCGCATTACTTTCAGAAATGATATTTTTCAAGTATAGGTTTTATTTCTTAGATTTATTCCTACAAGAAGCAAATCGATGGTTTTCCAATAAAATAGAAAACGGAAAGTTACTTTGTATCCTTATCGTGTCTTCAATATAACAGCACTTTGCAGAAAAATGTCGAATTGAGCGTTTTCAGCATTTTTCAACAAAACAGAAAGATACTGCCGAGTCAGTTCTTCGAGCGAATGCTGCTACTTTTCCAAACAGAAAAATAAAACATTTTTTTCGAGAACACTTCCATTTGTTTGACATCAAAATTGCCTTTCAAGAGAACATATTGGAGATTACTCATATTTCACTAGAAAGAATATGAATGCTTGTGATATATTCAGAGAACCAACGAGAGCGTTCTCTTCTGGACTTTCTTGCATACTGATACAATATTGTGAGTTTTGGGATTAATAATACAGTATTATTGTGGTTATCGTCGATTTTTTTTTACGCGAAAAATTTGTCTCGATTTTTGTCGGCGTGCCAACGTGACCTCGCTGATAATTTTGCGAAAACAAACGGTGGAGATGCGAGTTCGGATAAGCTGAGTCCGAACAGTTTGTGCCGAATTTCATGATTACGTAGAGGCTGAAGGATTCATCCCCCAACAAGTCTTCAACTGTGATGAAACTGTTTTCTTTTGGAAGAAAATGCCAAATAGGCAGTGGCGTAGGAAAGGGGTGCGACCCGCACCGGGTACCAGTTCTGAGGGGGTGACAACAGATGCCGGTTTTGTAAATACACCTTTTTGTTATATAAAATAACATATCAAATAATTCACATGGGCTTTAATAATCGCTAATTGCAGCAAATTGAACAAGTTGAAAGCTGCAAGGTGAACGATGTGATGCTTTAATGATTTAGTATTATTGTATGGTGTTATTTTGTCAGTTGAAAATAATGTAGCTGAAGGTATCTATTTTGATGACGCAATTTCAAAATTTGCAGAACAAAAAGTTAGAAAGAAGAGATTCTAAGTATTATGTTCAAGTACAGTTTGTTGGATTAGAGACTAGAGAACGAAACTTGTAAACAATTGAGTTTTCATTAAAACTATAATAATAAAGTTATGCACTAGATACGATCACTATAAAAAAGATTTCTTGCATTGTACATTAAACTGGCGTATTACTAAAAGGCATTTTACTTTTTTTATTCATAAAAAAATTGTTTAAAATAATTAACAATATGCCCTCTTTACTTAAGCAATTAAATAAAAAAATTGCTTTCCCAATAAATTTCATTTTGTATTTTGGTGGACATGGGGTGACAAGTTTAAACTCCCCACCCATGTGCCATCAGACCTTGCTAATCCACTGCAAAGAGGATGTTCATTAAGACGAAAAGGCACATAAGGGACATAAGTCTATGAAAGAAAGTCTAACTCTTTTGTTGCGTGATAACCAGTGCTGATTATAAAATGAAGCCCTAAATTGTGTACCATTCAGAAACTCCTAGAATGCTTAGTAGCTTTATATTGATTTTATATTAATTTCTTATTGTTTTTTGTATTGTGTATTAAACACTATATTTATTCTCTTTAAAATCTGTTTTGGTGTGTATTTTGAAGTGTCTAGAATGAATTAATTGGGTTTGAATTGATTCATGTGGAAATAATTGCCTTGATTTTTGTCGGTTTCGGATTTTGGCAATTGTTTTCGCACAGATTATCTGATGGAAAATTCCAGACTGCTGTGGAAGAAAACCACAGTCTGGGTTTTTAATGAAAGCCATTTATTGCACATATTAAAAGAAATTTTAAACCATGACTAAGGTTTAGAAAGATAAGAATTGCAAAAGCAACCAGAGCCATCTTTCAATCAAGCTATACTCTTCACTCATACCTCCATTGATCTCTCTTTCTGTAGAATTACAAAAACTGGCGGGGCTTAAATATACGTCCCTGCCTGAGGCTATCTCATGCCAACGGCTATTATTTCGTAATTGTGTGTGAATGTGGAAGTAAAACAAATTAACTCGTGATCTGTGAACAACATCTGAGCATGAAAACTGAAAGCACGAATTAACTCGTGACCAATCAACAACATTCGGGCATGGAAACACGAGATAACTCGTGACCGGTCAAAAATGTGTTAACCAGGAACTAGTTTTTTTAGTACATCTTATAGAATCTTTCATTTTTAGTATCACTTTTAGGGGTTTAGGAGAAAAGGCATTGATTCGTTTTCCAACGGGAAAAAAGAAATCCATTTCTGAATTTTAAAAAATATGCAGTTTTGATTTCTTCACTTAATTGATCATTTTTTTGCTATTAATCTCGTGAGTACTGAGATTACTACATGAAAGTATATCGAAACCGATCTAAATATATAAATATTTTATAAATTTTAATTCGTACATTTTTAATATAATATTAGCTTTTTTGTTCAGAAAATTTAATTTTAATATTAAATAAAGAATAAATTTACGCTAAGAGGACACAATTCTGTACAAAATTTCACTATTTCTTCAGTTGTTTTATGTTACAGTAACATGTAAGACGCTTCTAAGAATGGAAATTGCTATTCTAGAGCTTACATCTTGGAAGTAAGTTTTCAGCTTTGAAATAACTTTCCCTCCGTTTCTAGAAACTTCGGAACATCTGTGCAAACGCAACCTCAGGGTGGGTGACAGCTGAGCGGAATACGGGGTGCTTTTTAACTTTCTTGGCAGCTTTTCGACAACAGACAAAGAATATGTTTTTCGAGATAAATTTATGAATCCTTCTTGATGCTTCCGATAATCGATCGTAAAGTTTTAATCATACTTACTTTCCGTGCAATGTAAATATCGGACTGATTTTTATTTTTCCGTTGATAAATAAACGAAAGAAATCATGAAGCTTTACAACCTCAGGTTGGGCGACAGCTGAGCGGAATAGGGGGTACTTTTCAACTGTCTTGGCAACTTTTCGCCACCAGATAAAGAATATGTTTTTCGAGATAAATTTATGAATCCTTCTTGATGTTTCCGATAATAGGTGGTAAAGTTTTAATCATACTTACTTTCCGTGCAATGGGAAAATTGGACTGATTTTTATTTTTCCAATGATAAGTAAATGAAAGAAATAATGAAACTTTAGAATTTGAAAGACTCGGCAAAAAGTATGCAGCTAAACAAATTTTTTTCTGCATGCTCAGTCCTGAGCTGTGAAAATGCGATTGTCGAAATTTCTGAGTGAATGTTAATGTTATCCTGATAAGCAAAGGGAAGAAATCATGAAGTTTGAAAAATTCGGAAAAAAATATAGAACTAGAGAATTTTCTTTCTTGCATACTCATTCATCAGTAGTGTAAATGCCGACTGAAGAGTTTTTTCGGTTGGAGGGGGGCTTCCAACTACTAGTTAGTTTGTTGCTTATAAGTGTGGCTATTTGGTGTTTTATATTAGAAACGAGTATTTTTACTTCTAAAACATAAAACAGCAGGGTTCTAATCTGATTTAAATATCAAATTTTCAGAGTATTTAGTTAATGAAGTCGTAAGCTTAGAGATTTGTCAGAGGAAGAAAAATTATAATAGAACATGCTGTTACAAACTATATTAAGATACATAAATAAGCTGATTATGATGCACTTAATGCTAAATACCAAAAAGCATTATTTTCATTAAAATCACTGTTTGCTTATTTTTATTATTTAAAATCTTACCTTTTCAATCCTGTTTAAAATTGACACATCGATAGACAATAGTTAATGACGTGAAATTTGGTCTTGTCACCACCAGATGGCGCAGCGGCTCCTATGCTGTGATGCTACTCGATGCCACGGAAGACAAGAGGGCAGAGATAAGCAAGCTTTCGAGTAGGAGAGATCTATTGACTTTAGCTCTTGCGAAGAAGAGATTTCAAACAAATACAAGCACTTGACCGCACGTAGGTGGTCAAGCATTATGTCTGTACGCAGTGGTACGAGGTGATCTTATCCAAGATAGCATGCACACAGTGGCGGACTGGGTCTGAAAATAGTGGTTGCCAGGAGTCAGTTAGGGCCCACACATATCTACAATCATAATATTAATTCATATATATATATATATATATATATATATATATATATATATATATATATATATATTATTTAATTTTATATTTAATTTTTTATATTTAATTGTATTAATTTAAATCTATAATATTTAATAATTATGCATTTAATTTAATTTTTTATTATATATTTAATTTTTCGGTGTCTTTAAAATAAATCCCTTTTAACACCCCTTAATTTTCTACATTTAAAATAGCGAAATTGTGATTAAAGTTATTTGATTTTAAATTGCGGAAGTTAAATATTTCGTATACAGTTTTAGCGACAAAGTATGAAGGATAAATGCTGCCTATTAGTAGGGCATCTGTTGAAAGAGCAAGGAACCTTTAAAACAAACTTCTTTGGATGATTTATGGTTTAGTAATTTGTACTGGTAATGTTACAGTAATTTGAATTAAACTGGTATCATTAAAAATATATTTTTGAATTATAAGTAATTCAAAAATCATTTTGTTAGATAGTATTTTTTGAAAATATTGCGAAAAAACGCCAAAATCTTGCTTAATTTTTAAGTTACTGAAATTTTAATTTACTTTTGGACTTTAAAAAGTTGACAATTATTGTCATCTTTTTTTGAAGAGCATGTGAGCCAAATTTCATAAAGGTCGAGTAAAACTATAGATTTGTACAAAATACATCCTTATAACGTAAAAAACTTCTTTTGTTGTGTTAAAATGCAGTCTTCTTCTTTTTTTTGCACAACTAATTTCTTTTTCAGTCTTTTGTAACAATTAATACTTTTAACTTGACAGAAATTAAATAAGTTGGCGAATTTAAAGTTTGTTAATATAATCAAATGAAGACAATTAATAAGATGGGCGAGTCGGTTGGTAGCCGAATGCGGCTAGTATTTATTACTACAAAAGCAATGTAAAAATAGAGAAATGATAATTTCAGCTTACTTCTCAACAATTTTTTCTTTCCTTTTTGAATACGCTATATATGTCTTTACTGTCTTACGACTAAAAACAGAAATAACACTTTTCTCACCAATCATTTTCCAAGAAAGACAGAGGGGCCCTTTACTCTTCTAAACGCAAACTCCTCCCCAAACGTATAAAGAAAAGCGTGATTGTCGTCTTTTCACAGATGTCATTTAGTGTCCTAGTCACAGTTTTAGCCAAGAAAACCTTTTCCTACAGGAAAGCTCCCTCGTTTGGATTTATGACAGTAAAATGAAACTACAGAAAAAGAAAGAAAAAAGCACCCCTTTCTGCACAAAGAGATGCAATTCCTTCCGTCTTTCCGGGGGCTTTCGAAACCAACAAAAATTCTTAATGAGTATTGCGGCTCGACTTGGCACAGAAGAGGTATCCTGTTCCAATGGCCCGAGGGTTTGTGCAGCCATCGCAACATTCTGGAGGAACATGTGTAAGTGATCGGAAGGTCAAAGGAAGAAGACAGAGAATTCAGTACAGTTCCTACGGGCAGGTGTAATTGCGTGTGCGTCTTGGGTCGGTATTCGACCACCCGCTGTTCGGCTGGTCGAATTACGACGGCAATAAATCCCAAACAACTGAACGCCGAAACATGGGCCTTGGGTATAGGGCTATTTTATTTGCTTACTACAGAGAAAGAGTTCTTTTTTCTCTCCCACACTTCCTGGGGGCCCAAATTGTCTTCTGTTTAAGGGGCCCACTTGCCATCGGACAAGCTGGCAACCTCGCCAGTCCGCCACTGCATGCACATTTGCAGCAAGTGTGATATTTTCTGGATATTATCTTGTCATGACAAACTTGCCTAGACAAATTTGCAGTGTAACTCTTGCAAAGTAACATAGCATAATCGATCGCAATGCAAGTTTTCTGTGAAGTTGATATACCACACTTACACACCACGTCTTGGATACAATTGCATATATCTGTTTTTTGTCTCTGTTTTAAAAACATCTGATTTTTAATAACATCTCCTAGACCGCCCTTCTTTTATTACTACAGTAAATCACTGATAATTTGAAAAAAAACTAACTAGGTCTTTTTGTAAAAAATATTTCTTTTGAAAAATTCTCCATCCGAACGTTTACTGAATATAGAACTCCCACTTTAAAGAAAACTATCTATCGTCTTTTTCTTAATGTTGAAATTTTAACGTTCATAAATAAAATTAAACATAAAAAACAGTCATTGTTTGTTGAAAAAGAATAACTTACATTTTGTCCCATTTTAAAAGTAATTGCTTTTGAACCCTAATTTCATAATTTATTCCACTAGCAAAATGTAGTTATTAGCGAAACTCTCTCTTTGACTTCAAATCATATTCTCACCTCAACATTTTTAAAAATTAATTGCTTCAAAAAGACACTTAAAAATAACATGTAGCACAATCTATCTTCGACAACCGCGGTCTCGCTGGTATAGTGGTTAAGGCTATAGGTTAGGTAATCAACTTGTCCGCTGGTTGAATCTAAGGTTCGTACGCGTTACTCTCTTTTTGCTACTGGTTTGCAATGAACTTGTCGTGTCAAGTTCATTGCAAGTTTGTAGTATGGTGACATCGAAGTTTGCGTTAACTTGCTGCAGTCTTGTTATGAACTTTCGGTCTTGTCGTGCTGAACTTTCTGCAAGTTTGCAGACTTGCATTGCAAGACTGCTGCAACTTTGCTGCAAACTAAAATTGCTATATGGGATAGCAGTGCAGACTCTTCGACATCTACATATTACTTCTGTTAACATACGCCATCACCCCTGTAAATTCTCCATCATCATCATTGTTCATAATAAAGTAAAACTTCAATTTACAGTCACCGTCCGCACAAAGGTTGCAACGGATAACGGAATAGACGGATAATAGAAATCTCTTAAGATACAGTAATGTAATTTCACTGCTGACTTGGAACGAAAATGAAAATAAAATCCTTTAAAAGTGAATAATACATACATGGTGTATTTAATTTTACAAAACGATCAATATAAGAGTAATAATGTACAGAAATGTATTGTCATATTATAAACCCACGTTACTCTTTACTTTTAGATGATGTGGAAGACAGAAACTGACAGTTGAGAGAATGACAGTTAATCGAAGTTTCACTGTAGTATAATAAATGGATACGTTATTTCAAGTAGTTGGATTGGCGTTATTCAAGCCCATCTAATTTACATAGAATTGTTAATATTTAACAGTGAACCGTTTCAAAATAAAATGCTGGTCTCGAAAACTAGTTCCGTCCTTTCTAAGCAACAGGTTATGAACGCAACTGCGCATGTCACTTTAAATCTTTCGTTATTGCCTATGGGTTTCAATTGTATGGCCCATCATTGAAATGTTCCAATGGTTTAATTGTGAAGTTTTGTGCCCTGTATATCACTCGAAACAAAATAGCGTCAAATTTAAGTTTAATAATAAATATAATTGGAGAAATCTGAGCGCAGAAACTGTCTAAATATTGGAACCTGCTTAACAATTTTATAATTTGGCGAAGTTTTTTTATTAATAATGATGAATGAGTTTATATTTTCTTGGAAGTTTACAAGGTTTGTTTTATAGAGATATTTACAATCACATTTGAGGGATTTTCTGTTCTAAAATTCTTTTTATGCCATTAGTTGACTCAAATAAATCAAAAAATTATTGTGATACAAGCAACAATCAAATAACAAAATCTTATTATTCAGCTTTTTTTAAACGATATTAATTAAATTTGATAAAAATGTACAAATGGATTTTGAATTTGGCATTTATGTTGATTATTTTCGAACAAGTTTATAAAAAATAACAAATAATGCAAGAATGACTGAAAATTTAAATTTTGCAACATATACCTTGTGTAGCTTTAAACTTAACATTTAACTCAAATCAGACAAAAAATTCGAAGGCTACGATCCAGTCACGACTGTAACTTGCCAAAAATATTGACTTCCCACAAGTGTGATCAGCAATGAAATTTTTAAAAAATATTCCTCCGTCATTTTATTGATGGATTTATTTATATTGAAATACAATGGAACCCCTTGAATCCGAACTAGTTGGGGCTGGTTCGGATTCCGGAAAATTCGGTTTATCCTGGAAATTCGACAAAATACGCTTGATATACCAAATGCAATAGAGTATTGGCCTAAGGTTTATTTATATTGAAATACAGTGGAACCCCTGGAATCCGAACTAATTGGGGCTGGCCTCTGTTCGGATTCCGGAAAATTCGGTTTATACTGGAAATTCGGCAAAATACACTTGATATACCAAATGCAATTGAGTATTGGCCTTGGGTTCTCCGTGAAAGAGTACGGAAGTAGCTAGCAGAGGTTCGCATCTTCCAGTAGGTACGTCAAAAGAATATAGGAAGAATATATAACCGATTTTATTTCTACTATTTAAGGTTCTTATTCATTCTTAAATACCAATTCAAATGTTTCTTTTAAGTTAGAAATAAACAACAAAATACCTCTTCCGATACCACAAAAATCATTAATGTCATGGACGCTACGATGTAGAAAGATTATTAAGGATACGGGCTATCAAATTGAACATTTAAAATACAAAAATATTATTTTAAAGATATCTGTAAATACCATTAAAATCGTCTAAAAATGTGCGAATAGCCTCTGTAGAAGGTCAGCAATATGTTAAGAAGTTAAATATAAAACACGCTATATTATCTATATGTATAAGAGAAAGTCACTCACTGATTCATCACCGAATCTCCCAAACAACTAGGACTAGAAGCCTGATATTTGGTAGGTGTTTGTTTCTTGGGGTAGAAAGTGCTCACTAAGAGATAATTTTTGAAATTTTAATTAGAATTTTAATAAATTAAAAATTACCTTAAATTTCAATGTTTTTAGCAATAACTTCGGAACATATTATCGCATAAAAACCATTTTAACATCGTCTTAAAGTTTAAAAAATTACCTTTTTAATGACAGCGATTTCATTTCCATATGGTATTCTATTTAGTTTTAATTAATTTTTAAAAATGTTTTCAAACGCAATTTCCAACAATGTTTTTATTGTTATTGCCTTCAGCTTTTTTTGAAGCATGCGAAGAAGAGTTCCTTCACGATGAAAAAAAACGGAGAAAGCATTATTAACTGAGAAATGATGATGGCAAGTTGGGCTTTGAAAGTTATTCCTTTCGATATTTTGAGACGTAATTTGATAAATCTTTTGTATATAACTTATAAATAGGTAAGAAAACCATAATATGCCATCTTAAAGAACAGCAAATTATCTTTTTAATGATTTCGATTGAAATTTCATACATCCTTTTCCCTTTATTTTAATAAACATTTTAAGATTCCTTTCAAACACAATTTGTATCAATGCCTTCTATTATTGTAATTAAATTCAAACCAATTTATTGTTTTATCATATCCTTCGTTCCTATGTTTTCTGTAAATGTTTTGATAAAAAAATATTGTATTCTTTGAATATTAATAGAAAAGTAGAATTTTTACTTCCGCTTTTATTTCGTATAATGTACTTCTTTCAATATGTTTGCGCCGCAGTCCACTCTCTATAATATACTTTCTCTATGCGATGTTTCATTCAATTTCACAAATTTTTAAATGATATTAATCGTGTATGTAGGTGTTTTTTCTGATCAGTCGCACAAACACTGAAAAGAAGAGAAATGAACTCCGGATAGTGGCAATAAAAAACAAGTGACGATTCGTGCCAGGTGATTCAAACTACGGAGAGAAAAAGAAGAGAGGGTTTTAACTGCTGACCGAAGGGGCCAAAAAACACGGGAGGGCGCAAATGTAAATAAACGATGAAAATGCTGCGAAAAACTGTTTAATTACGTTGAAAGTTCCATAAGAACTTAGACTCTAAAATATTTTTATCCAGAGCAACGTCGGGTATATCAGCAAGTGTAAGTATATGAAAAAGTCATGGCGAGAACACTTCCGCTAGTTTGTTGCTGTATTCTAAATGATCATAAGATTATCGTTTACTGGTGGTAAATATTTTGAATAGAAAAAGAAAGAATACTATATGGTTATATTTAGCGATTTTATTTGAATCCGTGAGAAGAAGATGAGGAATAGTTTGAAATTTTCAATTCAAGACAATCGAGTTTTAATTCCTGTTCTACTCATCCAAGCTTAAGACAGGGTTGCCAGATCAAAATAGCAAAATAAGGCCAAACTGTCTTTAAAATAAGGCCAAATTTGAAAATTTCATTAAAGCGCACATTTCCCCTTTATTTGTCATAAGAAAAAATTTCTAGCCTTCATGAAAAGGAACCCCACTAGATTGACATGTGTATAATACTGTTACTATTAAACTAAAATTTAAGTAAGATTTTTTTTAACATGTACATGCACGACTTTACAAAAAAGAAAAAGAAATTCTTTTCTTACTGGTCCAGAATGAAATGCTCGAGCGAAGTGTATCAACTCCTGTTAACAAAAACTTTCTATGTTATTTTTTCAATGTGATTATAATAAATAAAATGTTCTTTCATACTCGTAGTAAACGATTAACACTAAAAGAAAATATATAAAAAAACTGATTTCAGACACATAGCAGATGTCTGAATTTCCAAAACGTGAGAAAATTATCAAAAATGCACTGCTTTTATTTTCGATCCAGCAATTTAACAAAATTTTTCAAAATATTGTCTTTGAAAACCTTTTTCTATTCCTTAGATTTGACATTAAAAAGTTTGTTAAATTGCTCGAGAAAGATATTTCCAATTATAGACATAAATATTTTTTCTTCCTTTTCTTTTAAAAGATCTGTAATATGATGCCCTCTATCCATTCCTCTCTCTCTTTCAAATAATAATAATATTTTACGGTTTTATGTCGAACTTTTCTTAAAAGAAATGGACTATGAATAGAATCAAATAAAAACAGAGAAACCGGTTCTTATATGCCGTGAAGAGACAAACATAGCTTCCGCTAGAGGCATTCTGACTAATACAGTCTGAAGAAAGGGGGCAGAAACATTTCTCATCCTGGAACTACTTCGCTTGATAGCTCACTGAGGGCCATTTGAAAAGTGTCATATCAAAAGTTTATTAAAAAAATAGTAAAATCATATATTAAAAATAGTTCTAAAAGTCATAAGAAAAAATAAAGCCAAAAATGAATTTAAGGCCAAATGAAAATTCCTAAGGCCAAGGGCTTTTAAAAAGGCCAAATCTCCAAACTTTGGCCCTAAAACGGCTAATATGGCAACCCTGGCTTGAAACGTCCGTGAATCGAATGAAGGGAAGTTGGTATAGTGCTGCTCTTACACTGAATTGAATGAATTGATTCATCATAAAAAAGAAAGGCGTAATTTAAATTTGTACCGATCTTCTTCTCACCGATTCAATTGAATGTTTTCTTTTTTGGAATTTGCAAATTTCTATTGCAAAATTTTCAGTTTATTTGCTTATCATTTTTTACTGGCTTAATGTTATATTCCAACAGTGAGTTGTTTTTGTCGTATTAATTCATCGCAAGTTTAAGAACAATGCATTTTTTCTCTTTTTCAGGTAAGTTCATATTGTTCATCTACAACAGTGCTTAAACAAAAGTCAGGCAGTCAGTTGTGAAGGCGATGACTTCGCATTCGTAAGTAATACCATATCAGCATTCATATTGCTTAAAAAATACGAGTATTTCGAATTACAGTAGAACCTCGGCAATCCGAACTAAATGGTCTGACCTCTGTTCGGATTCCGAGAATTTCGGATTATCCGAAAAATTCGGTAAAATACTCTTGATATAGGATAAACCGGGGCTAGTTGGACCGGTTTTTCTTCTAAGAATTTTTAAAAAAGGGAATCCAAAATTAAAAAAAAAATTTTAGCTGACACTATTAGTGAACCTTCAGAAATAATTCGACATAGAAAAATTTGATTATATTAACTATCAGTATTAATTTAAAACCTCAAACTGACATCAAGTCGCTTGACCCAACCTGCCACGGCTGCGGAGTAAGTTGAGCCACTATTGACATGAAGCGACTATCACAAAACATTCTTCTATATTATTATACTTTATTAATTTAAGTAACGTAGTTGTGTTATTATCCACATTATGTGTATTATATGCAAATTTTGTGCATTTCTATTCAACAGAAATTGAGATACAACTTTTATGGTCATCATCAAATAGTATTGTGTAATTATAATCAAAATTGAGTACGCATGGTTTTTCATAACAAGTATCTTACATAATAAATCTGGTTCACTTCCATCCCACATATTCAGAGATATTTCTATAACGCACATCCTGATAATTGAATTTTTGTCACAATCTACTACGAAATCGTGCAAGTAAGTTCAATTAAAAATTAGATTAATCAAATTAAATTAAATTAATAATTAATCTTTGATTAATTAAGATTCCTAATTGATCTAATTAATTGGCATTCCAGATAACTCAAAGTTGGACTAAGATAACATCAGAAGAAGGAGGATAAAAAAAAAGGGGTGTGGACCCCTCTGTAGGAGTACGGTTTTGAAGAGGGGGTGAAAAAGGGGGGGTTGAACCCCTCTGTAATAGTGCGGCTTCGGAAGGGGGAAGGGGGTTCTATTTTGTCCGCCGAAGGAGGGCTCTTAGCAACCTTTTGAAAGGCCTGACACAAGCTCGTAATAAAAGCTTGGGGAAATCTTACTGAAAACTTTACAGTAAACCTTGTTTCTTGTTGACTAGCGAACCTTTCCGTTACCTTTCCGAAAGGTTCAACCCTTGTCATGGAAACCTTTGTGACAACACTTTACCCTTGCTGGAGACAAGGTTTCCAAAACCTGTTAGACAAGCTTTCTTTGCTATCTGGGAGGTGCTCTATTCATTCTTAAAAACCATCTCAAATGTTTCTTTTAAGTTAGAATTCAACATTAGCTTTGTTTCTGATTTGTAATTGTTATTTTTCCTCCATTTTTTAATCAAAATTTTTTCAGAAAATTAAGAAAATATGTTCGGATTCCCGCGGCTTCGCTGTATATCCGAAAACTTTTAGAACAAGCGTGAACCGATATTCCTGGTGTTTAAATTCTTTCTCAGTGTTTCCCTCTTTCTCAGTGTTGAACTGCTTTTTATATTTTTTTTTTCTCGAACACTCTTTAAGACAACATGCTTGGAATACACAAAGTTATTACTCAAAAATGGACAACCGGAAGTTCTTTTCAGCTGTATTTTTATTTGCTGCAAATTTCAACAAGGTATCGAATTGTTCTTGCCAATCCGAATTGATTCTGAAATAAACTCGGTAGCAACAAAAAAAAGCCATTCGAATTCTTCTATAACAGAAAAGGAGATAAAAATCTCACATGCGGAGGATTTGAATAATTTA
Source organism: Araneus ventricosus (assembly GCA_013235015.1). Taxonomy (NCBI): domain Eukaryota; kingdom Metazoa; phylum Arthropoda; class Arachnida; order Araneae; family Araneidae; genus Araneus; species Araneus ventricosus. Next base: position 335,655 of record BGPR01000905.1, read on the forward strand.
TTCATGATTTGTGGAAAAGAGGTAAAAGAAAGTCACGTAAGAAAATATCAGGCAACTTTTTAGCATTATTTTAATAAAATATTGAAATGGAAGCAATATCTTTTTTCCTTGTTTCACATGCAGATTAGCCGGGAGCGTTTTGGAAACTTTGTAAATTTTTGCTATGAAAAAGCGATATACTCTTCTTATAAAGTTCATGTTCATATGAGGGGAAGATACTTCTTTATTTCGTGTTTTTAGAAATAAGCAACATAAAAGTTATTTCAAAATTGCTGAGCCAGTAATTATTTTTAAAAATTCATTGAGCTTCTCTGATATCAAGGGTGGTCTGAAGAAAGGTTTTATATAAAACTCTTGTTTTTCACTTCTACATAAAACTATGACTTTTAAAAATCGGAGTGAAATGCGATGGATAAATTTTAGAGTGTATGCTGAAATCCCAACGAGTTCAGCATGAAATCTACAAATATGTAAATAAGGAAGAGGTACTGATTTCAGTTGGCTTCCTTTGGAATATTTTAATTTAGAGTACAATGTATAAATGGCTGAACTAATTGTTAACTTCACGTAAAAGTATCACATGATTAATCCTTTCGTGACTAAGCATACTATAACGCATTCTAGAACTATGTAACTAAGGAGCAGGTATGCTGAGTTCTGTAATCTTCATTTGGAATATTTTAATTCAGAATACAATTTATAAGTGGCTCAACTAATTGTTAACGTCACTTAAAAGTATCACACGATTGATCTTGTTTTGCGACTGTGCATACTATATTTAAAAATTTAACATTTATACAATTATAACAATTTACATTTTAACTTCACATTTGTCTATAAATATATTAGCCTGTTTAAAAACTTAATGTAAAGCGTGAAGCACAGTATTCAGTAGTCAGGTGACTACATCTACTGCTCTTGCTATAGTAGTATAGATAGATTACTAAAATATGGTTATAATCCAACTTGTGGTTTCGCATATCACCGGTGGCGGATCGTCAGTCCGGAAACAAGCAGTGCTGCAGAAGTTGTATTGAACTAAGTTTTAGGAAATTTTATGCTGATTATTTTGGCATGTAATGATGATATACTAAAAATTGATAATTTTTGAGCCATAAGGAAAAATGTTTTTCATGTGTTTTGGCTATAACTAAAATTCTAACAAAACTTTTTGGTGGTAAACCTCAGATTCGTAATCAGCACCCCAAAAAAAGATGAAGGAGCAAAAAATTACAACTCCTCCAGAATTTGATTTTTAAAAAACTACTTAATGACTGGACTCTAATAGAAAGCGAAAAACTGTCAAATGAGAAAGTCGAGCCAAGCGTGTGCTGCTCCAGAGTGCAGCTCAAGGGTATCTTATTTCAAACGGAGAAAGGGTTGCTTTTTCTTCCGACTGAGTGTTCGTCGTTGCTCAGTGCGCGAATTTTGATTCTTAGGCGGGGCAAAACTCTATGAAGCTCTGGTCTGCCTCTCTCTTAATTCTTGATCGATTTTCCGTCTCCCTTTTACGTTGTTTATTACTTTTTTGTCATTCTCGTTGATCATTGAGCTCTCAAGGTGGGAAAGTAAGCCAATTAGAATTAAAAACGAAAATACAATTTTTAAAATAATTTCAGAGGGACTGCAGCTCTCCAGCCGTAATGGACGAGCCGCCACTGCATATCACACGAATTCTATGAATCAGGCACCGTCCTGGAGGAATTTTAAGGGAAAATTATCCACATTTGGAGTTCCACTAAAAGTCCTTAAAAACCTTCAGCAACAAGTCCGACCGCAGAGAGTAATTCATTGCCAAAGTCCACATCAGTCACCAATTTTTCAATAATGCTAGTTAAGGTATGTGACTACCCTAAATTCCTCGTTTTACAGAAAATTTTCGAAATTTGTTTTATTTGTTTATTTTGTAGTCCATACATTTAGGTATCTAAAGATGCTTTATTTTTGTTTCTGCTGTAATTACAAATAAAGTTATAGCATAAATAATAACCGGAAGTGACAATTCTGATACCGGAAGTGGCAATTAAAAGAGCCTTAAAAATACAAACAATTAGTTTGAACAACTATATTTAAATTCTCAAGCAATATATTGTCTAAAAACATAGATTTAAGCTTCCATTTCTTATTTTTATTGTTTTATTGGTTTTTGGCGACGCTTTTTTAAAAAAATACAACACAACAGTAATTACAACAATAAAAATTACTTTTTGGCGCTCACATTTCTGTTTTATAATTTAATTCCATTTATTTTGAACTGTTACCTGTTCTCATGTGTTTTGAAATGTAAAGTTATCCATAGATGTTTAAAAATTACATGAAAATTGACAAAAAGCTAATTCAGATATCGAGACGCCACTAACTATCTACTGTACAAAATTATTCAGAAAAAATCTGAAAAGCTGAAAGAACACAAAAGTCGTTTAAAATCAAGTAAAAGAGGGTTTGACTTGTAAATATGGCGAGTTTTAAGATTCTAAGATGTGTACAAAATTTTTTGTACTCTATGAAAATCTTTAAAAGCGTTTTCTGAGAAATTGGAATTTTCGATATTTTTCTACGCGGCAAACATAATTTTGGAAAATGTTTTTAAGATATTAAAATGAAATTTGGCCAAAATGTTTTATTTCTTTCTAGCTATGTTATGAACTAGAATCTAAGCTCTCTGCCTATATTTATTTATTTTATTGACTTTTTAGTGAGAAAAATCGATGATTTTTTTTTAAAAAATTCGAGTTTGTTCGCAAAGTTTGGATTATCTCCAACACCTTTCGAGGTATTAAAAATATCCTAGTTCATAACACAGATAAGCATGTTAGCTATATACTGTGCAAATATTGATGAAATATATTCAATACAACTTCTTATAGGAGGTTTGGCGTAAGTGCAAATTTTCACTAAAATTTTGCTAAAAATTGCCTATAATTTGAAAGTGAATGAAATTTCCAATGAAATTGCATTGGAATTCTCAGTTTTATAACTCATTTTAATTAAAAACATGAATGTTTCATTAAAAATATAAAAATTTGAAAAAAAGTGCTCCGAAGGTAGTCACATACCTTAAGAGCACAACCAAAGGAGAGAATCCATAACCTCCTTCCAATTCGTGTTTCATGCCATGCCTTAAGTTATTTGGCTATTAGAGGGCTATATTTGTTTATAGATAGATTAAACTGGTTTAAACCTTAATGTGAAAATCGAAACGCAAACTTCAGAAGTCGGTAATCAATCCTAGTATTGTTCCCACAACAATATAAATAAAATACTAAAATACGTTTGCTTAGATCAAAAGAATATAAATTAAAAATTCCTTCTAAAAATGTCGAGAACATTCTCACTAGCGTGAAGATGTTTTACCCCGACTCTATATTTAGCATGCACCAAAAAAGCGTAGAAGTCCCACACTATGTATAGTTGGTCTCAAGAAACCATTTTTCGGTATCGAATCTAGATCACTCAATGTCTTGTGTGCAATAAAAAAGTTGAAATTCTCAAATGCAGAGAATTTGAATAATCTATTCATGATCTGAGGAAGAGACGAAAAAGAAAATCACGAAAAAAATCAAGTAACTTTTTGCATTGTTTTTTAAAATATTAAAACGGAAACAGGAATATTTTTTTACTGTTTTTCCTCCATCGAAATCTGGGACATTTAATGAGCTTGCTATTTTTATTTATATATCAGTGGGAGTATTCTCCCTTCGATTTCTTCGTATACTCCCACAAAAAAAGATGTTTCTGACAAAGCAGTGATCCTTTGGTTTGTTCCGATTCTTGGATAGGGAGTAATTGGCACGTGATCCGGGAAGGGCGTGGTTTTCTTCTATTAACCATCTAGCTTGTTGCCTTTTTGGGTCGTCATATTCGTATATGCATAGACAGAGAGTCTTCCCATGTTCGAATTTGGCCAAACATTTCATAGTAAAGACTATCTCTAAATATAACATACATAGTACGTTCAATTTTTGAGCTATCATGTTTACTTACATACAGGGATAATTATAAACATATGTGTTTTCGGACTAACTTGACGTTCCACATGCAAGACAGCCAGACAATAAACAGGTAAAAATATACTATCTGTTGCTAACAATTTGTTTCTCTTCTTTTTTGTGTATGCATGATTGTGTGAATGAAATGAGCAAAAGGCGAACGAATGTGCGCATGAGTGAAAGGCTTCTGTAAATCCAATAACTAATGACAATTCCTTTTCAGTCTCGCACGGTAAAACCAATTTCTTTTATATCAGGTAAAAGCACTGTATTAGGTAAAATCTTACTCTAATTGTTACGCTCGGAGATTGTGGTCCATCGCGACCGTGTGCTTCGACAACACCCACTCATCACTGGCTGTTCGGATTCACGGTGGTCTAAAACATTGAAATTCATCAAAATTTCGAGATCGAATTCTTTGGCAGCTATAGTACTTTTTCTTTATATACTTCGTATACGAGAAAATAAAAGGAGCTTAAAAATTACAGGGAGTTGATATGTAAAGTGGGTACACGAGTTCTTATGTGGTACACAGTACCTAAAAGATGTTTCAAATAAAATTCTTCAGATAAAACATTTATAGATTCTGAATGAAACGTTAGAAAAAAAGGTATCAATTATGAGGTAGAGAATAATATTGATGAGAGGAAATTTGTTCTCACTTTTAGCTTATAGCGAATGTCATTTGGTTCATTTTAAAACAGAATACAATTTGTAAATGAGTGAACAAGTTCTAAATTTTATGCAAAAGTTTCAGTGATTAATCTTGTTCTTACAAAGCATACTATACTACAGATACGAAGCTTTATTTCTGTGTATCTAGAATAATTGATAGTAATCTCATGTAAAAAGCGAAATACAACATTTAACATTTTAATCAGAGCACTATTTTTTATGTCTCTGACATGGTAATACATGTATTACAGCAGTATAAAAACGCAATATTACCAAATTAAAAATTAAAAAAATATGATTATAACTGGCCGCCTTCCGTGACCAGTTTGTTCGCGGGAAAACTGATTTTGTTCAAATTTGATTGAAATTCTTATACATAATTTGATATCCACGATCATTTATAAAGTAATTTTAAATTTCAAATTGTGATCGACATTTAATCTGTGTTTTTTACAGTAGCCTTGTACCTGTTCTGTTCATTGTCTAGATGAACGTCTCCAGTTGAGTCACTTAACTGTCCTCATCATCTACATCTAACTGCACATTGTTGGCGCCAAGTTGACTTTCTTTTTCCTTATACAAAATATGCATTTGATTTCAACATTGGAATGGCGCGGCACAATTTACGTTCAGCAGCATGTTAGCTGAATTAATAGATGTTAATAAAAGGAATTAAAAGATAGCAACCATAACCATTCAGCTTATTGGATAAATTTCCTAATAAATTTACTATCTTAAATAATTTTGAATACATATTTCACAGAAAAGGGGATAAAATAAAAAGGAAATGAAAATTCACTAGGATATTCCATTAGCTTTCAGCAATGGAAGAGAAACAAGCAAATATATTTGCGCAAGCAATGTAAACGGTTTGAATTTCATTGCAATAATGAAAAATATTCTTGTAAATTATGCATAAAAATATTTTTAAAAATTTATTAAAATTAAGTATAAAACTGGAAATATTTTGAATTTTAAATGGTTAAAAAATTATTTTTGTGTGATATTATTTCCGGAAGTTATCGACGAAAACCCAAATATTTTGTTTAATTTTTACGTCATTAAAATTTTTTAAAAATCCCTCTCAGGCCTACGTTCCCACACTCCAAAGTATATCTGTGCCGAATTTGGTAGCTGTAGATCTAACGGTCTGTCCTATAGAGAGCCAACAGACAACACAGACGCACATTCTCATTTATTAGTAAAGCTGGGCATTCATGAGTAGTCCAATCCATTCCATTTGACCCAAAGACCGTCTTGTTTTCCACCGATTCAAGTTGGTAGATTTAGGTGCATCATTCATGGAGGATCCAAAGTGCACTATCTGCCGCTTCGATCCCACTACTCTCCTACTATCACACGGAGGAATTTCTCTTTTTCGAGAGAGAACCCTTCCTCCCCGCTCTGATTTCTCCAGTCTTACCGCAACTCCCACGCACATTCCTCCTCCCAAACGCTCCGTCACACACACGGGTGATTTATCGCTCGCCTCGAAGAATCGTATTTCATTTTTATGGCCAAACCGGCTGAATGGAAAACCAACCTCGATGGAATTCTAATTTTTCAGTCTTTCTACGCCAATTTTTATCGGGTTTTCACATTGACGAAACGTTCTGGCACAAATTGCTCCAAAATAAATGGATTGGACTACTCGCGGTATATTCACGAGTACGTGAATATACCGCTTAATAGAAATTTTATGAAAATCATAGTATATGTGATATTAACATGAGTATATAAAAATACTAAATTGCCTATTTTACACCAACCAGGTCGATTCCTATTCACATAGCCTGGAGGATTTTAGACACGGTCCTTCAAAGATCCTGTATAATTTCAGAACAAGAAATTAATCTAAACATAATGGTTTTAATTTGACTAGGAAATCAAAACAGTGAACGATTAATCGCGTCTCTGTCAGAAATATTGGATGCTACAGGCGTTATAACAGAATTATTCTCCTATAAAATATTTCTCTCTGCCTTCCCTCATACGTTTATGTTAAAACATAACCAAAAAGTTTTGGAAAGTAAACAAACGCGAATCAATATTTGCCGTTTTAAATCTATCCGAATGATTCCATCAAAACTACTGCTTGGAATTTTTTTCATTCTCAAACACTTTTTTAAATCAACATACTCGGAGCATATAAACCAGTCACATAAAAATGAACAACCGGAACTTCTTTGTACCTGCATTTTTATTTGCCTCATATTTCCACAAAGTATCGAATCGCTCGTGCCAATCCAAATCGACATTGAAATAAAATCAGTAGCGGCAAAAAAAGCGCAAAAAAATCTTGCCACTTTAAGTCTTGTATTAAAAAAAGGGATAAAATTCTCACATGCGGAGAATTTGAATAATTTATTCATGATTTGGGGAAAAGAGGTAAAAGGAAGTCACGTAAGAAAATATCAGGCAACTTTTCAGCATTATTTTAGTAAAATATTAAAATAGGAACGAGAATTTTTTTTTCTGGTTTTACTCGTAAAGAAACCCGGAAAGTTTTGTATTTTTAGTTATAAAAATGAGAATACACTTCTTATGAAACACATTCGTATGAGCTAATGATATCTGCGTATATTTTGTTTGTTTCAGAGGTATATAGCGTATTTTAAAATTCTGCGAGACTTTTATTATTTCCAAAATTTTTCGAGCTTATATATGCTACAATGTTCCTTAAATGTAAATATTGCAAAAAATTCTCTAGAGGTTTTACCGTGGTATTAAAAAAATAAGAGGGAAGCTCCTTTCCAAAGTTCAGCACATTATTATCACCGTTAAAATTTCATTGTTAACTACAAATTTAATTCGTTTATGCGCGTGATGACGAATAAAATTTATTACAATTAATAGTTCTGTGAACAGTAGACCTCGCCCCCCAAAATAAAAAATCTAAGATTTTCTCTTCATTCCAATTTTGAAAGTTAACCCAATGTTGTTATTCATTGTGAAGACAGCATTGTTTGTAAGTATCAGGACATCATAATTTGACTCTCGAGGATATACACTGGTGTACAAAAGTTTAGCACAATTCTTATGGTGCGACAAATTTGGAGTTAATATTGATACAATCGTTCGCAATCAGTTGCGGAGAGCCGTGGGACATACAGTAGCCGGAGATCACATCTTACAGTGAAATTCTCGTCACGACGTCATTTGGGTGGCGATCAAAAAGTGATGACTACGAAAAGGGATTTCGACTCATCCCGCTTCATGAAAAACTAATAACGGGATGAAACTTTCATCAATGGTTTCGTTTGATGTGCATAATATTTACATGCACTTTCGTAAAAATAGCACAAAAATTCGGGAAAATATAAAGATTTTCTTCAAAAAATCTCCAAGTTTCCCGCATGGTTTTTGCTTATTACATGCAGTGTTTTCAACCAAATTATACGAAACTTACAGATTACGAGATAATATTTTAGAGGAGCATTGTATTGAAGTAAATACATTGGAAAATAAAGGAAGAATAAATGTTTGTATTAATTAATTTTTAACTGCACATGCGCGTAACAGCATAATTTTTCTTTCATAATTCAGATATATAGAGAAGCTTATAGAAAAATTCCAGTTCGCTACTGTTAAGATTAAAAAAGATATCGGCATTGCAAGAGCTGAATTGCTTTTGTTCTCAAAGAGAAATAAAATGATCAGCGTTTTCTCACAAACTGATATTTTAAAAAATTAAATCTACGAACAGTATCGCTGAACTGTAACTGTATGTATTTAATTTGTATACCGAATGCATTAAATATATATGTATACATGAGTATTCAGGATATTCAACTTTCATACAATTCAGTATTACTGTTCGAAGATTCAAGTTTAAAAAATATCAGTTTGTGGAAAAAAAACCTCAGCATTTTGTTTCTCTATACAGAGCAAAAGTAATTCAACTCTTGCAATGCCGATATCTTTCTCAATCTTAAGGTAAATAACTGGAATTTTTATATAAGCTGCCCTATATATCTGACTTTGAAATTATGAAAGAAAAATTATGCTATGTTTCGCGGATGTGCAGTTAAAAATTTAATTAATACAAATACTCATATTTCCTTTATATTTCAATGTATTTACTTCGAATTTTAATACAATGTTTTCCAAAAATTTTGTCACATATTCTCTAAGTTTCGTATAAATTTGGTTGAAAACACTGCGTGTTATAAGCAAAAACATGCGGAAAAATCGGGGATTGCTTAAAGAAACCTTTATATCTTCCTAATACCTCTGCTATATTTTCGAAAATACGTGTAAATATTATGCACATCAAACGAAATCATTGATGAAAGTTTCATGTCTTCATCAGCTTTCTGTGAAACGGGATGAGTCGAATTCCCTTTTCATCTTCATCAACAAGAAATTTATGATTTTATTTCTCTCTATCTATTTTATTAATGCGAATTATTTTTACAAATCCTTGCTTTCATCCATATTAACACTATGGCAGCGAAGTATAAATCTTATCGGTATGAACAGAATTCCCATTATATATGTTTGTTTTTATCGTATTACTGAAACTGCAAATAAATATTTGCTTTTATCAGTATTTACATGATTAAAGTTCACGTCTCGCCTTTACTAAAATAATTCAAGGGTTTCAATGGCGCCAAATCGCCATTGACTCGGAAGAACGTCTAAATCAGTAAAATGGCTTCAAAATCGAAACAAATTTTTAAAAAATATGAAATAAAACATATACACCGTTTCCTATTCCTTCAAGAAATATTTATGCCAAATTAGAAGGAAATCGAACAACGCGTTTGGTAGTAATCGCGTAACAAACAAATTTACAGACAGGCAAAGTGCTCAATGGTTGAGTTAAAACGTAGAACTCACTTCGCTCGCTCAATTAAAAGTGGTATTGGGATTATTAAAAAATCAATTGACTCTATTTATAAAATTCTATAACAATATGAGCAAAGTTTGATAGATTCATCAAAAAATTTCTAATGAATCTAGCAGCACAAAGGGAAAAAATAACATCATTACTTTCACCACACTAAATTTATATTTACTTCATCTAGCTTTTCCCCCCTTAATTAGAAATATTTCAAAGATAATCAAGTGTATTTAATCTTACTGCATGTACAACCCCGGTTAACCGAAGGGGGGAAGCCGTTTCGGATAATGATTTTTTCGGTTAAACCTTGAACATCTATTATCATTTTCTATCTAATTACAGTATGTAATTCTGAAATGTTTTGAGTGTAAAACGAATTCAAAACTCACCTTGAAGGCTACAGTTATATTCTTTATTAACCCTCAAAGGCACGGGCTGGAGTATAAAGTGCGCCACACGAGGAAAAAGTGCCAATGCAATCGTTATTAAATTAGTTAATTGGCTGAGCATCCCCCTCTAACCTACAACCCATCCCAAGGGTGGGGAACCTTTATGCACTTAAAGACCTCCTGAAATTCGACTGTTGGGTAAAAGGCCGCACGAGCAGAATCTGAAAGGTTATTGTTCTGTGATTATTATTATATTACAGACAAGTATGTTATTTCAATGCAAATTGTAAATAAATGGCAAGGCCGTATAAGAAACTCAAAAGGGTCACGTATGGCCTTAAGGCCGCAGATTCCCCACCCCTGACCTAACATCTCCAAACACATGGATTCCAGCAAGAAAGGTCGTCCGGCAGTCATTCTCTCTTTATACATCAGTTATTTAGCAGAGATCTGTTTTGGTACGCTCAGTACGCCGCCCGTGCCCTTATGTTTCGCCTCAAAAAGAACCAAATCGTGCCTCCCGATCGCTGCCTTTTAGTTTTGCAAGAAATTTCTGGTGAAGAGAAGGCCTGCGAGTGCATTAATGCGTCGGATATCATTGATAAGGAGCATATTGAAGAAAATTACCTATCAAACATTGAAACCGAAGTCAATGAGCTTCAAGTCATTGAGGATTTATCAGATGATAACGAATTTAATTATTTTATGAACACCATTTATATTAAAGGAAGACTGTGACTGGCCGAAAAATCAAGGAAGTTCCGGTGATTCACAAATGAAAAAAAAAATCTCCGCTGAAAAGTAAATTTTCAAACACCCTTTCGTAAATATATTTTTGGAAAACTTTCACCGTTCCCCAAAAACTGTGGTTATATGTACGATAAATTTGTCTAACAAATAATTATCCAACAGACATCTTGAAGATTGTCAACATATGCATGATTGATTCATTCATGAAATATACAAATTTATACGTAAGGCGAAATAGACAGGTAAGCTTCGAAGGGATCAATAAGCAAAACGAGTGACAGATCAAAGGTTTAAATAATGGCATTCGTCGACATTCATTATTTCTTAGGAAGCGAAAGGATATCAAAATTAAGCCTTCGAGAACATACTTTATAATAATAAATGTGTAAAACTAAGGCACTTGGGTGTAAAGGAGCATACTCAATGAAAAACAAGATGGCGTCCTGAGCGCCGCTCGTGCCTTATTGTTATGGATCCGTACCTCTAAGGGTTGAAATTACATTTTTAGGATTACAGTAGGTGCGTCAATATATATTTAGTAATATTTTATAGCATATGAATTACTCAATCAAAAAAACTCAGCAATTTTTATTTGTTTCTTGCATCCCTCCCGATGTTTTCGAGCAGCAATGTTCCGACATCTTTTCTTTACAAAGACAACAGCAGACGTTGTTTTGGGATTTGCGATTTCAGAGGCATTTCGGGTAATTCGGTTTTCGGTTATCCCGAGTTCGGTTAACCGGGGTTTTACTGTAATTTTAAAAGAGAGTGGTTCAAAAATTTACTCTGTAATAAAAATGCAATCTTTAATCTTTTAGGATATTTTTCAAATCATTGATTTCATATACAACAGACTATAACAGTGCCTGACGCGTTCTATTTTTTCCGTTCTTCTTTTGAATTGTATTGCGACATCTTATTTTTTCTTCTTCTTTTTTAAGCTGTATTATAGACAAGTATTTTTTCTTTTCTAAATTGTATTACATATTTCGTTGTGTGTGTGTGTGTGTTTTTATGTTTATTATTATGTATGTTTATTTTTTATATTCATTTTTTATACATTTATTTTTTATGTATTATATTTATTTTTTATATATTATATTTATTTTTTATATATTCATTTTTTATACATGTATTTTTTATATATTCATTTTTTATATTTATTTTTTATATATTTATTTTTATTATTATACCCATTAGCTATGTTTCTATTTCTATGTATTTTATTATTTGTAATTTACTTCTTTCCACCCAAGATGGGTGTAGTTTGTCATTTTTAAATTTTTGCGCATCTTCTATTTTTGCCCGTGGCTGGTGGGGTTTCCTGCATTTAATACATGTTATTTTCCACTTAAGATGAGCGTAGTTCAGTGTTTCCCAATTTTTCTGTGCCATGCTCCACCTAAGCCTTTTTAAAATTCTTATGGCCCTATGTAACATATACCGAATTTTTAATATTCAAAAATTAAATTGTTCACTGAAGAAACTTAAATGATAGGTTTTAGGAAGAAGTCGCAAGGAAATTGTTCAGAAACACAGTAGGTAAATTTTCAAACCAGCGGGAGTGGTCTCCCCTAAACTTTCTCGTATACTCCTAACACATGTAGAGAAAACTAGAATAATAAAAGACGTCAAATAAACTTCCGTCGCAAGTAAACCAAAGTTGGAACCACGCGTGGTTTGAAGAATCAAAACAAATTCAAATCCCCTGCGCATTCTTTTGCGCAACAGGACCTGGTGAGACACCCTAAATGTTTGCTTCCTTACAAAATCGCGCCAGAATTGGATTTTGGCAAGCTGCCAAGTTTTCGAAGCGTGTCTTCTTTGCACAGGCATTGCCACCAGTAGGCATGCGCAGGGAGTTAGTTTCAAAACTGAACAAGTATGCGATTATACAGACCGACAGACAGTCAACCCTTTGACGGATTTGGCCCAAAATTTTATACGGACCTACATTCATGACGATAAAACTATGTACCAAATTTTAGCTATTCAAGTTTTTGAGTTATAGTGTTCACATGACCGCGGACGTACAGATTGACAGACTTCCCTTTGACAGATTTTGTCCAAAATTTGATAGAAACCTACAAATTATGTTTCAAGTTCACATACCAAATTTCATCCCTTTATCTCTAATAGTTTTCGAGTTATCGTGTTCACAGACACACACACAGACATACAGACACACAAACAGACATAATTCCAAAATTGTGTTTTTCGGACTCAGGAAGGTCTAAAACGTGGAGATTCGTCAAAATCTCGAGTTCGAATTTTTTGACGATTACAATACTTTCTCTTTGTATACTTCGTATACGAGAAAGTAAAAATGTAAATGGAGATCTGAAATTCAGGTACGAAATAACTTTTCGCAAATTTCACCATTTCTTTTGAAAAGGTTGTGGGGTTTAAAACCTTTTTATATATATTTTTGAAAATTATTCAGCGAGTAGAACCTAAAGAGAAATGTGCTGTATGATACTTGATTTTAATTTGAATAAGTTCTAGTGCACGGCCTTTGTAATTAAAATGAAAGCACAGAATTAAATTACTTTGAAAGTGCCATAAAAAAAATCTCGAGGTTTCGGGGCCAATAGGCAGTTGCCTACTTTGCTATTTAATAATCCGGCCCTGCTAATGAATTCTGGTTGGTAATGGGCTGAAAACGTTCGTTTAGTTAGATTAATTTTCTCTTTTGAAGCAATATCTGAACTGTTTTGTGACGGATGTTGTAATTTTGAACCGCGTTCAGATGAACAAGACGGCATTCTCCTCTCAATCTTCCCCACCATACAAACAAGAGCGCGTTTGAGCTTCGACAGGTTTAACCCCTTAACTGGTTTGTTTTCTCAGCTATGTAATTAGATGACACTTTCTATTTTGGTAATGCGTTGTCATTTTAATTCAGTTGAGAACCTGAAGGGCAGTTGAAATGTTTATAGATTCCGCGGAATTTTTGTATCGAATTATAACGTCTGTGAGGACTTCTATTAAATTACTTTGAAAGTGCCATAAAAAAATGTGTGAGGACTTCGTTTTAGTTTTTAAATTTAAAATTGCGATAATTTGATGCATGTACGTTGTACAGGCGAACCAGTTAAAGGGTTAATCGACACTAGGCCCATATGAACGGAGGAGCTTTCAGGAAATCGAACTTTCGACCCTCTGTTCCTGAGGCTAAGACTCTACCAAGAGGCCACCATAGCCCTGGGCTTTAAAAGTACCAATAATAAGAAAATGTTTGAAATCTAGAATCCTGTACAGCGCCAAGGCATGCCCTGTCGTCCCATCGCCAACAAGCGCCAAGAAATAAGTTGGCTGCTAATATAATCGTATTGGCGACTGGACGACTTGGCGTGCTTAGCGGGAGTGTGGGTCCAGGATGTTAGATTTCCAATAAATAATCTATTCTATTCCGAAATAGTAACATCCGAAACACTACGTCATTATCAATACTACCGAAATCACATGAGCATCAAAACACAGGGTCTCAATTTATCTTGAAATACTCATTTAGTCCCCTATTCATCAAATCGACTCACAGTTTCAGCATTACTCTCTGCCTGATTGATGGAAGAACATGCAATCAATGACAATTAATCTAACTGACCTCTTAAATAGAATTCCACTGTTGTATATTCGAAGCAAGTTGCCTTTGGAGTAGCAAATTACTTACTATTCAGGGATACTTTTACCATCAGTTATACCTGGTTAATCAGTAATCTGCAGCATAAATGTCTAAATTAGAACAAAGCAGTGGAAACCAAAGGATACTCTGTCTTTAGAATATATTGTGCAATGATGTTATGCAAAAAATTCGAAATACTTGTTTCTTATAGTTATGCGTAATATCTATTTGAATTTGTTTTACATTTTTAAATGTTCATTGAATTTTGAATGTTGCCTGTCAGTTTGCAATAATTTAAGGGAATAACAGGAAAATATTTTTAAGGGCAAATATTATTTAACCATTTCCAAAGTCTAAGTAATCAGAAAAGAATTGAAAAAGAAAAAGTCGTTTGGAATTAATGACAGTTAATCAATTACATTATAAACTCATTAAAATGCGTAAAACTTGATTTGCTTTGAACATTACTTCCAACTAAAAATATTTCGATCATTCAAAGCAGGTATATTCTTTTCCGTTATAAGGATTACGAGACGAATTCATACGACATGGAATAGATTACGACGAATCGAAATTATAAAATGTTATAATATTAAATCAATTATTTCAAAAACCTAATGCAAAGATTTAAGATCCATTGAAAAAGTAATGCAAAATTTTACAATATATAGAAGATTACTTAAACATTATTTTTTCATCTTAAGAACGTTTATTCTCCAATTTTGATATAAAATAAAAAATAAGCAATGAATCAGTGTTTAAAAAAACATAGCATATTTTAGCACTGAAGCATTTTATCAATTAAAGAATATTGTTGTCACAGTATTTGTAGCAGTAGATCTTTAATTAATGATACTTTGCTTCCGGATTTGTATTTTTAAACCAGAGAATGTACGTTTTTTGAAAAGAAAAAATAGTTTTTAAAAACGCGCTATTATTATTGCGACAAAAAATAGAATGATATACATAGATAGAACGAAAATTGCCAGTTCAAATATTTTAAAATATTTCTTTAAATGATTTAAGAATTAAAATTAATGAGAGGAGAATTTTCAATTTAATCGGTATTATTAAATCAGATGTCACGTAACTAAAATGGGAGACAACAATCTTCACACTTTTTGACCAACGTTTTATACCTTTCGGCCTATCCATTGTGAAGATTCCAGTACAGCTGTCCAAATCGGCCTCGTCAAAGTAGACACCTGGACTGTCGGAAAGCTCAACAAAGGAGTAATCATACAAAGAGCTTTTTTCACTCCCTGCCTGATAGATGAACGTCTAGGGATCTAGTGACACTTGGCACACAAAACCTTTTCAGAACTCCCAATTAAGAAGGAGTGATGGATGTCCTTTCTCAGTTGAACTAAGACGAGACTATCCATAGCCCAAACCGCTAATAGCCGAGACTGTCATTGGACATAAATCAATCGCCTGGTGGAAGGAAGTCACCCCACTGGCGGACGTCATCGAATTCTTAGCCAACCCTCAAGAGCTGGGCAGACCTTGTTCCTGGAAAAACGAGTATTTAAGCTGCGGCGGGGGAGAGAAAGTGAGGAAGTTTTTTTCGATCGGCTATCACGTCTTGATCGGATTCCGATAATAGGATCGTTTTTTCCCAGTGTTGGATCTTCGGATCGCTTTCCAAAGTAACTGGGTCCCGTGCGACCAGTTGTGTAGCTGCGAGAAGCATCGTTAAGAAGCTATACCCTACTGTCTAACTTTTTCATGAGAGTATAGATCTCGTATCTGGACTGAACGAGTTTTATTCAAGATGAGCGGATGCTCATGAGGACTTGTTGAACTTTCCGATAGATTTTCAGAGCCGTTGCTCTGAGTGACTGTCATTTCTACCTGTAGAGGCTGTCTCAACACCATCCCGTAAATTACACTCACGTCTATGACATCTGACTATTATGCATATAAATCATTACGTTATTTTGTAATCCATAATTAACCAAGAATTCTCCGAGAAATTCAAAATAAAATTCATTATAGTGATACTAGTCTAGTTGTTGACTTCCACTACTCTAGGTCTCTGAACGTCACACCATAAATTATACAGTACAATCTCGGGAATCCGAACCCCAAGAATACGGAATTTCGTATAATCCGAACATCTCTTTCTAATTTTCTGAAAACTTTTTTACCAAAAAGTAAAGGGAGAACAACAATTACGAACCAGAAACAAAGCTAATGTTTATTCCTAACATAAAAAATGTATTGGAATTGGTCTTTAAGAAAGAATACAGCACCTTAATTAGTAGAAAAACTCATATATCTTCTTTTTACCGTCAACTTGTTTGTCACTGTACCGAGCGAGTCGAAGCGTGCTCTTTCCATACGCCTTCACAGAGCACCCAGAGTCAATACTCTACTGCATTTGGTATATCAAGGGTATTTTACCGAATTTCCCGGATAATCCAAATTCCCCGGAATCCGAACAAAAGGCCGCTCCAATTAGTTTGAATTCCCGGGGTTCTATCGTATTTCGATATTCTGTAAGCACAATATTTCTTATTACAAAGAGTAAATCATTGAAAATGCAGTAAACATTATTTTCTCTGTGGTTTTGCATTTTTCTAATACACATTTCTTAAAGACTTTGAAATTTTAAATTCGTGTAACTGTCGCTTCTTTCTGACTTAATCAGAAAAAAATGACTTTCTAAAACATTCCAGATTTTCTCCTCTTTGTGAAACTCTGATTTATTAACTCTTTGGGAATTAATTAAAGCGAAATCGTTATCGGCAAATCTTCCAGAACCTGATTTTAATTTTATTCGCCGATTTTCAATTATTATGTTCATTAAACTTACTGTAGAATGATCTTGATAGTTTTCAATTAAAAAAAGTTTTATCTTAATTAATCTCACATTTATATGCTAAAGAAATGAAAGTTTTCTTTTATCTTTCGAGCGCAATTAAAAGAAGTCTTTTGAATATTTTTCCGGGCCTTCCGGAGTTTTAAAAGTCTTCCTGCATTGAATTCGTGACTGCATTTTGTTAAATCTGAAAATTTGGATTGCAAAATATTCAATTGGAAAATTAAAGTGTTTGCTTGTGATTAGTAAAAATAAATGAGTAAAAAAGTTTGCATAAAGTAATAATGTAATTTTTGGTCCAAAAGAATGTTAAGAAAACATTTAGCTCAATGATTTGTTTTCAGATTCAGAAGATTTCCGGTTGATAAACGTAGCGTATTTCTTAATGTTTAACCTCTGACGTACGAATTTATTCGGACCGCGGTAGTAAGGTCTAGTGCCTAGTGGTAAGGTCTCGACTTCCAAGCCTCAGGGTTTCAGGCTCGAAACCCGATTTCACTGAAGATCCACTGTGTATGGGGGGATGTTGAGGCGGGCTAAATTAGGTGATGCCTGCTACACGCTAAATCATATGTAGTAGCCAAACGCCCTCTCGCTGGTTTGGCGCGGAAGCCTGGAGAGGGGAATGCCAGCTCAGGTGTTGCCCTCGTCATCCGACCTAACACCACCCCGAACTCCCGATACCTATAACTACTATAATCACCTCATCGGTTTTAACCCTGAATCCCCGATACCTATGACTACTAGAGTCACCTCATCGGTTTTAACCCTGAACCCCCGATACCTATGACTACTAGAGCCCCGGTTTTAAATGGGATATCATCGGTTTTAAATGGGCACAAGGTGGATAAAGCACGAACACCACACCCAGAGCCGGCGCCCCCACAACCAAAAGCCAGAACAAATTTATTGAGAAACAAAATTTACAAAAAATTTACAATTTCCAGAAATGTACAGAATTTAAAATGAAAAATATCAATAATAAACTTAAAAACTATCAAAACAACAACCTATTCATAAGACCAGTTCAAGATGTGTTTTCCAATAACAGTCTAAGTCTAATTTAAGAAACAAGAATTCAGCGAATAAGTTTTTTTTCACTATTCAGTCTGAAACGTATTCAAATCACACTAGAACATACAGTTGTTACCACAATGAATCGCACTTTAAAAATCAGTTGTTGCCACTACGAATCGAACTTTAAAAATCAGTTGTTGCCATTATGAATCTGGTTTGAACAGGAATTCATATTCATGAATATGTTCGAATATTAATTTAATTTTTTCCCTTGAAAGTTGGTTATTGACTTCATTCTTAATCCATTTATCTTGAAGTTGTATGACAGGAGGCTTCATGGGCCATGACAGAGTAAATAAGCATGATGTAGCATAGTGCAATGGCGTACCAATTTCGCCACAACTACACAATGATGAGGGTGCCAACTTGAGACTATGAAAGTATATTGGAAATGGACCATGGTTGGTGAAAAATAAAATTTACTCTCTATTCCAGTGAAGCTGTTTAAAAGAAACTTTTGGAGCTATTACATAAGTCAATCTACCCGTAACACCATCAGACTGCTACTTAGTCAACAAATCTTTCTGGAAGACCCTTTTAAGATGAGATATTGGATATTTCAATGTCAAAACATTAGATGATATTTCAGTTGCTTGTTTTCCAAATAATCTGCCTGCTCATTTCCAAAATAGCCCGAATGAGCTTTAATCCAAGATAAATAGTCATCTCGTCAAAAATAATCTTAGATACTCGTCATCTGACCGCGGTTCAAAATTATATGGTCCGTCCCAAAATAACCCTCGTTTTGCTTCAACATGGGACGTTAAAATAACAAAACTAAATGTACTAATTTATTTAACTTAATTATTTGATGACACGTTCTATTTAGCATATATATTTATTACTTTGATCTATATAAGAGCATAAAGGACATCTGAGAAACTACCCAGATAGCAAAGAAGGTTGCGGAAAGGTTGACATTTCACTTTCCATAGGCTGTCCGCGAAAGCATTTCCGCGCAAATCGTTTCGGAAACCATTCCCGCAAAATTGACGTAGATAAGCTTTTTATGAACCACCTGTCCCATCGTGTGTAACCCCATCCGGTATAGTGGTTATTGCGTTTGCCCTCCAACTCTAGGAACGCGTGTTCGATCTCCGGCTCGGTGGAATTTGAAGTTTGTAGGAGTACGGCTTTGAAAAGGGGGTCCTCTCTGTAGGAAAAACGGCTTCGGAGGGGGGAAATGGGTCCTATTTTTTCCGCCGAAGGAGGGCTCTTAACAACCTTTTGAAAGGGCATGAAACAAGCTTGTTTCAGGCTTGCCTGGAGAAATCTTACTAAAAACCTTACAGAAAACCTTGTTTCTTGTTGACTGGCGAACCTTTCCGCTACCTTTCCAAAAGGTTCAACCCTTGTCATGGAAACCTTTGTGACAAACCTTTGCCCTTGCTGACAAGGTTTCCAAAACCTTTTAGACAAGCTTTCTTTGCTATCTCGGTAGGTGTCCTTTACATTTACGTTTGTCCTTTTAGTTGCGAACTTACTTTTGTCTTTCACCTTTTAGATTCTGCGAATAACGGAGGGTAAATTTTTAACCTAATATTATTTCAACTTAATTAAGATAAATAAGCACAGTAGACTCCCTCTTAACCGGTTTAAATGGGACCGAGGGTAAGCCGGTTAAGTGAAAATCCGATTAAACCGGAGAAGTGGAACAATTTAAAGCTCGGATGTATTTTCTATTATAAATAAATACACAATTAAAATATTGCGTCATGTTATTCAATGTGTTAAAGTATTTTAAGTTACAACCATTAAAAAATGAGTAAACTTTTTTTGTTGAAGCCTAGAAGTTCGGCAACTTGCCTCAAAGTTTCGCCATCATGGGGGAAGCTGATGACTGCTGCTCCACATAACGTCGCCATAATCATCGTCATCTAATCGCAACTCCATGGACACTCCTACACGCTTTCTTTTCCCACAATTCTCCATTTTGATCTCTTAAGACGTGTGGTACAACCGAAAACAAACAATGATTTAAATGATTTCGTCGTTCATTCAAAATCACCTTTCTTTCCACTCCTTGCAACTGTATTGGGATCGTCTGACCAATCACCACAATCGTTTGGAGGGGACACCTGCGCCCTTCTACTGTCAAGGTCAAAAAGTGCCTGTCAGTTACTGAGCCGCATTCCACTCCCCTCTCCCCAACTGTCATATTGACATTCAGGTACCACCCGCGTCTGAAATACGTGCGATACCGATATTAAATGACGAAACATGTGGTTTTTTTTATTTTTAGCTATTTTTTTTACATTTTAAAGATAAAAAAAATTCGGTCGGTTAAAGCGGAAAACCGGTTAAATGAAGTCCGGTTAAGAGGGAGTCTGCTGTACATCTAAATTCAAATGCTTGTTGATATAGGGAAAAAATATTTCCCTTATTCTAAGAAATCCTCGAGATTAATAAATGTCTTAGACAGAAAATATTCACCCTCTCCTAAAATAACAAATAATCAGAATTAATTTGAGTAAACAACCGAAATAAATATTCATTCAGGCTGGCTACATATAAAAATCCCTCGCAACAATTTTCTTCCGGTACCTTAAAAGTACTACGCACGCTATTCCGGATTCCCTCCGGTCCTAGATAAAGTGACCCAGTTAAATGAGACACGAGGTCCGATCTTTCATTCCGAGTGGACGATCCTAATCGAACAAGCACGTGGGCATGGGGCCAACATTTTATAATTGTAAAAGAGAAAGGTTGCAGAGGAAATTGTCTTCGACTCTAATTGGAATCAGCCTGCAGCTTCGTTAAAAGGAAGATAAAAGGTTTTGCATAGAGTTAAATATTGATTCGGAACG